>NNCF01127070.1:1525768-1545197 GCA_002313205.1 Laupala kohalensis | reverse complement strand
TGCAACTAGCAGTGCAATGTACCTCTAGTAAGCTGACAGATCAATCAGCTGTTGTAGTGCAATGACGCTGATATCTCAGAAGGTATCACACCTGGCTCCCAGGTTCACTGGTCGTCGCTTGGGCAGCTGACATCTTCCCTTCCTGGAACTCCGTCCCGTTCTCCGAACTGGCGCGCCCGTAGTCTTCGGAAATATTTTAAAGAATTTCTGGTTTTAATTATTACCACTTAATTACAGCAAAAGCATTAATTAAATTTATAAATCCATCCTTACTGCTCACTCTTCTTTCCACCCTCATTAAGAATACAACCACAAGAGTTCTGAGCGTGGGCTGTTACTATTCTGGTTCGTGAAACTAAATTTTCTGGCCGCCGGTTAAACATCTATTACTGATCAGTAACAGTCAGTATTCTCAGGTTACCTTTTCATTGATGATCAGATCAATCTAAGCGTAGGTGAAGATTGGAATGCCATTGATTAGCATCGACTCGTGCGGTGCGTCCTCCCTCGTACCTGTCGGTCGCCCATTCAGCGTTCAAAACCAGCCTGCTTTGGATGTCACGCCTGCCTGAAGTTTCTCGTTCTAGGAAGTTGCAGCGTTCACCGTCATAATACAGTTCTTTTACAACGAGACTTCATTCAACTTGATGCTACGCGATTAAATAGTCTTTACAATCGTCACTTGTTCCAAAACACAACATTTGATCTCCGACTAGTTCTCGGATAGATTGCTTAAGTTGAAACTTTGAAAACTCTGCATAATTTGGAATAAGATTAAGATTGAACTAATTAAGAATAACTTGTCCAAAACTTCAAGACCTATTGGTTAATAATAATGGAGAAAATCTCGAAGTGATCTCGTTCGTAAACACTCGATGTGATTGATTGAAAGATACTCGAATCTGATGATGCCCTCAAAAATACTCGCCTGATTATTGAATGGTCAAAATACTCGAAGTGATTGAATCTCGTGCTCAAAATACTCGAAGTGATTGTATGATTCAAATCCGAACGTTTGTGCTCGAATGAAAATACTCGATTGAATCCATCTCGAAAATACTCAAAATCTCCTCGGAGCGTCCCTGCATTATGTTTTTATCACCTCGTTCCCTACTCTGTCCCTCAGAAGCTACCTCACGTGATACACTTTTAAAAAGCATGTGACTATTTTTTCCAATAATGTCAAATTGCACTCCACGCGGAGTTGTCGTTATTGATTGAGTTTATAACGACAAGTGCTTGTTTGTATCCTCTTGGGTTCCTATCGGTTTTATTAGTAATCTCTTCGTTGTATTTTCTCCACCAAATGTAAAAGCTTCTTCAATTCTACGTTCTATTTGTTAAACAAAAGTGGTGTGTCATTCGCGTCTCCGTGGTCAGTTCGGGATGAACACTTCTACGATCTAAATTTCTATTTTAAAAGGCAGAAAAAAGTAGAACGCGATTTAATTACTCCGCATAAGTCACATAAATATTCCAATGAAAAACCTTATTCATATAATTTCATATTTTTGTTCAACGCTCTCTGTAAATACGAAATTTCTTTTTTGTATTGATGGTAAAAAATTATGTTAATTAGAGGTAATTTCTAGATTTAAAATAAGTTCTTGAAATATTACCCTGAATCTGGAATGCTTAGATCAACTAGTTACAATAACTTCATATTCAAATTTATATGTATCTTGTAAACTGCGTCGCTACTATTTTAATTTACTGTAAATTTTATGCTTAATGTCCAATTAATACGTTTATCTTCACAAATATAAATATCCATTTGGTTCGTAAAAGTTATATACTCGTAAAGAATGCATCTAAATTGTTATGTTTGTCCCCTGTTATTGAAATCAATGAATAATACTGAATATCGTTGCTAACATTTTAAATGAAGGATAAGTTTCTATTATTATTATTATTATTATTATATGTGTATCAATGAATTATGTAATTGTAAAGAATAGAAGTGGTACTCTTTTGAAATTAATGTGAGCGAATTGTAATTAATTTTCCTGAATTTATATAAGTGTACAGGAAGGAAAACAAGAAAGAAAGAACGAAAGATATGAAATAGAAAAACGTGAAAAAGAAAACCGAATAAACGTGTATCTACTCCACCGCAGTATTCTCAGTGGGTCCATGTGCTCCTAATTATCCTTGGTCTCAGCAGAATTTAGTGAATGAGCAGATCATGCCATCATCAGTCTCCACCCGCTTGGAACCTCGGATGTTTTTTGTTTTCTTCGTGGGGCTTTACGGTCGTCAACAGCAAGGTCATTAGAGCCCTTCTTATGGATGTTAAGATCAGTAAAAATTTCGTACTACCTTACCGGAATATAATCTTCGGCCGTTTAATGACCAAAAGTTCGTCCAATCAACTAAACAACGTTGACTCCTTTACTAGGGTACAATGGAAGTCAATTTTATTTTATGAGTTGAACACAAGGACTCCTTTCCATTTCACAGCGATGGTGGCTCTCTAATTTAACTCTGAATTACTTTCTTGGTTTTGCTTACTGGTGAGTATGGTGACTTTTTGAGATGGTGTCCTTCTCTGTAATATTAACTTTTGCGTAATATGGATGATATTAAACTTAAGTTTAGAAGATTCTTATACACTAAATGGAGCCCTGATTTTCAATGAAGGAGGACGTTAAGTTATCATCGCGAATGGAAAGATAAGATCATGAGAAAATGCTTTTGAACATGATTCATGTGAAACTGACGACGGTCCGGGATTCGGAACTATTTGCGTGATAAGCTGGGTTCCGGGAGAAACAAGAGGAGATCTCGGGTTCAAACCTCGCCCCAAGTTCATTTTCACATCGCCAGAGTTTATTATAGCTATTGGTGTACGGAAAAAGAGACTTGTGTACAACAAATATTGCAAATACATAAAGATGCTTGGCGGAGAAGAAACCGATCAAATTAAGCTCAACAACTTTCAGTCCCCAGGGATGAAATATTATGTCACTGATAGTTTCGTATATTCTGATTAATATAATAGATTTCGTATAATAGATTCGCACATTAAACCCCTTCAAATTCTAAGATATGCTGCAGTTGATGCCTACATGAGGTGGTGAGAGAGATCATGAAGATTAATCCTAAGCTTTAGAAGAAAAGGAAAATCTTGTTCGATGACCAATTCTTCTCGAATTATAGAATTCTCAACTCCTACCATATCTTAAATCAATGGTGACATTCACCGACTGACTGATAGCGCTACATTAATTGTGTGGTATTTGGCACGTCGTAGTAGGTTTGGTAGATCGGTGGCTCAGTGGACTCATCTAGAAAATAATAGTCAAAAGTGGTTGTGTTACGTCTCAGAAATTCTAATCCTTTATTTCCAAATCCAAAATATCATAACATTACGAGTACCCTTTTCATGATGGAAAAATTAGTCATTTATTAGGACACAAACCTATTTTCTCATTACACTTATATACTAAATTTGAAGCGTTCTTTAATGCTTCCTTCGTGTTTGAGATAAACCTCTCATTGCATTCCGAACTAGCATCCTATCCAGAGACTAACATGTTGATAGAAAAAATAACTAAATCAAGTGTTCAGGAATATTTTAATTTCTTGTACATGAGTCACTGCGAATGGGCATGATTGCCAAAAATTAATTGGCACACCTCAGTTTTACTACATTTGAGATACAACTGTGCTCAATTATTCGTTGACAGTGATTTTCAAAATGGTAGAAAAACCTGCGGTTTCAACAAGCGAGAAGATTCTACAGTAGAGATCTACCGATGTTAAGTTCTGTACGATGAAGATTCATCTGAAGATAAGGTATAGTACTGCAGGATTTTAACTATTTTTAAGAGCAAGTTATATAGTATTAAAGAGCCACCAACCTCTAATTACTAAATATGGCATCATAAAATATTAGAAGATTGATTATATCAAGGGTTAGCTCATTTTTATTCAGAATAGTATTAAATTAGTTATACACAGTCAAATGTATAGTGAAAATATTTTTGAAACTTTTAAACAGATATTTCTGAAAATGATGACCATTATTCCTTTCGAATCCCAAGGTTGAAGCTAGCACACAGCACTAAACGTTTTCGGAGCTTCTTCCTTGTCACCCTACCATATTATTCACCTCCCTTCGCCCCATCCACCCGGAAAACATACCTCGACAGAGTACCCCTCAATGCTACCACCTCATCGACTATCACCTTTACTGACGAACCACCGTCAGAGGCCTTCCCCATTGAAGAACCAGCCAGACAGCAACTCGCGGGACCACGCCGCCCGCTGCGGCAATGGCGTTGCAAAACAAATACTCAACTACCGCCACCGTCGCCCGCTGCCTGTGTAGGAAAGCGCCCCTCCTTTTCCCCACCGCAAGCACCGCCATCGCCGACGCGCCATCGCCCCCGCATCACCACCACGCGGTCGCCGCTACCTCCGCCGCCGCCGCCGCCATCACCTCCGCGTGCGAGCGTCATTGCTTGTGCCGGTCTCTATAAAGCACCCCGCGGCCTCGTGGCGCGCACCCATTCGAAGGTTGCGAATTCGCGAGTGAGGAGACGGAGAGACAAACACTTGCTTGCGGGGCTCGCGAGGCGGTCGAGTGCTTTCTCACTGTATTTTGCTTTGTTTTTTACATTTGGAAACGAGGTCAGTGCTCTAGCTGATTCTCCAGTCGCATCTCCTTCTCCATCCGCCACCTTCCGAGATAGACGCTCTCCAGTTCGCGAAGCGCCGACGTCCGAGTTTTAACTTCAAGGTAAGTAAGGCTGAGGTTCTAACAACCAGGTTGAAACAACAATTGAAAAAAAGAAGCCATTTGGTGGCAAGTGCGTCAAGTTCACGGCGATGTATTAATGTATAAGCAATTTATGACTTTTCTCATGTGAAAGTAATAAAACAAAAAAATGGCATGTTGTACTGTGCGGTGTTTGGTATTATCCTGAAGTGTTGTACAATTATCTTGTTGCACAATGGGCATTGTATTGTATTTTTTCTCTTTTTTCGTACAAAATTGTTTACAAGAAATTATATGATTTCCAAAATTATCTTCCGATACGTTCAAAATTACCGATCTAAAAATATTTTTCGTCAAGACAGGTTATTTATTGGAACATAAAAGTCCGTGTGAGAACGGGAGACTGACTTTGAACCAGCGCAGTAGCTGATGTTATTCGTTGGATTAATTGGTTGTGAAGAAGAAAAAATCCTTGCCCCCTTGAACGTAGCTGAAATTGCAGCGTCTCAAATGATGAGCTGGCACATGGTACTAAATTGACAAGAGCTTTGAAAAACATGGAAGATGAGTGAATATTTTTCGAAAAATAATTGATTATTTAAGTATAACTCAATATTTTGAAATACCTACTAGCAACCATTCTTTGGCATTGAAAAAAGAGTTTATTATACTAAATAAAATACTTATCTCACCCATTCTCTATTTGAAACGCCCATTATACTTTTTAACAAAAGGAATGAACGAAGTTATGCTTTAACAATGGTAATAGATCGAATACGTTTCGCTACCCGTAAAATGCAAAATAATAATAATAATCTCATCAACGTGTTCTTACTTTAACGTAAGTTTATAGGTTTACCTTTCGTTTTCATTCGTGGAAGAATTATATACGTAAAGTTCTGTCGTCCAAAATTGCGCTGTAGTATATTACATAAACATTTCCTTTTTTATTTCTTAAATACATTTTATTTTAAAGACTGTGCTTCTCTTTCGTAGCGTGTAAACAGAAATTCAAGGATAGCAATAAATTTGCACCAAATCGTAATTGACATTGAAATCATCACAACGTTTACTCTAGAATTTCCAGGGTTGGTCCGTGTACCTCCCACATATTTTTTCGAAATTAATGTTACATTTTTCTTTATTGTCATTTTCAAAGTGTTTTCATGTTATCCACGCAGCGATGACACCGAAACGCTAAGAGTTTTGAAATTACGAACACCACAACAATTATTTCGAAATTCAATGTAAACTGTTTTATTGAATATTAAACTTTTTTATTTTTACGCCTAGAGGAGAGTTTTCTACCTCTAGGTTTTAGACCCAGAACATCGACGATTTGAAGGGTTGGCCCGTGTGACCTCAGATTTTTTTTTAATTCGACATTGATTTTTCTCTTTTATAATTCTGAGTGATTTTTGGTGTCAACCGCGGAGGTCCGAGCTTCCGAATTCGGAACGTGCGTTTTCTAAGGCGAGTGGAACGGATAATTCGGTGAGATAATTCGAAATTAAGTTTACATTTTTTTGCATAGAGCAATATCCATTTAGGAAGCGTAGTTTCCCAAAAATCAATACTTAACTTGGGATAATGAATCAGAATTCAAAGGAAACACTTATTTAAAATTTTTAAAAATGTTATAGGGTCATTGAAACTTGTGATATTATAACTAATCGTTGGTTAGATATAGAAACCCGAGAAATTGTTTTAAATATGAGCTAATATGGCAAGGTTTTAATGGTAAATTTGGGGAGGAGCATTATATCAATACTCACAACTTAGTGTATTTATCACAACTCAAAAGCCATATAGTTAGTGAAGTTCCAAAAATATAAAAGTAAAATATTTTAGAAATAATATTTTTCCCTCAAAAAAATTTTTTTTTGACATATTTCTTTAAACTCTTTCATTATTTCCTACTTGAGAATCTGCTGTATGAATCACTGTTATATTTATTATTCTTCATCCGTTTCCGAAGTAGATAAGAAACACTCAAATTTCCCGCCAGTGTGGGAATTTCAACTGGATTGTACTTTACTATCTGGAAAAGTCTCATGAGTATGCTCTTTATGACAGACAAATTTTATTTTTTTAAATAATAACTATTAAGTCGTAGAATAAAATGCACCAACGTTGGTTTACACAATATAGCACAAGCCCAGAAACGTTCACCACATCTCATTAGAAAAAGTCTCATTAATACAATTGCTGAAAATCAAATTTTTACACTATTCCTATGCATATTACTATAACAATCGACAGAAAACAAACATTAAGCGGCTTCTGTTTGTTTTCTTTTCTCTTTCACACCATTAGGGTTTTTGAATGCAGAGTGAAGTCCAAATGATCGGTCCGCTCTTGTAGTTGGATATAAAATATTACGTGACTATATGATCTCCAAGAGAATACTGTTGAGTTTAATGCCTCTTATTGACATAATTTTACACTTAATTTTTATCAAGAACGTAATTTATAAAATAATAATCACACATCAAAGCTTCTTCTTTAAAAATTTCTAGTTTCTCACCCCTCACATTTCACTTCTGAGGTAACTGTTCTAGCAAATTCATGGAGAGAAAATGGGATGTATTTTGTTTTTGTTGTTAGTGATTTCTTCTCATTTAATGAAACAATTAATTTAGCCGTAATATATATATAGAGGAAAATGATTTTATATCTTTTGATCTCTATATTGTTCTAAGCATATAAAAAAAATAAACTGCACTCAAACTGTTACTATAAATTTTGAAGGTGAAAAATTATTTATTACTCTTTCTCATTGTTAACATACCTGTACGTATTAAACATATGTTTCGACAAATATAATATTACTTATTATATATATATATATATATATATATATATATATATATATATATATATATATATATAATAAGTAATATTATATTTGTCGAAACATATGTTTAATAAGTACAGGTATGTTAACAATGAGAAAGAGTAATAAATAATTTTTCACCTTCAAAATTTATAGTAACAGTTTGAGTGCAGTTTATTTTTTTTATATGCTTAGAACAATATAGAGATCAAAAGATATAAAATCATTTTCCTCGGTGTACCATGCGAATATGCGAGAGCTCATGGGTGGGTCTGAAGCTTCTAACCAATAGTTCTATGAATTATGATGATCCACAGCATAAGTTTTCAGAGTATCTATCGCTAGAGCAGGGTCAATTCTTGCCTTATTGCGTCACATCAAAACCTTATTTTCCCTTCATTCCAGCCTTTAATAACTAATCATTCAACCTGTCCTTTTTGATCTTGAAAAGATACTAGGAATTTTAAAAATAACTCTAATTATGTATATTATTATGTAGTGTTATAATGTTTTTTTTGATAAATTATCTTAACATTGTTTAATGTGATTCGGAAAGACATGTATATTGAAGTGTTTTTTCTTCTTCGGAATATTCTCTATCTGGCAGTATTTTGAGAATTATATTAATAAATTAACACGCGTGTATAGTTTACAAACAATTGATTATTTTAAAATAAACAATACATGGTACACTATACTGTGTTTTGAATCATTAAGAGAGAGTAATCCAGCATTTCTCTCCACCATCTCACAAAATTACTAGTTCGGGCGGAGGAATCCGACAGTCCAACGCTGACGGCGAGAGAACCAGCTCTGTCTAGCGATTGGCGCAATGCAAACCTCTTGCAAGCGCACTAGCCCTTCGTGAATGTCGTAAGCTGTTATTTCGTCGGCGCAGTCTCGTCCGTCCCTGGTGTCGCCTCCGCCACCACTGCCGCCACCGCCATAAGAAAGTTGTTGTACCTGTCTCATTTTCCTAGACATCATACACATCTAACCTCATTTTTTCTTTTACACAAAAACGCTTAAACTTGTTTCCTCAACGTTATATTAGATGTCGGAATGGAATATGTGTTTAAATTAATATCAGAGCTACAATTGAACGTAATACGAAAAATTCTTCAAAATATTAATTTTGTCTTCTATTCCTTTATTAATTTTTATAATTTGAGCAATAGTTTATTTTGTCAAATTATTCGTTATCGGTCTGAAAACGATGCAACAAAAAAAAAGAAAAATACAATTAAATTAAATTAAAAATAGGGGAAACGGAAATAATATAGATAGAAGTACAGTTATTTCAGTTTTAAAATGTTAAAAAAGTAGTAACAAATATTAATTACGTTACAAATATAATATGTATTTGTTACTATTTACACTTTGAACTCTGTTTCTCACGTACATCCAACATCATATTGTTCATCAAATCTTTGAATCTAGATTCACATTTTAAAAGTACTTCAGCTCTTCTTGCTATCGACAAATACGGACATTTGCTGCCGGTATTTATATTTTAATGGAATAGTCTTTTCTATTCATGAGACACTTTTTATACCTACGTGAGAGTCCTTGTCCCTCCCTTTATGTAGATACAAAAACGACGCAAATATTAAAGATAACAAATATTAAATATGTCGCATAAAACAGACCGTAACATTATAATGAACCCACTCATATTTGTAAACAAAAAACCTAACAAGGTAAAAAATCAGAATGGCCCAAAGTGCTATCGACTCTTTGAATATACTACTTTTCACACGTATTATTCTGATAATACTATATGAATTTCTGAAACTGAAACGTCTTGAGTGAAGAGACAAATCGAAAAATCTCCTGGTAGTAACAGTAATCCAAATATAACTGTAAAAGGAAGTATTTATACTGTCATCTATTACGATTGTTGTAAATCTGGGACTTCACTGATTATATTATTCTAAATCTGGGACTTCACTGATTAAATATCTTAACACTGCCCTGTATTTATATTTATGAAACGGTCGTGTTTGTTAAGACCGAATTACTGAAGTGCCACCCTTGCTTCATACGAAACAGTCTCGTTCACGAATACTCGCAATAGTAATAATATTCATCGTCCTAGAGTGTCAACCACTCTTTGCCAAAAAGGACCATATTATTCGGGAATATTATATATTATTCTATATAATTTCCCCCCTTAAAATATAAAAGATATTAAGAAATTGAATCTCTTCAAATCCGGAGTTAAAAACTACCTCCTGCACCAGTGCTTCTACACTGTAAAAGAATTTATTGATTTTAATAAAAGTTAAATTCCTCTTGTATTTTATCACGCCATTGCTTTAGCACTTTTTAAATAACTTATAACAATTTCAAAAACTATTTTCTTGCATGATTGTGTTGCCGTATGGCTCATATTAATTTAGTTTTATGTGTACTCAACTTTGGCACGGTTGTGTACATAAATTCTGTAGCCCCATCCTGGCCCGGGTTTTTCTCCGTTTTTCCTTCGGGTAGAGGCGGATTTATTATACAGGTTCTCTAGGCTTTGTCTAGGGGCGTGTTTATTGTAACAATAAATCGTGAATTTAGTGTTTTTTCAACTCTTATGATTTTTAAACACTATACTCAGAATAATCTATAGTTCGATAATAACTTGTACATGTAAATTTACAAACATATTTGCGTTAAATTACAAACATATTGACATTATATATGTATTATAACTCGCAGCTAACTTTTTATCTTATCTAGGAACTTTTGCTGAAATTTTTGAATCCGCCTCTGCCTTAGGGCCCTTGATCGGAATTGATGGGATGGTCCCTTGCTTGCTTCCGGAGAGTAAATTAGTTTATTGTCCTCCACGTGGTCATACGCAGTTTGTACTGTTTTTTGACAATAAATTTATTATTATATAATAAATCCTCGTAATGTTTGAGAAATACCTCAATGCTATGCAAACCATGTTTTTTTCGAAGCTACACGTGGAGAAATGTAGAGCTGTTCAATGCCAGATGTCGACGTCCTCGCAAGTGCAAATTAGCATGTACCAGAGGAGAGAACGTGACCTCTTGCTTACCTAAGTGCTTAGATGTGAATCCTTTACTCCTCAAACAATTTTGTACAAAATATTTGAAATTCTAAAAAGCTTGATTTTTACATTATTTATTCCGACGGAAAACTATATGAGACATCTAAATAGGATACAGAATAGACTTAAAAACAAAATTCAGTTTTATCCATTTTACAGTTTTAAATTTTTATATTTTTACCAGTGGAGGTATTACGTTAGAAAAATGGTGTAATGGCGTCATGTGAACATAAATGTCAATAGTGAATTACGTAAATGTTCACTACCTTCTTGTTTCCTTGCGGAGTTTTGGCATCTCATTCTCATCATTTGCTTTTTTTCTGTTACATCGTTAAATTTGCACCCGCATTCCAAAAAGTTTCATATCACAAAGATACTCATATGTATATATACCACTCACGAAATCTCAGGAACTATAGTCATTCACCAACAACGGATTTTACGAAAATTCACTCCAAAGGTGGTGAAATGGGTTGGAAGGTTGTATTTATGTATCCCATCTTAACTCTGGAATGTTCAGAACAATTCAACCAAACTTCATACACAGATGACTAGTTATCTGACAACAAATACTGTGCGAATAAGACATCACTAGCAACCGTAGGGAGGCGGTGGAAAGAGGGTGATACGTAAAATAAATCGGAAAATCGTATGTATCGATTTGAAACCCGTACACCATATGTTAACTCTATGTTAACGTCAACGCTAAAAGTTATCGGTGCCTCTGAGATGGATAAGAACACCCCCAATGCTAGTTTACAACTAGTCCAATTTGAAGATATTAAACCCTCAGCATCCCCGAGGTAGGGGTGGGAACAGGTTGACATGTAAAAATAATAATGATCGTTATTAGTATGGTTGTAATATTAAAGAGTCGTTGAGATCATATAAAATTTCCTTTGATGCTTAAATCCGCAATCAACCTCATACACCACAGCACTCCAGCTCAAGGAAATGTATGATACGTAAAAATTATGGAAAACGTTTCAAATAGTTTTTCGGCATCGGTGAGTCACCCCTTATACCGTTTGTCTAAATTCAGCCCCAACAGAAAATAAGACATCCCTTGCCACCCTAAAGTGAGAGTAGAAAGGACAAAAATAATAATAAAAGGAATCCATTTGCATCGAATCCATAGTTAATAGGGTTGATGAGATGTTTAAATATACTACCAATACCGTTCAAATTCAGACCACATTGGGGTTCGATTCCGTGAAAGTTAGAGTGGGGAGGGTGAGGCATAAAAATATTAAACAACCTACATTAGAGTCGAATCTATGGTTTACGTTTTTTCTGAGATGAATAATCGTACTCCCGATAACGTAATCTAACCATTCAAACCACATGAAGTGCACGACACTACTACTCGTGGATATTTGAAGGAGCGTAACACGAAAACTTACTGAAAATAACCGATATTAATGTTAATCATTCATAGTTTCTGGATTGCTGAGATGAAATATTCAACTCCCAATACTGTTTAGTCTAAGTTCAGACGACAGCTCTTTTTATTCTCTGTTTGGGATAAGTGAGAACCAAGCAACTGCGAATTTTTATCAGCCAAGATATAAATTTCATACTTATTGGTTCTTGAATTAATTCTAGAATAGCTTTCAGAGGGTGTTAAAAACAACCTGTTTTTTTACATTATATCAGTGAAAATAAATTATTGAAGAGAAACACCAATCTATCAAACCACCAAGATTAATTCTCACTGGATATAAATGGGGATATGAGAAATAATAAAGTTGTAGACTTATTATAAAATTCATGCGAGCAAAGATGCGGGAATTGAGCTAGTTTATTTACATATTGAGCTTGACATTAACTAAAAAATCAACACCGTGTTAAAGCAAGAGAGAAATTCTTGAGATTGGTTCATGATATATCTCTTACGAGACGTTAACTATTTCAGGAAATATAGTTTCCATATAATTTGAAGTCTAATATTAGTCAGTATATCATGTTTGCAACGGCGTCCTTCGCAGTTATTTGCCTGTCGTTGACCTAGATTTCATCAACTCAGTTGCACGTTCGTCGCAATCCACTAATTTATTTCGCGATTACTAATTTCAAATAAAAATTGAAAATGAAAAAAAAAATTGTACCAAATGAAATTTGCTTATATCATATCTTTACTAAGCTATTTGTAATACACAACTTCAGGTCAAACAAAGAATACAACATTAGAAAACGCACGTTTATCTTAATTTTCTTCGCAATCCGCTAATATGTTAATATCTGTTTGTGGCTACAAGGAGATTCATATTTCGAAAATTCAAGACCGAAATTTCTGTCATTTTTCACCACTACCACGCTTTAGCTCTGTTAACATGAAAATGTTAGGAAATCTGACGAACGATCTGAACGTAAGTAGATAATGAAGGATAAAAAATGTCTTTTGAAAACATCTGAGTCTTTTGAGAATTTATTTTACTTACCTCACGCTGGTTAGACCAAATAACTCAAATGATAATTCAAAAGGATATCTCGATTTCATACGTTACTCTCTTAAAATTAGCTGTCTCAAAACTGCTTCTGTTCATTTTGAGACATAATTTTTGTGTGACAGATATCTTGTAATCATCAAAATTATTATTTGTCATCGATATTTTCGGAAAAATTTTGAAAATGCAGTTTATGGAACTCGTATCAAATAGTAACTTCAAAATTACTGTAGCATTCCGGTCATCCAACATATTTTTTGAAGGAAACAAGCAAGTATAATTAAAAAATACTGAAAATATTTCTACATTCTAATATTGTAATATATAATATTGTGAAAATATTACAGAAGTGTGCTCTATTCTATGTAATTTTATATCTTCATTTTGTCATGAAAATAACTTTATCCAAGTTGTTTCTGTGCTGTTTGGGCTCTAATGACCTCGATGTTGACGAGCCTTAAAGCCCCACACACACAAAAAATCTGTGCTGTTCGTGAAATGTACTCTGACAATCATTTGTTTCATTATTGTTGTAACCCAAAAATGAAAAAAAAACTTTATGAAATGAAACGTAATATATATTTTAGGGAACTCAGAGTGCACTGAGCGTTATCCATATAGCGAAGATGGTATTTTATTCAACGGATTGTTCAATAAATGACAAAAAAGTGATTTCCTAATTTTTCATTGTAAATTGAATTCTCGAACAACAATAATAATAAAAATCTCTTACTTAAGAAAAATTTATTATATTAATAGATTACAATAGGAAATTATGCGACTCACGTGACGCGACCAAAATTGTAAAATGGTAGATACTACACATATCTCCAAAAGGTGGGGATTAAAAATGAATAGATAGTTACACGACTGCAGGTGACAGTCGACTTCGCTTCATTCCCAGTGAATAACTCTGTATTTACTCACATATTCGAAAGCTCTGAAATGAATGTACTCAGTAACTTTACTTCTATGAACATAAATTTTGATATCACAGAGGAAACGTATTTCTTTCGATTCATTTCTTATCCAGTAGTCTTTTTGAAGCAGGTTCTATTCCTTCTCGTATTAGCAGAATTTTTTCGACTGAAAGGAAACCATAAGTGACAGAACTCTAGGCAAACAGACATGAAGCAACCATTCTCCACAGATATTGCAAACTACGCTCAGCTGGGAGAAAAGGAAATCAGACAGGAATCCAAAAGCTATGCAAACCCAAAACTTTTTCTTGATAAATGGTGTGAAAAGTGGGTGTGGAAAAACTGTCAAACTACTGTACAAATACAGTTATTCACGGAGGTTTAATATGCTAGCCAACAAAGAGAAAATTTTATTGGCAGCGTGACCAGTTTTCCATTCCACTGTAGGCAGGAAGGTTCACGATTCTGAAGGTTTGCTACTATTATTCGTATTATACTAAAAACACACAGATGTGCCGAGATAATATTTTTTCCTGAGATTGAATTTTCAACTTTCTTGTTTATTATTTTCCGTATTGTTCATGACAATCATCTATTAAGTTACAAAACCTAAGAAAATATTTCCTTCATTGTTATTATTCCACCCTACACAGAGGCGGATTTAAAGGTTAGGCAGTACGTCTAGACAGTACGTCTAGAGCCCTTTGAGAACAGATTTTATATACATATTTTAGATATTTATATTATATACATAAACAAAGTAATAATTATATACTTTTGTTTTTATTATTCTTTTTCATTATTATAAGGCACACGGTAAACAATGTAACTATCTAAAAAAACTAAAATAAACCTTTCTAGAATCATATATAACTTACTTTTAAATTCGTAGGGAATCTTTGCTTATCCCACGAAAATCTTGGAAAACATTAAAAAGCAACACATATTAAGAAAACGAATTTTTTTCCATATTATAATTTTTCCATTTCTTTCTTTTAGCGCCCCAAAAATCTTGCGCCCGTAGGCAATTGCCTACTCCTAAATGCGCCTCTGCCCCTACAGAGAATCGCCAACTCAAACTGCATTGATCCGTTTCCTCATCATCTGGAGAGTTCTTTGGGTGTTGTGGAGAGTGGCCTCGCGATCGCTTATGTAACGTTAGTGGGGCTCGCAGCGCATGCCTGAAGGGGCAGGAAAAGAAAGTGCCTATTGACTCGAGGTCTGATCTTGGAGGCCGTTCTTGGAGCGTAGAGGAAGACAAAAAGAACATTCCATGAGTCACGAAATTGGTCAACAATGTCGATTAAAATGGCTCAAATTACGAGATTAACTCTTTGTGTACAGCAAAAAATTATCTTTCACAAATTAATCGCTTCCTTCTTAAACAGAGAAATTATAATAGTGAGATAATGTATTAAGAAAATCAGACTTCTGGAGATTCTGGGCAGGCAGACTCTTTTTACGCATTACTAAAAGATCTGAAGTACGACATTGGAGCCAACAACCTCATTTCTAAAAATAAAGAACATTTTCAAGCGATACCTTAATATCGTGTATTCTCGAATAATCCTTAGATATTTTTTTCTCTAGAGAAAGATCACATGAGATTTTCATTATCAACAAACAACATACTAATGAGCTGCTAATCGTCATGTTAATATTATTGTTATATATATATATATATATATATATATATATATATATATATATATATATATATANNNATATATATATATATATAATCAGTTAATAAACCACGTGATAAAATCATCCAAATATCAGTAAAAGAATATTCTGCTTATTGTAACAAGTGATAATTTTACATTAACTTGAAAATATCTTTGAATTTATTGTTTCTAATATTCAAAACTGGTCCAAGTGTAAAAGTGACAAATGAAATAATTTATGATAAAGAGTCAAAAGATATCATGACAAACTTAAAAACTTTGTAGCGTTCGCTAAGTTTATGAAATACGCTTTAAAGCAGAATGTGATTTATACATACATATTCTTATGCGTATCTGGGTCCATGACGATCAGCGCATTGATAACTACATGTAAATCACAGACTTGAATGATAAAAATTTTGAGTGTGCATGTCAGTGCTTTAAATCTATATCGTCAAAGTACTCGAAAACCGAAAATTCATTCCTTTGATGAAAAGTAGTCAAAGTTAATTATTGCAAATAGATAAAAAAAATTACTAATCTTTAATAATACTGCTGATTCACTTAATTTAATAAACCTGTACATTCAATTGTGTTAAGAATTAAGAACAGAAAATATAGATATTTCAAGTTTCTTCAAAATGTTACTTTAATAAGAAGAATCTGATGATTTTATGGTGGAAAGACTCGAAAAGGATCAATTGAATCAAAACGTTCATACAGTCTTCTTTACTCCGTAAATATTCTCCCTAGGAAAAACATCGAATATCTTAATTTTTTATATACATACGTTTTTTACGTCGTTTTTTTATCTCGATACGTCGACGCTTCCTCATATCAGTCGACAATTATTTTTTTGACAACAAGTAGGGTCATACCATATCCCATCAACCAAGCCATGGCACCCACCTTCTCAGATTTTGATGAAATTTGGAACACTTGTTCATACCATCAAGTTAGCGATTCTTATGAATTTTCAGGATCCTAGGTTACATAGTCTCTTCATTAAGTAGATTAGATATTTTGCTTTTTTCGGCTTCTTTCAATGCAATTCTCATCATTTATGTAGTGCGTGAATGTAGAAATAGTATTTTAAGTATTGTGTTTCTCTTTCTTTATTCACTTCCGATTTCATGTAATAAACTCATTTTTTTCTCAAAGTTAATGACTTCTAGCTTATGTATAAATTATCTGAAAACTGAAAAAGCATAAAAACTTTTAGTGTTTCAGTGAGTGTAAATATATATAATAGTTCGCTTTAATTAAGTACGAACGAAAAGTAGACGCCAAAAATTCGCAAACTCCTCGGGGTTTTTTCAATTTCTTTCAAGTGTGCCGTCGTTGCTAATACTTTGACAGGACATAATAGCAATCAATATGTTTCAGTATGAAAAATCGGGACCACTTTCGACTTCCGCTTGTTGAAAGTTCCCTTGTTCGTTGTACTCGTGCGCGTGGGGAAGGATTTTACTTCTTACTATTTTGGCTATAAAGGTGCATCGCATGTGATAGGTGAAATAAATTAACTTCAGCTTAGGATCAGTGAGCTGGACGATACAGATAGAATATTTTGCATCAACTTCTTTTTTTAATTTTTCAACCGTTTTATTTTTATTTCGTGTGTGTGTGTTTCTTTCAACGGAATCGCCACAATTTAGAACAGTTTCGAAGGTCAAATTTCGTATCAGTTACCCGTCATATATGTTTAGTTGTTTCCCAGTCTAATAAAATTACAAAATGAAATACCAGTAACTCAAAACAAGATATCAAGGTAAATTACTTCAGTTCAACTCGCAGCATGCCGTGAAAGTATTACTTCTTTAAAGTAGTTCACGGGAAAGTTCTGTTCAGTTCTTTAATTGATTGGAAACATCTGTTCCTTCAATCACATGTGTGCAGTCGATCAAAAATATCTAATGAATGAATCATAAGTTCTTAAATGGTTAAACATAGAGGATAACAGGCTTTGATAACGCAGCAGACACGCACTGCGTCCCTGCTCTTCATCATTCCAAGGTCTCATACGCAACTCTCTCTTTTTCTTGGGTCGAGAATTTGCCAAGGTTTATCTTCATCCAAGTGGTCTCAGGAGTTCAATGCGAAGGTGAAAGAGTTGAAGCGGTTACATAACAGAAACAAGGTTTCATAAAGTTATTGTTAAACGTGTAAATTACTGTCTATGGAATTTTTGAATTCAAGAACACTTGTTAAATTGTGGTTCCGCAAATAAATGACTTTTGTTTGCTTGAAGAAACGCGTTGTGATGTAAATCATAGAATGTCAAGAGGTTGTAGACAATATAAATACTTCTTTTGTCTTTTATTACAAGATTAATCCTTAGAAAGAACGTAAATGAAAAAAAAATCTATTCCACTCCCTACAGAGACGGATTGTCCCAGTATCGAAACACGAATTATATGCTCAAAAGAAAACTGTAATGGTAGGGATCATTAATCAGATTAACTTACCGCAGTGTTGATTCATGCCGCAAGGGGATCGAAAACTGTTAATGATAATCCGACATCCCCGTTCGTTTGAACCTGTATTTTTTCATTGCAGTGTCTTCCACCCATCCAAACGCTTCACCTCTCCAATTATTGCTGCGTGAACTCTTTATCTAGTTTAACCGAAGATAGCTGACATTTAACTAATTAATATTGATTAATATGGTGTATGAATAATTATACTTCAAAATTTTATAAAGTATTTACCGTATTTTTCGTATTGTATGTATCAATTCTGAATTCGGTGGAATAAATTTGAATCTTACTCAAATTTCTATCATTTAGTGCTATCAAAATAAAATGGAAAATCCAATGAGCTTGGTTTCGCGGCAACTGGAGGAAAACACTCCTTTTGTTGGGGTAAAGAAACGCGCGAGGCAAATCCGATTCGTCGTTGAAGAGTTAGTAGTGATGGTAATCTCGACAGATTTTTTTTCTTGGGGCTTTAGAGCTCGCCATCGTCATGGTCATTAGAGCCCCTACGACTGTTATTAATTGATGATCACGTGCAATGATCTGAGTTAACTAAGATACCACTTCAGTATTCACGAAAATACGCAAAAGTAGTTTATATTTTGCCTGATTTGACAGAATAATTATTCTGTGTTTTTAGAAGTAATGTGTCATCACTCTTTCTTGTTTGAAAAGTAATATAATCACACTGTTTTTGAGTTGATGTGCTAAGTCCTACTTTTGCTTCAGGTGGTTGGGAATGGCTGGGTTATTCAACCGCCGCTTTTGACTACGCAAATAAGATTTTTGTATGTTATCTTTAAATTTATTGTAGTTATGAAAATCCATTTTTTTCGCCAGTGAAGCAAATGTCCAGAAATATAGACTACCGAAAATTTGAAAATATACTAGATAAAAAAATTATTTCCTTTGTATATGCATGGTGTATCAATTTACGGTCTTATTTGAGTCCTCTATCATTTTCAAACCTGATACACCATTGACTAAAGTGCTGATTTTTTTAAAATCTGGACAATAATCCTCCAGACACAAATCTTGGCAGAAAGTTAGGTTTCGGGGTCCCTTTAATGGGGAAAAAATCGAACATACACACACACACACATTATAAATAAATAAATAAATTTATTGTCAAAAAATAGTACAAACTGCGTATGACCACGTGGAGGAAAAAAAAACTAATTTACTCTCCGGAAGCAAGCAAGGGACCATCCCATCAATTCCGATCAAGGGCCCTAAGGCAGAGGCGGATTCAAAAAATTCAGCAAAAATTCCTAGATAAGATAAAAAGTTAG
>NNCF01127070.1:1449951-1522075 GCA_002313205.1 Laupala kohalensis | reverse complement strand
TATATAAATTTTGCTCGTTATTTGATTAGGGCCTGCTCATTTATTCGGACTGAATTCATGAAAAACTAAACAGTCTCCCATGACTGTTCGTAAGCAGCATTGCTTACCGTTAGCTTTCATGCCCGTGACGCAGTTGTCAATGGCGGACACAGTGAAATTCAAGAACTAAAATATAAATACGTCTTCAGAACGTCCCGTAACCTCCATAATTAATTTGTTTTTGTTCCGTTATTAAAAATTTATCCATTTAAATGATTTATTTTCGAATAAAAGAAGACCACATTGTTACTGTGGGTCTTTTCAAAATTAATAATTCTTTGCTGACAGAACTAACTAAGTTTAAGATCTACCAGAGCAGAGCCGTTAGTATTCAATGTACGAAAACGGTATTATGCAAGAAAGAACGTTGCCGATGATTCTTATCATGTTTCATGTTCATTATCTTCTATCAGACATTAACGATGGTGTTTAGCAGTACTTATTTTAGGTGGTGAAATGCATGGTCGACGAACCGGTTTCGTTTAGTATGGAAACGTTTGTTACTTCCAAGAATTTTCCCGATATGAGCATTCGCTGACTGCAGCGTAAGACGGGTAATTCCTCTCGAGTGAGCTTTCGACAACGTCATGGTATTTTGAAATGTTATGATCAATGTTAATGTGTAAAAAGAAACCTGATCTGGAACACATCCTTGGGGACTGTCTTTTGTACAGAAAAAGAGAGAGAAAATGTATCAATAGTATTAAACGTAGAAAATTGGGATGAGTTGAGAAATGCAGAAAAAATGCTTAGAAAATATCAATGTATTTCGCTAAAAATAAGAAAATTGTTAAGTATTATAAAAACTTATTGAGGTAAATAGTGCATAAATCCGTTACATGACGGGTTAGTAACGCTCCCGTCATGAACAAGGCCGCAAAGTACTGTGAAACGAGAAACATAAAATGCATAATAAATATAAAATGATCGTAAACTGAATGAGACAACATTTGTAATTAAAAATTATGTAAATAATATAAAATTAAAAACCTGGAAATAAAAGTCAATCAACGCAAAAAACACACACACAAACAAATTACAAAAAAAAAACGCGTACGGAAGATTTGAAAAAAGTAATGTAAAGGACGAAAGAAACTCAGTGATAATTATTGTGAACGGGGAGAGACAATAAAACGAATATAATATCCAGAATTACGTGCGTGAGTTTTTGCAGTGTATGGTTCTCGTTGTCCATGTATGAAAATGCACGTAGCGGTAGAAGTAGTTCAATTCATATGTCCCATGCAAAACGTTTTTCTATTCCAAGATTGTATTGAAGCAGACTCTGTTAGGAAACTATATCGTTAAAAATATGAAACATAATGATAGATAACCTTTTTTATTCGTGGGGAGCACACATTAATTGAATTGTTTTAGTGTGCTTAAAATTTAATTTACTAGAGAATTGTAACAAGCCTGAACTTAATCATATTTAGGTAAGAACATCAGTCCTTCTATTTAAATGATGTAAGACATTTTAAATTTGATTGTCGTAGAACCGCCTTGCTCAAGAAAATAAAAACATTTGTTTATTTATCAAACAAAAACTATTGATAACTATTAAAAATAACTATGTTGCTTTGTGTGCTAAAAGACACAGATAGAAAACACCCAAAATGCAAACAATGTCAAATTTGGCGAAAAAAGTTTAGAAACAGTTTTAATGCACTTTACCAAAAACATAGTGAGCATAATTTGAATACTTACGATTCTAATAAACTCTCAGCCAGAAACAATATTTTACGGCATATCAAATATATATTAAAATGGAAAAAGCTAATAATCTTTGGGACTAGGCACAAATTGTACATGCATATTCAATTAACTATAGCTGCTAAATGTTTCATCAACTCATGTTTCATGGAAAAACGCAAAGGAAAGAAACACTGCGCGTAAATTGTTGACGACGTATAAA
Source organism: Laupala kohalensis (assembly GCA_002313205.1). NCBI lineage: Eukaryota > Metazoa > Arthropoda > Insecta > Orthoptera > Trigonidiidae > Laupala > Laupala kohalensis. Next base: position 1,520,121 of record NNCF01127070.1, on the reverse strand, counting down.
GGAGAAAAACTGGTATCTCCTCAGAAAATCACACGGAATTCCCTCTCACTTGAAATAGATTTACAGGTGTATTAGGTGGCGTGTAGTTACAACCGTTCACAACGCCCCGTCCCACCGAGTGGGATGCGTCACTTCCCGTGCGGCGGCTTCATGATTAAGAGGTGTCTCTCCCCGAGACCGTTTCGCCACGCCTCTCCACACGAACAGCGAAAGCAGAGTGCTCGCTTCGCTCACGAACGCACGACACGTACTTTACGTATGCTCTTGGCCTAGGTCGGGATTTTACAGTTCATTCATTGGGATCAAATATTTTATTGTCATCGGAACTGCACGTAAAATAATTAGTAAAAATGTGATGTAAAAACAATGAAATCTCTGAATACGAGATAAAACTGAAGACAAGGTGTGTAACTTGACACAACGACAGGAACTCACTCAAAAGTTCATTTTGTGAAGAAGGGAGGTGACTCACTCACATTTTGCTAAGCCATTAAAATTTCCTTTCAAACGCTTTTTTCAAATTGTGTTATTACATCATTAAATTAGTGTACTATTCCATCAATGTTCATTTCTGTACTTGGGCAACTATTTTCATATTTATGTGTTATGGAAAGATAAGAGATTTCAAACAGATCTTCAATCTTCAGGGCTGTACATGTTTACGTAGGATCACACCAAACACGAATCTGACCTCACTGCACAATGTGTTCGGATCCAGCCTTATTTACAAGCATTCTATAGTAGTGTTTGTAAACATTCTATGGTATGTACCATTTATTGGACAAATGGTACATACTATTGTATCTTTTATAAAAGTTCTACGGTATACCATAACATACCATATAATAAACATTCGAAAAAACATGTGTTTTAAACTACTTTTATAACATTCATAGAATTACCATGCAATTGGAAAAAATGTAACTTAACTTCTTGGTCATGGAGAGTTATGTTCTTATTAATGTCCTAGCGTAAAAAAAATCACTCATGTTTACAATGGACTGATTGTATGTAAGTTCCAAAAAACTTCGAAACCGTTACCTGGAATTCTATTCATACAACAGGTTACAGAACTACGAATAAAAAAATTAAAACCAGTTTGACGGAGCTTCCTCCATCGTAGGTTGTTTTGTCTTCACTCATTTGGAACAAGTAAATACGGCAAGAAAATCAAGTTTTGAATATTATAATTCGATGATTTCATGAGTCCTGAACATTATTTCCAATCCTAACACATTCATACGTCTTTTTCACATACGATTTACATAACTTAGTAAGAAAAATTTTACTCCTGAGGCTCGTGAAAAAATGGTGAATGAAAGCTTCGAGACCCGTGAAGAGGGTAAGAATTAGTCGTCAGTGTTTTCCATGTTCACATTTTCAACTTCACTGATACACCAGTTCTGGTCGTAGATGCAGACAAATATGTCATTTACATTGATTGAACTTCGTGCGAATTATCAAGCTTTTGTAACAGAGGAAGGACTCTAATGACCTTCACGTTGACTATCCCTAAAATCCCACAAAAAATTGTAACAGAAAAATTGTAACAGAAAATTGTAACCAGTGACGAAGATTTTTAGGAAAGTACTTCCTTAGGTCTATTACTGGTCGTCGCTTAAAAACCTAAAACAAATTATTTGTAGAAAACTCTCATTTGTTAGTATTCCTGTTGTTGCAGATGACTAGTTTTCAGAATGCAATTACAATTGAATCAAATCCAAATAACAATAAAATGCAAAAGTTTACCTTTTTTCAATTTAGCGTTTTAGCAATTGACAGTTTTTTAACTATATCAAATTGTATGAACAAGTTTTTACCAGTTCCTGGTATCTAAAAATAACAAAGATTTTTTTCAAAGTGTGTGATCTACAATATTGGTACTTATTACATGGTAAAAACACATTTAATCATCTGATTCCAATATTTACATTTAAACAAACAATATCATTTGTAGAATACTAACTGTTTATTAATTTTCACTTGGTGAATTAAAGTTATCAAATGTGAAATATCTTTGCGATAAAGTTTACGTAAGTAAAAACGAAATAATATATTTAACTTATTGGTGCATTAATATGAATTATTTTGGCGCATTTAGATTTTCTGGTACGTACACTATTACATCATTATTGACGTATAAATAACGTACTCTATTGTTGCGCTCCTCAAGATTCGTCACCGTAAATATAATTATTCCAATATTTTACCTTTTGTTTTCTTGATTCTTTTTGTAGTTATACATTACACTCTAACATAATATTGCATTAGTTATTGTCGAATTAATTTATCTGCAGTTGTCGTCCTAAATTATTATTTCTGTCACTTTAGTTGTCAGTTTGTTTATTTACTTATTTATTTAATATCTCATTTGTAACTTCCGAAGTAATAAATTTATTATTATACTAATATACTTCATTCAGCTTTCGTGTATTCTCATTTGCTTATATCGTTAAGTTGCTAACCAACTCACAACAATGGACAAATCGCATTCCTCAACACATTCAAAGCTGACCTTCACAAGGCGTACCATGACTTGGTACATTATATTGACACACGGATCAGTACGCTGGAACAGGTCGATAAGAACACGACCGGCGGTTGGAGTACAGTCAGGAATTCTCGCCGTCCTTCCAACTATCACACGGTTCGACCAAATACACATACACCACCCGAACTCCACTCAAAATAGGTTTAGTGTGTTAGATGACATGTCCCAGTTTCCTCCCTTAGCTACTAGTTTCATCCCCTCCCGTCCAGTACCCTAACCTGTTCACAAACCACACACTGGTAAGCGCAGCTGCCCAAAACCCCGTAAAGTAGTGCTACCCAGAGATGAAGCCAACACTTCCATGCAGAAATCACACGTGCTCATATTTGCTGATTCGCACGGTCGTCACATGTTTTGAGTGGATTGCTCCGTTTTGAGTGGATTGCTTCTCAACCAGTTCTTAGTCTCCGATTTCTTTAAGCCAAACTCTCGTTTGGCTTAAAGAAATTCGAGAACTGGACACCTACACTAAGAAACTCACAGAGCGGTACACAGAACTCATCATAGGTGGGCAGAACGATATTAACTCGGGAGGACATTTCAACGCTTCTGAATATATACAAAAACTAAAAGCGGTCTCTCAGCACACTAACGTGGTACTGTCTAGCCTGTCTTCACGTTTCAACGTTCCACATATAAACCACGAAATTAACCTGGCAAACATCTCCCTAAAATATCACCTGGCAGACACAAAAATTTTTCATTTGCAATCGCACTTGACTGCCAAGGTCTTTACCCAGCACGGTTTACATCTGAGTCCGTTTGGGAAACATCACTTCGGTTCTCTCCTAGCTTCACATCTGACCTCGCATCATCCACCTGCCCCTTTACGCACTCCTACACCTCTTCCTGCTCCTATCTCAGCACCTCCTTTACCACCCCCTGCTCCTACCTCACCACCACCTGCTCCTCTATCTCCACATACAATTTCTTCTCCTGTCCCAGTTCTCATACCTACTGCTTCCTCATCTCCCACGTCCTCGTCTATTCCTACATCAACATCTCCCTCCCCCATACACATTTACAACTTGCGTTCAAGAGTACGATGTGGTACTCGACGGCGACAATCGCGTTCAGGTGCAGTGTGCGGGCTTGATCCGGGTCTAGAAGCTGTGCCAAATTCAAATTCCTTTCCACAATCTAACTTCGATTCCATTTCTCGAGAATCACAAACTCTTTGCGAAAATAAAATAATTATATTTCATCATAATGTCTAATCCCTTTCAAACAAATTGACAAACATTGAAATTCTTGTACACGAAAATCCATTCGATTTGCCATGTCTCACAGAACATCGGCTTTCAACTAGCACATCCATGATACTTATATTTCTAATTATTATTTAGCAAGTTCATACTGTCGACAAAATTTTCAAGTAAAACATCCCCACAGGTACGTGTATCTACGTTCATAATGATATTTTATCTTCTCAACTACGAGAACTTCTGCATTGATAGCGTGTTCGAATGTTCCGCAGTTAATTTGACGGACATAGGTATCTTTGTTTTATGTATTTATAGACCTTCTCAATCATATCTTGTCATATTTTTTCGGAATTTTGGAATTATTTTAAAACGTATTACACGTAAATCCAAAAAATCTATTGTTATATTTGGTGATTTAACACAAAGGTTTCCTGAGTGCTTCCGATTACGTAAATTCACCCATAAGTCAATTCAGGAATCTTATCTACTCCCTCAACCTTGAAGCTACGATAAACGACCCCACTCGCCTCTCTTGTTCAACTCAAACATTGCTACAACAGAGAAATCTCGTATTTCTCTGAAGTGTTCTGTGCTGCATGCAGCGATCATCTTGCGCAAGTGTTGACCATTACATATAAATTGAAACCACATAAAATTTACAAGTATTCTAGACAGTTTAACAACGCAAATTTAACAAATGCTACAACTTATTTGCGTGAAGAAACTTGGAAAGATGTTTACAATTGCCAAAACACCTACGACAAATTAAATGTATTTATTTCAACTTTCCTAAAACATTACAACTGTTGCTTTCCAATAAAACGCACATTAATTATCACAAAGAAGTACAATAGATGGATAACCCAAGGGACAAGAATTTCTTCCAAAAACAAACGCCGTTTGTATTAACTTTGAAAACTCTATATGCAACAGCCAGAATTCCATGATTATTTTCGTAAATATAAGACTATTCTCCGAACAGTAGTCTATGCAGCTAAAGTTATAGAAAATTTACAGGTAGATAATAAAATCGAACAACCTGACCAAAACCATGTGGAATATTGTTAAAAATTACACATCAATTGAAAATCGCGAAGAAAACGTTTCACTGTTAAGCGATGGCAAAATCTTATCAAATCCACTTGACATCGCAAATTTGTTTAATTCTTATTTCTCAGAAGTAGTTAAAATAACTCATTCAGTATCTTAAAACCAATGTCCTCCGAATATATCCACTCACGTGTCCCATTCTATGTTCACTTCCGAAACTAACGTCAGTGAAATCATGAAAATCATCAGTTAATTAAAAAACAAATTTTCAACACGCATAGATGATATATCCGAAATTATTATTAAATTTTCGTCCCACGTTATATTAAATCAACTCATAAACATATTTAATAGTTTTTTATCGGAAGGGGTGTTTCCTAACACATTTAAGAAAGCTAAAGCGAAACCTTTATACAAGAAAGGAAGCAAACATAATTAGGTAATTATCGACCAATTTCTCTACAATCCAATTTCTCAAAAATCCTTGAAAAATTGTTCTATAAGCGTCTTCTAGATTTTCTATCAAAAAATAACATTTTTTCTGACGATCAACACGGATTTCGGAAACCCTTTTCCACCAGCATCGCCATATTTTCATTTTTAAATCATGTTACCACTTCTCTTGACCATGGATAAAATCCTGAGGGTGTCTTTCTTGATTTATCTAAGCATTCGATGTCATTGATCACGAAATTCTCCTTTCAAAATTACAATCTTTTGGAATTCGTGGACTTGCGCATCAGTGACTTCATATTTAAAAGATAGATGTCAACAGGTCGAAATATCATATACTAAAAATAAAGTACTTGTATGTGAACGACAGATGTATGTAATATTGTATGTCTTCCATATCAGATTGCAAAATGGTTATATTTGCTGATGACACTAATCTACTATGTAAACATGCCAATGCTCAAAACATTTTGTCCAACCTCTCGGTTTGGTTCTATGCAAATCGCCTCATTGAAAGCACTGACAAAACAGTATGTCATTTCACAATAGTATCACAAAATCTTTACCCCAGGTTGCTAAAGCAAACACAATTAAAAACTGTTACTTATACACAATTTTTAGGTCTTCATGATCAAGACAATCTCAAATGTAATTGTCACGTTGACAATCTTAATTCCAAATTAAATAAATTGTGTTACGTATTACGAAACTTATTTAATACTGTTAGTCCACATATTTCCCGTTGCGTATATTTTGTTTTATTTTTCTGTTTTATTAAATACAACCGCGCTTTGCCAAAAACGGCCGGATCCTTCGGGAATCGTTCTATATAATTCCCTGATCCAAAATATAAAAGATATTATGAAATTGAATCTCTTCAAATCCGCGGTTAAAAGCTACCTTCTGCACCAGTGCTTCTACACCGTAAAATAATTTATTGATTTTAATAAAAATTAAATCAGTCTTGTACTTTATCACGCCATTACTGTAACTTTCAATATATCTGACAATTTCAAAACTATTTTCCTACATGCTAGTATTTTGTCTTATTATTCATATAAATTTATTTGTATATATACTCAACATTGGCACAGTTGTGTACATTAATACAGTATCCCGATCCTGGCCCGGGTTTTCTCCGGTTTTCCTTCGGGTAGAGGCGGATTTTTATAAATACTCTTGCTTACAGACGGCATTAATTCATATAATTATTAGCGAATTTAGTGTTATTTAATAGTTACGAATTATCAACTATACTTTCAGAATGATATATAGCTTGATAATAATACGTACTTGTGAAATTACTTTTCTGTTTTATTAAATACAATATTTGTTAGTAATTGTTAATACTATAACATGTGACGAACTATTTTTTTATCTTTAGGAGTATGTTGAAATGTTAAATCCGCCTCTGCTTTAGGCACCTTGATCGGAATTGATGGGATGGTCCCTTGCTCTCTTCCGGAGTGTGAATTAGTTTATTGTCCTCCACATTGTCATATGCAGTTTGTAACTGCTTTTTTGACAATAATGTTTATTTAAAGTTTATCTACTTTTCAATAAATTTGTGTTTCAGAAACAAGGATGAAATTTGACGATGATCATGAAATTTGACACTAAAAGATAACTTTGGGAAAATTGCAGGTTCTGTCATATAGTACTCTTTTAGCTATGTTGATTTGAAAACCTGCCTACTTTGGACAAATTCGAAAATTTGAAGGTTCCTAAAACCTACAGAATTGATATAAATGGTCTAACATTCTAATTACTTTTAAGTAATTTCTTATTTGTTTATGAAGAAAAGTTATAATAGTTGTATTTTAATCCCTTCAATGAAAGAATCTATAACTGACAATTCTGAAGTACAACTTTCTAATACATTTCTAGGTTGTTTCTTTAAATCCTTTCAAATAATTGGTAAGAAATTATAGATGATTTTACGTACATTGAGATGCTTTTTATTTTAAATGAGTGCTATGATAAGTGGAGAGGTTCTTTCAAATACCGGTAAATTTTTGAAAAAGACTAAAACGACACATTCTCAACGAAATGGCTCGCAAAACTCAAAGTGGTAGCTATACGCATCTGAAAAAAATCGGTTTATACTCCCAGATATAATACGTTAAAACAGAAAATGTAAACATAGAGAGAAAGTAAAATATGGCAACATCGCTCAATGGATAATGGATTGACCCTTTATCAATTTCTTCAGTCAATGGTAGATTCTTAACCAATATTATCTCAATATATATAAAACCCTACGGGGCTTCTTCCCTGAGATAAATTAACAAAAAATTAATGTAATGATTCTCATACTTATCTTCCGAAAATTTCAAAACATTAATTCTTGTATGGAATTACTGATTCTTTTTACTTATCAGAAACAACGGAATCTGAATGAAAACATTTATTTCCGTTGCATTCAATTAATTTTATCAATAAACAAACATTGCTTTCTTCAAAAATGAGAGACGAAGGAAACACGTTTTTGTTAGGATATTAAGGATAGGTGTATTGTATTTAAAGCGCACGTACATGTAACGGCAGAATTCAACGTACAGATGATAAAACGTTTTGAGAACGTTAAACCATTATTCATCAAATCACTTATATCACGTTACTTACGCACATTGAATACCGTTGAGTAGAAGATATATCGTGAAGCAGCGACCGAAATTTATCTGCGTGTAGAGAAGATTGTCCCCTACTTTGCCTCTCATACAAACATTTTTGGTCGTACCATGATAAAAATTTAGTATCATTGATCTTCAAGGAGAAGGAAATAACTCTGCCTACATGAGATTTGGAAAACCAAACCCTTCTGCCTTTCCACATCCCTTAATAGAGAATTTAGTTCTCCTTGATGTAATTTTACGCACTTGCCATTCAATATTTGTAAAAAGTTACAGTCCATCTCACCGTTTGGGTCCAAATTCACCCAACAACCCTAGCACATCTAAGAGTGGAATGTCGAGACAGTGTCATATAAAGTAGTGGATAACGATCGATATCAGGGTCGAATGAGGATATGAGGGATATGAGGGTGAGGTGTCTTCGAGGTCGCTGAGAAGTGTCATCTGATGTCGATAGAAAACAAGTTTATCTTTCGTGGGGATAAGACTAACGCCTTTGAAAGTGGAGTGGGGTGGCTATGCAGATAGGTGACGGAATTAAGTGTCCAACCAATTCATTCTGTGGGCATAATCCTTGTCTACAAAACTAGTTTGTAAGTGTTTTTTTTCTGGTTAAGAGTCCTTTCGAGTTGCGTTAAATAAATGACCCCAATGATGGCAACACGTTGGCCTCTGTTAGTTTGTTGGAGGGGGGAAATGGCATATTTTTTTATGTCGATCGACATTATTATAAATGTGTCGTAAACACAACGTATCGACGTTAACACAAATATGTCATAATTACAACGTAATAAGCCCAATTATCCTCGTTTGATTTCATAGACTGTCACAGAAAGGAATATTAACGAGCTACGCAAGATGAAAGACGATAGACCGAGTGCAATTTACGAGATTCGCGGCGTGGAACATTCTTAACTCACCTTCACCTCCATCTGTATTTTTTTGTTGTTAACTTCACATTGTTCGTTCGCTAATGCAGTCCGTGACTATGCATCTTCTTAATGCATTGTGTTGCAAAAACACCTTTTCATTGCCAATCGTGCAAACGTCGGTGTTTGCTTCGTATTTAAGTACTGTATTTAATCGTCATTAAGGTTTAGGCAACTGACATCCGACTTCAGCAATCGCACGGGAAAATGCCACACTGTGCGAGATTTCATTTAATTTAAAACAATCTTCCAAATGTTGCACAATAGATTTATTTTTCTTTGGGGTTTTAGGGTTCGTCAATGTCATTAGAACCCTTGGCATAATAGACCTCCATTTTAATGACGTCTTTTGTTTTGGTAAATGATAACGTTTAATTTGCTCATTCAGGGAAAATCACACTTTCAAGTTGCAGGTTAATAGATTATAGGAATACGATTGTTTCTGGGGTACATGCTGAAAATAGTTATATTCCAACAAATAATATTGATTTTTTTCGGAATTACGGGTTGCTTGCATTTTGTTGAAAGTGATTTTTTAAAATATTAATCGATGAAAGAATCGTCATTATTCTTATTGATATTTCTGAAGAATTAAAATGTATAGTAAGGTACCGAGGTAAAATCACGTAACAGGCATTGAGAAATCCAAAAAACATGTTTTTCAAACGACATCAAACAACGATTAATTTTTTTACAAAGATTGAAAGATAACATAACATACTCACACAAAAAATCCAGACAAGTCAAATAGAAGCGTGTTTAATGCGAGTGCTTGATGAGAACCATATTAAATATTTTCCATTCCATGTTTACGGAAAAAATGTGGAGGTTCATAATTGTAAGAGTAGGATATGACTGTTTTAATTATTTTTTTAAATATGCGTTTCTTGAAAACAGTGCTGTCATAGTCTTTTTTATACTTTACTCCTTTTCTGTCCTATTTCCGTTTTCCCTTCACGCCTCTGGGTGTGCTGTTTCCTTCCTTTGTTATCTTTTCGGTTTCTAAATTACATTTTACGCAAACAATTTGGGTGATTGAATTTAATACCGATAAGCGATAATACTTAATGACGATAAGCTCATTAAGAATAAATTCATTTTCACGTTATAACGTGCTGCCTAAAAATATTGCGATGAAATTTTCAATATCTTGGGTAGAAATCGAATTTGCGTCTCTTGACTTGTCAGTCCAGTGGTCCCATCTAATGACTAAGTGAATAATTCAAAATACTACAGCGGAACTGCTGTGTAATTTTGGTTTTGTATGTAAGCTGGACGTATTGTGGGGAGCTAACTTGAAGGCTCGTCTGAGGAGTGTGACCAGTGGTGGAGGAGAAGCTGCGTGACCACCGAGAGTAGCCATCGTGTAGTTCAAAGAATGAGAGGAACGAGTTTTGTTAGGAACGTAAATTTGTAGAAAAGTGATCGTCATGCTTACGTGGTAAAAGACGCGGTGATGCAATACCCCAATAACCCTCATTGCCACGGGACTTCAAGCTAGCTCCCGACAACCTGTATTCACATTCATGGTTTTTCAATTAGTCTAAAACCAAGATGACAAAATGACTACATCTGCAGGAAAAGAGACAGAAACTAAGTTTTATGCCTCTACGACCTCTACAATGCAGAAAATGAGACTTTGATAAAATATTGATATTGCAGAATGAAGGAGTGAGACGACTGGGACACGACCCAGACATGACGCAGAAACTGAAGCTTGATTCAAGATATTTCAGAAATTCGCCAGTAGAATGTATATGAAACGCGGTGTACTTAAAATGAAGCAATAGGATATGACAAAGGGGACGAGTACGTATAAAAGTGGATGTAAAAGAGACGAAAAGAAAATGAGCTCCAAAATTTTTCCATACAATTACTATATTGGAAATACGGAAAGACTAAAGTTGCGGTGCATTATGAATGTGTGAACTAATTTGTAAAATAATTGTTGAATAAATCATAAATTCAATTATTATTATATCTAAGCAAATATTGTTCTGCACAGCAGCGATGGGTTCCATCCCGAAACTGTCCGCGGTGCGTGGGGACTCGCACTCGGTGAGTGCTCGAGTGCCGCTCCACCGACTGTTGGAGGAACGCGCCGCAGCGGCTGCCGGCTCCACGGCGCTCCTGGCGGCGGACGCCTCATCTGGCGCACGATCCTACGCTGAGATGGATGCGGCGGCGTCTCGGTTGGCGCGCGCGCTGGTGCGCCATGCTGCGCCACAAGGTCCCAACAGCGACGGCGATTGGCTGGTGGCGGTGTTCATGGCGCCGTCTATGGATCTGGTGACGACGTTGCTGGCCGTGTGGAAGGCAGGAGCTGCTTATTTGCCGTTGGATCCTGAGTTTCCGGCAGAACGCGTACAACATATTTTGGGCGAGGCGAGACCTGCGCTGCTGGTTACAGAACTGGGTGAGTGAGGAACTATTGAAGACCAGGTTGTCCTAAGTTTAGCTCTCGGTCCATCATCATTTTCTCCTGGAAGTTGCCTTCGTACGATCATTAATAGTTCCTAAATAATCACTAAAAGATTTGTTTAATTCATCGCATTTCTTTAAAATTTCATACATTTTCAAATATACTCTTCTATACGTCATTTTAATTTCTGGGAACATCTCCTATTAATAAATTCTTGCACACTTCTGAAATAAAATTCTAAATTTTTGCAGAAATAACACCTGTCCAATAATTTGACTTTAATTCTTTAAATTCTGACCTTCAATACCCTGCACCAGTAATATGCTATTCGAGCTCAACGTAGCTGGAGTAAAATTTTCTTTTCTTTCTTTTCTTTCTTTCTTTCCTTCCTTATGTACATTTAAATGCATATTTTCTGTCAAGTAAAAAACTGGCGCTCAATAAACCTCTTGTCTGACAATTATTGGTCAACGTGCTCTACCAAACTTCCAGTCATCCCCAGATGTTGCGTAATATATGTCCCCAAATGTTCCACGCCCTAAATAAACAATACTTTTTAATACTATTAGCGAATTTGTTTATTTGTTGTTTATTTGTACATCGATCACAGTAGATGATAAAATCATCAAAACATACTTAGGATATCATATTGGGTCTACCATTACAAGTGAGCCTGTTATTTTACCTTTTCTTCCATTCCCATCAGTGTGTACTCCAAATAATTTGTATCCTCTAAGGAACATTGATGACACAATTTTTAAAAAATATAAGGCTTGCTCTACATGTAAGGTAATATTACATTCATTTATATGATTCTTATCTAAGGTAGTGTGTCTACTACCCATCATTTATACCAACCATTCCAATTATGTTTTGTTAAATAATGAGTTTTACTCCTGAGTAAGCACTGTCATGGCAATAATTGTTTTTGTATGTTGCAGAACATCCCCGTGGTGTGACGTTTGCACAACTTGAACAGGAGGCCACCGTAGAATCCTCGAAACCTCTGACTGACGCGGAAATGCTACCCCCATCTTCGGACGCAAATATCGCCCTCGTGCTTTATACGTCAGGATCCACAGGCATACCAAAAGGTTTGAGCTGAACACTACAACATAGTTGCTCTTGTCTAAAATTCCTAATGTTTTATTATACGCGCGTCTTCAAGAGCAATACTCATAAGTTCCAAGTTCATGTCTGACATTGCAGTTTTCTTCGTACCTCATGACGTTCTAGCGGGACTACTATGTATAAATTAGAGGAAGTGTAATAATGGGTGATTTTGATTACATTATAATAAAGGAAATATGATGGGAATAAGCCTCTTATTCTCCACCTCATTCACCCATAAATTGTTTCCCCTTTCCGACCCGCATGCCCTCCCCCCCCCAAAAAAAAACGCCAATCTTGCATAGTAGAATTTTTACCAAGACTTGGTCTTCCGTCATAAACGTACTAACCATCGTATCAGAAATCACTGTCTATTTTATGAAATAGTGTACATTTAATTTATTAGAATCACAAACAAACTTGTCTACGCACAGTCCCACTGTTTCGTTTATGGGAAGAATAAATCCATAGTCCTCAATCTTCGTATTCTAGCACTGACTCATTATGGAACGACAACAAATACTTTTGAAGCCCAGAGCTACAAGTGTTTTCTCACCCGACACTCGTAGTATACATTGGGGTGAACTGTTGCCTTATTCAAGTTTACAACAGCTGTTATGAGTCGCAGAGAAATAAACTTTCACAACTTCACTTTCTCATGGACTCCGTGACACCGAAGTGTAAAGCTGGGTCCAACTAGAATCCTAATTAATATGTGCATTCACGTTGATTAACTGTAGATAAAAATTTGTGTTCAATTTATTGGTGTATTGATGCGCATACTTTTGTAAACCTATTGCAGTAGAAGTTTCCTATTGCAGTAAGTATTTCGAGTCAGTGAATTATATTCCTCGGTATCATTCACAAATTTTACATCTTAACGAGTTTATACCTCACTGAAGTAATTGAAGCTTGTATGAATTAGAAGTAATAGAATGAGTGGTATTTCCGCAATGATTTGTTAATCGATTTTCATCCGTATTAATAGTTTTACTCTAGTCATCGGCAAATATTAATTTTCGATTAACAAGCATATACCTGTATGAACAATTATAAAGGAATAAAACAAAATGAGACTTACCATATTCTTTACAATTCATTATTTATTGTTTCAAATGTGCTCTATTCTTTGCATTACTTACATCTGATCTTTAGCATTGAAATTTTTTGCGACTGATTGTGTAATTGCGCACTGTATTTGCATTGGAATTTATTGTTTTGTTTCCATGACATTGAGAAGCAATTGAGTGCAATAGAAAGTCTTCCGCAATCCTTAGAATTATATTATTTTTGAACTACTTTAAGAGAGCGTTGTTTTTATACAAACATTTGCAGTTACTTCACCAAATATTGTGTGAAGTAAAAGATGGGTCCTCAGGCTATGAGAAAAATAAATCTTATTTGCTTTTAACTGCATCTCCCATTCAACGATGAGAACATACATGATTGTTTTTGGTCGATTATTGCGCATAAAGAACCTTAAATATATTTTTTGACAGTTTTGTTTTACCTTTAAGTTGCGAGAAATGATTATAATAATTTAAGAAACTAAAACAAATTCCAATATTAGGGATCGATTAACCGATAATGAACTACATCGGCGTGAGTGCAATTGAAAGTTATGCCCCTCTGTTGCACTTAGAAATTGTACATACGTACAACATGTTTCACGATATTAATGTGGCAAAGATATCATTTAACGCCGCAAAATTATTTTAGTTGAATTTCTGTTAAAGTAACTTATGGAATAAGTTAAATGATATACTCATTAAATAGGATACGTCCTTACTACTTGCTCTAAGCACGAAAATATAATTAATGTTAGTAATTTAAATCCTTTCGCTCGGAAGATTTAGTCTTTGCCAAGTTCATGCGGTTCTGCTGTGATGGGTGTCATCCATTTGTTTTTCTGATAAAATTTATTGTTAAGTTTTTCAACTAGTTCTTTTTGTATTTTAAATTGCTTTTACGCGTCTGGTATATCTTTAGCAATTCTTGCCATGCTATCATCAAACGATAGACTATTTGTTGCTCCCTTGAGCTTTGGTCCTTTGTACCCAATATTTTCTTTGTACTAATATTTTTAGTAGTACAATTAAATAGCAAAGGGGATAATTAATACCTAGATTTCTTTTCTTAACATGTCTATAAATTTCACTGCACACGTGATACCAATGTCTTCTTGATAATGTTCCCCCTTCTTTTTACTCAATCTAAATTAGAAGTGGAAATCAGATTCTCGATCTTTTCTATGGTGTCCTACGCTTTGGAAGTCTAGGAATGTACTGTAATGAATTTATTCCCTCCATCTTGTTTTCGACCTCGGTATTCATATTGATACATGTTTTTTGCGTTTAGGTCCAAAAAAAAAAAGGAAACGCAATTATGTAATAAACGCAAGAAAACGATTTCCAGTCATAAGTTTGTTTTATTTTTCTTCACACACAAAATATTTTCTGAATTCACCTTGGTATTCATCGAGATAAAAAAATTAATTCATTTGTAAATATTCTAGTTCGAAACAGTGGCGAATCTAGTCCGTAATCAGGGACGGGAGCTAACCGGGGAGCACATTTGTTTAAAAATTAGGTTTTACAACACAATTTTTTTAAATTTTACCTTTAAATAAAATGCATCAAATAAATAATTAACGATCTGTTATTATTAATGACAATAATTATTATTTATTAAAGCTATGGTATTATTAATTTTATTAATCTCGTATTATTAATTTTATTAATTTGGAATTATTAATATCAATAACAATAAGAATTATAACTAATAACAATTATTATTATGGTAACACTTTTACAAAGTATGCCATTTATCAACTCCAATTTTATTAAGAGTTCAGGGTCCAATGAGTGGGGGGGGGGTATAGCCCCCTTAGCCCCCCCTCCCCCCATAGACTCGTCACTGGTTCGATATGATGAAAGCGCAAATGAATGATGTGTTGTTCCGCAGGAGTGCGTCTACCGCAGCGTGCCGTGCTAAATCGTCTCTCCTGGCAGTGGCGGGTATTCCCCTACGCGGAGTCTGAGCGCGTGTGCATCTTCAAGACGGCGCTCACCTTTGTGGACTCCGTGTGTGAGCTGTGGGGAGCATTGCTGCAAGGTCGCGCCGTGTTGGTTGTGCCAAAGGCAATCACTCGTGACCCTGCACGACTGCTCACTGCACTGAGGGAGCATCAGGTAATTTTTTACGTTCTCAAAGAATATCATTAATAGAACTAGTTAAATCCGTGTGGTTTATTCGCTAGAGAAATTGAATGAATTAACATTCTGTACAATGACATGAACGTTTAGTTTTATTTAGATAGACTATTTTATTTCCTTGAATAATATGACCGATACAACTTCACCCCATTTGCTAGTAGTAGGCAAGTTTCATTATTTGGCATTAAATAATGTAAACAGAATATCAGAATAGTTATGAATAGTATATGATAATGCGCAATGGAGGTTCACAAAAGTAACATACGATTCCCTACGAATATTGTCTGTACCAGCATCAGACTCTCTCTATTGTCAGGATTAGTAGTCAAGTAATGTCCTTTTCAAATAAATAGTCAAATGGCTTCTCTTCTTGGTGTAATATATAAATTTTGTTATCTCGGAGAGGAAAAAGTTGAAAGATGAAATCGCCGAAACATTATTATCTTTTTAAATACAATACTTTCATTGTGTAATTTACTCTTTCCGGTTACGCAGCAAAGGAACTATAAAATTCCGGGGCATTTGCGTTAAACGTGTATGATGATAATGTTGAAGTGAAAATTACAGGGCGCATTGCACCTTTGCTACACATACACTTCTGAAACTTACAGAATATGGAAATTGTAAGAAAGCCTTGATTCACATTCCAATGCCGTTCTCGTTTGACTCTGAATTCCGATAATTATATATTTTTAGAATAAAATGGAGAATTTGCCGTAGTTTTTCTTTGGGTACTCCCGTCGCTATCCCCGGCCATTCATGAAAAACCTCTTCACCGTTAAACCCTTCAACCCACTCTTCCACCACTTTTTGAAAGTGTTGTAAGTGCACAATAGTCGATTGTAGAACACACGATATTGAGAATATGTAGGATCAAACCATACAGGGTGCAAATTGATAAAATTTATTAAATACTAATGAACATTAAGCATATTCTTATTATTTCCACCGCTGAGATGAGACAAATCACTCTTCAACAGTGTTACAAAGTATATTTTGAAAAATAAGATTAGACATTGTGAATTACAATAATATTACGAATAAATCTCCGATCCCATTTTACTATCGATCAGTTTTATCTTATCAGATCAACTTATAAAGGTACGGGCAATGCTAATGATGCGAACGAAAAAATAGAAAAAAATGGACCTTTTGAAACTATAATATATTCGGAATATAATATTTACTTAATATTCAATTATTTATCTTTTGAGTTAGGAGCAAGGTTTGGATAAATGTAAAGAAATGCATGAAAAGGTGTGTTACATCAAAGGTGACAAAATTTATTCTGACGTATTTTAATTTTCCTCATTCTGCATTGAATGGCAATACATCACGTAAAATTCACCTTCGCTTTTTCCTGATATAAACTTGAATGAACCCACATTCATCTCTTCGTGTTTCACGGGTTCTTTTCTCAATATTCATGTAAAATAATAGAAATCATTGCCAATTATTTATTAGAAAAGATTAGTACTATTATAGTCATTTTTGCACAGTTTGCAACCGGCTTTCGATGACGCAAAAATACTGAACACATTTAGTGCGAGAACAATTTTTTTTCAGTTTGAATGTGTGTATGTGTTGACTCCATTCCAAAGAACGTCTTTAACTGGAGTCGTTGTGTCGTATTCTTCGTGTTCTTCTTCTTGTTCGTGTTCTTCATGTAATTAGATGGGTAATTAGCTGTGTGGCTTCTTTTGTGTGTGTGCCTTTTATTGAGTAGTGTTTTTAATTATGTGTCTCTCTTGTGTTGACGATACACCTCTCTGTCACTCAGCAGGACGAATCCATCTCAGTGGATCCGGGTTTCGTCCCGCTGAGTGCCCGTCCCTATCCTCGAGGAGGAAGGTGGGCTCCACTGTCTAGTTTTTGATGCATATCACATCCTTCTTCTCGTAGTGTGGGGCTTCTTCTTCTTCTTCCATTCTTTCGTTGTAGTCACTTCTTTGTTTTTGTTCCAAGTTGGGTTTGGTGTTGTCAAGTTTAGGGTTTTTAGGTTGAGGGTTTTAGTATGTCTGTATGGTCAGTATTGCTGTCTCTTCTTTGTGATTTCTAATGTCAAGGTTTGGAAATTTTATAGTCTTGTCTCAACTTTATCCAGTTTGGTTTGTATTGCCTTATAAGTATTTTTCTTAGTTCTGTCTGGAATTTATGTCTCTCTTCTTGGTATAATGGACAGTGCAGAAGTATGTGGTCTTCCGTTTCTGGTACCTGGTGGTCACACGGGCAGAACGGGTCTTCTTCCAGGTTCATGCGGTGGAGGTAGTCTTTAAAGAAGCCATGACCAGTGAGGAACTGTGTCGTGCTTTTCTGCGGCCGGAACCATTTGTCTTGTCTCGTGAAGTTGATCTTCGGGATGTATTCGTATGTTGTCCTTCCATCTTCTGCGTTGTCCCATCGGTTTGGGTGATTTGGCTTCTGGTTTTGGCTCAGCTATCTTGAGGTTTAACTTCTTTGTTGCCAATCTTGTAAGTTCTGTCCCTCTTCAGATAGTATATTGCGGTCCTCTTCTGAATTTCTAGGTCCAATGGAGGTTTTCCCGCGATTTTTTGTAGTCCGCTTGTGGCCGTTGTTCTGTAAACCCTTGTTATAAGTATTAGTGCTGCTCTTTGCGCACTGAGCAGGGCCCGTTTTGTACGAGAACAATGTGAACATGAGGTTATATTCAATCCAGAGCGTATTTAGCTCGGCACTACACATGGCCTTACGGTACTGTAGTGTGAAATGAGCGCCTTAATATTTAAAATACATTTATTAACGTACTATCAATCTACTAGGAGACCTATCTCAGAGAAAACTACACTTCAGTATCTTTATCCACTTAGGAAATATTTGAGGTGGACGTTCTGATTAAATCATTATGTATTAGATATTACTTCAGTATTTCTTCTATTCCTTGAATTTCTATATATTGTATTTTTATATTTACAGTAATATTGATTAAACAATATTTTTGTAATTGATAGACCAACTTTTTGCTTTTCAGATTCAAAGATTGGTTCTAGTCCCTTCTCTCTTGAGAGCTATCCTGTTGCATCTGGAAAGTGGAGCTCCCGTCCCAACGAGCCTCGTATTATGGGTTTGCAGTGGAGAAGCTCTAGCAGTTGATCTTGGAAAGCAATTCTTCCAACATTTTCCTGCTGGGAATGTTCAGCTGTGTAACTTTTACGGAAGCACAGAGATCATGGGAGATGTAACATATCATGTGCTCAGCAAATCAGAAGATTTAGACCTCCACACAACCGTTCCAATTGGTAAACACCGATATCTTTCATGTGGTTTTTATTTATTTGTGACAATAATAAGCAAAATAATAATAATAATAATAATAAGCAAAATAATAATAATAATAACAAGCAAAATAATAATAACTGCTAAAATATGTTCTAGGTCTTCCATTAGATAATACGAACATTTATTTACTCGATGACGAAGGTCATCCTGTGCCAGTTGGAGAAAAGGGTCAACTTTTTGTGACCGGCAAGAACTTAGCTACAGCTTACGTAGCTGGAAGAGATGCTGACAGATTTATTGAGAATCCTTTCGCAGTCGACCCTGGTACGAAGAATTCACCTCAAACTGAAAATAGTAGATTCCTATGTTGAAGTATGTTTGATTAATATATTATGTGTTGTTTTCAGAGTTTTCAGTTCTTTATCGCACCGGTGATTATGCTCGCTTTCTGAAAGGAACAATAATCTATGAGGGTCGAACTGATTCGCAAGTAAAAATCAGAGGTTATCGTGTTGATCTTGCCGAAGTGGAAAGAATTTTGGTTTCCAACAACGAAATAAATAAATGTGTAGTTTTATGCTATAATGCAGGAGAAATCGACCAGGTGAGTGATTTATACAAGGTGCTCATTGAGTGTCGTAAACACTATAAACCCTCCTCTCAAAACAATGTTTATTTGGTAACACAAAACAAATTATAATACTTTTTGTAATCTTGAACCTTTTTTGCATTTTTAAACTAATAAAAACAATGNCCCCCCCCCCCGCCTCCATAGAGGAAATGGAAGTAACTGATAAATTTCATACTACTCAGTGACTTATTTTACGAAGTTTGTCCACTATTTAAAATGTTTTATCCTCAATTTTAGGCATTGGTTGCATTTGTTACTTTAAAAAACAAAGATGTTACGGGAAGAGAAATTGAAAACAATTTAAACAAATGTCTTGCATCCTATATGGTTCCTCAGGTTAGTTTTGTGCTCAAACTTAATATTGTTAAGTTCTTATTTTTTTAAATAGGTTTTTGCTTGATGAAATAAAAAGTAATTAGTATAATTAATTTGAAGTAATTTATTTAGCTTCTATTGATAATATTAAATAAAACTTTTTCCTCATTATTGGTGAATAATAAAATTTATAATTTAAAAGTAGCGTAATAATACATTCATACTTATAACTGTTTTGTCTTTTTAGGTCATTGTTATGGAAAACTTTCCATTATTAGTAAACGGGAAAACAGATAGACAGTATCTGTTAAAATACTATGCAGATTCTGTAAATTCAAGTAAGTAATTTCAAATATTCTCCTACTATACAAATTAGTAACTAAACAAAAATGGTTATTGTCTAGAATAAAGATCCGTGCCTAAAAATTATGATTTTTCTTGAATTTTTTTTCTCATCGTCGTTGACAATATTTTTTATAAGGAAAATATAACTCGTCACGTCAACCTAATTTTTTAGTATAAATAAGACCCATTATGAACTATTATTTATAATGTACATCCTAACAAAAAGTAGCCTTATGAGAAGGATCTAGAACCAAATCGTGTATTGAATGGATTTTTCCTTCGTAGGTCTTGATGAATAGTTGATCTTGTGACACGCGCGCGTCTAGCCTCTCGCTTCACATATACTATCAGCACAAATATAGACGTCAAAATATATTAGCCAACGCACAATCGATGTTTTGAAATAATTTGAGTCGGGTCAACAAAATAACAACATACCTATGTCTTTCATTTCACTTTGCGAACGAGAAATACCGTGTTATAACATGCATTAGCATGCCACACGAACATAGTTTTGAAATTTGAAACTCAGTTACAGCCTGCGTATTTATAGTATCTCACTTGTACTTTTACAAAACACGCAAATAAACGTTGCTTTATGATTAACGAACAAACATTTTTCTTGTGTATTTTGTAGATAAGATTGCAAAAAATGTCGGACAAGTGTTGCAAGTCTCTGTACGGCGATCCTTAAGTGTTATTGTGATTATACACAACTTTCGTTGTTTGCCTGGTCTTTTTTGTCTTATATATAAAATCTTGTGTCTCAATAAATGAATGAAGGCTAATGTATTTGTTTGGAATGGAACAAAATTTCAGATGTATAAGGCACAGTGCACACCGATTAAAGGTGTTTTTACGAAACTCTTTGGTGAAGTGCGTTTTCTGAGTACGTGCACACCAATGAAACCTGAAATTTCACATCGTATGGTATAATTTTCTGTTTTAAAACTTATGAAAGTTGACGTAAATGACAAATTTTCTCCTCGACCATCCGCGAACAACTAATTGGTGATCGCTCTGTTAGTCAAAGCAAACTTTCTCTCTAGTATCTAGCGTTACATACACGATTCTTCTCCACCGCTTCTTCTAGCTTTATTTGAGTTGCATTCTAGCAACTTCATTGCTAGCCGTATTTGAACTTGCCATTTTCTCACTCAAATCCAATACAACCGTCGCGTTGCACGGAACGTGACTCCATGGAACAATTTTTTTAAGTTTCATGGAACTTCCGATGCATTAAACTCGGTGTGCACGTCACAATATGTTTAAATGATATTGGTTTTATGAAATGCGATTCGGTGCGCGTCGCGCCTTATGTGAGTGGCACTTTGGCGAGCTAGTATCTTTCGTAGATAGATTCCTTCTTCGTAAACGTATTTTTCAGTGGTTGGTGACTATGAACTACCAACATTTTGGCCATCCTGCTGTGTACGACACTTCGACGACTTCGATAAAAACTTAGGACTGTTCAATTTCCCTCAAAAAGTTCACAATCGGACGGCCGATGGGTCAGTCGTTCTGCTGAGACGTAATTTGTCACGGACAACCTAGTATAGATTCGTTCTAATTTCCTGCGATTCTGTGTAGACTCTGCAATACATACATTGTGCTCGGTGATGCCAATGTTTTAATAGATAGCAACTACCAGTTCGGTGAACAGTTAAAAGGATGTTTGTATTGATAAATATACACATTTAGTGTAGTGACTTCTCATGGGCCATGTATTTTAGAAGAGTTGCCTGTTCACTGACATATTACGGCTATTTTCCAATTTTACTGCTACTTTCTAATGCCGACAATTTCTTCAAAGCTCATCGATTACGAAGTAACTCATGAGAAACTCTTTTCCGAGCGGATAGTCAGAACGTCCCGGATGTGTGGAATAACATGCGTCCGCCATAGAGTCTCCTACGCCATTTCAGCATACGTCCGTGACCTAAAGGGGCGTCCATACATAGCGTACGTGCAGAGATAAATTTGACGTTCACAAACATTGTCAGAAGTCCATAAACCACACATCTCTATTTTAATTGAGACGAATGCTTGTATAACTGTCACCTCTTTCCTTAGTGACATAAGTATCATCACGAAATTCAATTCAAAAGAGCTTTATTTTAACAAAAAAAAAATACAATATATGTGGCGGGGCTTAATACCCGTGCGCCTTACAGAGACCCTAAAATGTACCGTGGGCTGTGCATACTATACCCTAGTATTCACTCTCAATGAACTGGAACAGTAACTAAAATAGAGGTATTAAAATATTTCGATTATTTGGTAGGTAAATGATATCAGTAGCGGAAAATTAATACGTGTTAATACGTTATAATAATAATTTTTGTTACTGTCATGGTTATTTTTCTAATATTAATTTCAATTTTTAATCTCAGATATCACGAATCTCTCGAAATAGTGGCAATCTTTTCATTTAGTGAATGACAACTCGTTTCAATTTACCTGTCTTGTATTACTAAAATTTTCAATAGTTAAATGTTTATTTCCATAAAACACGAAGGTTTATATCTTTACTTTCATTAATAGTAAAATGAGTTAGTATTTATGGTACAAAAACGAGCAATGAGGCTAAAAGGTAGTTAATTATTTTTACAATGTTGAGGAATATTTTAATCACAGTTACTAATTTTGTAAATACGAATCAGTATATCTGTTGTATTCATTACTAGTATGTGGAGAACTAATAATACTTAAGGTAATTTTTGTTCAGGTCTGTATAATTGTCAACTACGTAGAACGTAGTAGAAAAGTTAAAAGGGCCTTGTTAAAATGTATCAAACCATTTCCGAATAAAAGAGTTTGTTTAATAATCACTTATTAAAATTATTTTAAATTTAAATTTGTAGATGGTAACTTCAAGATAAATATGGATTATTCAGGAATACCTGAAAAGAAAATGGATGCAGCTAAGGTGCTGTTCGAAACTGTCGCATCCGTACTTGGCAGTTCTGTTCGCTTCGAAATGAATAAGGAAGCCAACTTTTATGAATTAGGAGGGAATTCTCTTAATTCTGTTTACACTGTAACACAACTACGAAGACGAGGATTTTCCATAGGTAAAATATAAATTCTAATTGAGTATTTAAGAAAATCATTTAGTTTGAGAATAAGATACATTTTGCAAACAAAAATAATGTAATGCTGTGAATGAACTAACGGCAATGCTTTTTTTCCAATTCTTGTTCTTTCTAGATATTAAATTCAAACAAAACTAGCCCCAAATTAAGATTAATTTTTATTTTATGTATTACACTGTACAAAATCACCGAAGGATGGGGATGTTTGTATTGATAATCTGTTTTATTCTTTTTAAAGGCATTACAGATTTTATTTCTGCCAAAACACTGTATGATGTGTTGGAAGATATGCATCCAGAAGAAGAAATTGAACTGTGTCAAAAACGTTCGGATAAAAGTAAAATGAAGTATTACACGGAATATTTACATGATGGGCACAAAGAGGAAGTATACAGGTATTTTCCTCATTTAGTATTATTATTATTTTATTTATATATTGATTATACATTTATATACATACGTATACATTTTTATATAATTTATATTATACATTTTTATATATTTATTATACATTTATTATTTATCATTTCCTCATTATTATCAATGTTCCGGTCGTTAGTAGGAAAGACCAAAAACATATAAGAAATAATTTTGATGATAATGAATGAATAATTAATTCAATGTGGGTATCGTCGGTAAGTTGGGAGATAGAATTAATGGTCTTTAAGTGATTATGCGTATTTGAGAAGAGATGTTTAATTGTAAATAACATATTAATATTTTAGTCTTCTATATCGCAATGGAGATTAACTTGAACTAATTATAAAAATAAACTGATATTTTAATGAATTTCTCACATTACATTGGTACACAATAAATAATCCGTGGGTATTCTTAGTTGCATTTCATGTGGAGAAGTGGGCGATGACTACATATTATATCATGAAGAATGATTTCTTGCTTCAGGACAGAACACGCGCCACAAGTCTGTCTTGAAGCGTTGCCATCTGCAGAAAGCGATAATTGCAGATACACTGAATTAGTAACCGTATATACTTGCCAGTAAAATATTTGACGCAAGTTCCACGTCGGCGAATGTTATCCCATTTAAAACATGGTATTACGTCAAAGAGTTTAAGGTGAACACACGAGGGATAATTCCTGCCTCTTCGTCTCACGTCGAGATGACACGGCTAAGCGAATAGTCACGAGTAGCTCGATCGATCAAGTGAAAGTTTTTTTTGCTGGCAGTTAGGTTTGAATGCAAAATCCTAGAGTGCAATAAGAGTATGTTTCACGAAAACCATAAACCGATCGCACAGTCTGGCCACAGGGGAAGGGATTATCATCATTCTGTAGAACCCCTCTTAACCGGTCTGGTCGGAACCGAGACCTAGGCTGGTTACCCGTTTGAACGGTTAATCCGAGGTATCCGTGAAAAATCTATTTTCGTTCAAAAAAAGCCTACAATTTCATTAGGTTATCGCGAATAAACAAGCACATGCGACGTCATCTCAACTCATGTTATTGTACTCTCTGTACATAGATAAGTAAACAAACGAACACGAAAAAAAATGATTCATAGAAAAATAGACATATGCACATACTGATTCATAGAATTAGACTCGAAGCATAAGTGGAATCAGCCCTTTGTGGACTTTGGCCTTCGCGGAGGGTAGAGCTCGCGCGATTTCTTGACCCCGGCACTAGAAGGAGGAGATGTGGTCAGCATCTCGCTCCGACCGGCTTTTTGATCCCAGGATAGATCCTGGTACTCGTTTTATAGCAGACTGAGTAGGCCTGGGAGCCAGTCTCGATGTTGAGGCGTGATGAAAATCCCCACCTCACCGGGGATCGATCCCCGGCCAGCAACTCAGTGCTCTATCCACTGAGCCACGCTGACTCCAAATTATTCATTTACTTATCTAAATTATTGTCATGGTCTCGTTTTCGTTCGGGGTGATAGTTATTGCCTATGAGATCATCTGGGGAACGTTACCATCTCGCAGGCCCAGAGCAGGTTTACCATTACGCACTGTATCCGCGTAAACCGTGTTCTTCTGCATAATGCCATGAGGAAACTCGAAAGGAGTCGGTGCTCAATCCACTTGTCACCAAATCGATTATTGAGTGCCACACACGATAGGTATTGTGGGTTTCATCCGATTCCTGATGTAAATGTAAGTTTCATCCGATAAAAAACAATTTTCTCTCCGTCTTAGTTTCGTGGATGTAGGAACCGAACAAAGGGGTCAAGTAATTAGGACGAACAGCAGACTGAGCGAAGCTCTCATCAAGCAAATGTCACTCATAGATAGACAAATTCAGTGCGATTATAGTTACGTTTAATAGCATGAAAAGTTAAATCATCACTAAAAATACACCCTCAAAATAACTTTTTTTTTCTCCAGTAGACCGTTGTAGGAAAAATTAGAACTAAAAAATATAGTATCTCATGCTGTTGGACATCATTCCTGTTAAAACTCAACTGACGAATTCGCCAAATCAAACTTTTCAGTATAACTCTTCTCATGCACCGAGCACAAATTCTTCCTACGTTTTATTCAGAAAATACCTAACAAGGAGACTTTTAAAACTTTTCTAAATGAATGGATGTTTGGATGGGTGAATCACACTTATATAAAGAACTTTCATTGAAACATAATGTTATCCTTATAGTTTCGAAGTAATGATTCGAATTATTTTTTATTAGTTCTTATTTATTTGAATTTTTGTTGTATTAGTTCGTATGATATATGCATTATAACAAAAACTATTCTTCATTTCACAGCATTATATCTGGAAGCTTCTACGAAAAGGCTGATTTGGAGCGGTGGTTGATGCCAGAAATAAGTCGCACTGACTACGTTGACGTATTGGATAAAATTTGGGATCCCCTCGTTGAGAAAAACTTGAGGTAAAATGATAAATATAGTAATTTTATTACTCGGTATGTGCGAAGAACTAGAATTATCTTACTTTTTTAAGAGTTTAATTGAGTTTAAAGTAGAATACATCTAAATAGTCCTACGTAAAGATGTAAGAAGTATTTTTTAATTATCTTTATTCGAAGCAAGGGTATCTAGATGAGGGCTCGAAATAACGCGGAAAAATACGATAACAATGTTTTCATTCGCATATTGCCGGATTTGGTTTCATTCAATCATTCTAACACCACGCACTCGTCATCCTGAAGGAATCAGATTGGTCATTTGTTTAAGTGCTCGTCGTTGTATTAAATAGACCAAATCTCATCCGATGACCACATATGATAAGCAATAATGTACTTGCCATCCAGTTTCGTGATATAATCTCCCAAATATTACGACATAACGAAAATATTATTGGGCTAGTCTGTACAAATATTTCAAAGTCAATGTAATTAACTAAGTCTTGACTTCCGGAAGCCCAAGACATATATTTCATTAAATTATATTCAATTTACATCGTGCTCTTTAAATGAAATGATTCAACATTTTTTCCCAAGTAAAAATAAACCTATGTATGCTCATTTTTTGTAAATTGTTTTTTGCAGTTTCGCAGTTTTATCTGAAGATGGAATTGTTGCTGGAGTGGCGTTAAATTTCGACGCCTACGATGAACCTGCGATGGAAATTAATAGCAAACTCAACATTGTCTTTGATTTTCTCGAGTATTTGGAAGCGCCAATCAGGTAGTAATAGAAACAATTCAATTTGACTAAGGAACTTTTTTTTACTAATTTAATAAAATTTCTAAATATTATTGTTTAATATTGAAGTATTTGTGTTTATGAAATTAGTAGCCGTATCCCTCGTAAAATTAAATCGTGCATAGAGTAATCAGCTAGTGCCTTCAAGCGAATTCTTTCACGATGGTCATATCGAGTGACAAACGAACCACACTTATGAATGATCTGCTTGAATAAATTATTTTACCGACAATAATAACATTCAAACAAACACATATGCATAACCACACCGACGTACATATGTCCTGTTTGAAACAACTGTTACTAGCAATATATCAAATAAACTTTTCAAAACAGTCCAAGATTTCTAAATTCTCTGAAGACTTGTAAATGTACCATTGTTCCTCCCCGCTAAACAAATACTCTACAAACAGCAATAGGTAACCACCTCATTAACTTACAAACGAAATTTTATTCCCTACTTCCTTCTTGTTCAAACTATTCCTATATCAAATTAGAATAGCAAGAAAATGTACAAAAACGCGATTCTCTAAAGAATTTTTAACTCCCAAGATAAATATCCGAAAAAGCACAAAAAAGTAGAGCCGGCTCTCTTTCACCTACATGTTCCATCCACACACATTTACTATCAGAAAATAAAAAAACATACTTAAAATATATTCTTTTGTAAGATTTTTCCTACAAGAGGATCATGTACTAAAGGTTTAAGACTTCACTGGTTATTTTACGGAGGATTGAATGAAAATATCAATATATGGTATTCACTAAAATAAAATGAATTTTTCAGAACTGAAAAGTTACCCCAAGGCAAAGGACATGTTCTCCACAGCTTCATGATGGGTACACATGGATCATTGAACTACCAAGAAAATATTCAAATAATGCAGTTCATGGAAGAAGAAGTACTAAATATGGCCAAAGAAAGAGGATTCACTGGAATATTTACGACAAATACAAGTCCATTAACACAGGTATTGCTTGCTAATATATATCAAACGACGTAAAACCACTGAATTGTACTCATATTTTATGTGTACTTTATATGTACGCTGAAATGAACTCACATTTTATATGCATTTTTGAGATCTTTCTTTATGCATAGTTTTCGTGAAAATTGAAAGAAGTATCGTAAAACGTATTTTGTTCCTATCGTGTTCAGCATACTATTCGGTTACTATACGGTTTCATTGTTTCTAGAGATAATTATTCGTCCTTGTTAATGAGATGATAGTGTTAAACTGTCACATCCATCGAAAAAAATTAATTTTCTAAAATCTATGTAATGGCATGTTAACTATGGATTTGCTAAAATCTATATCACGGAATATGGTGTATTAGATGCGGAGTGCCTGAAGGTTCAATATTATGAACCGCACTGTCTATTTTTTGTCCTTTTTCACCTATTGCTGTTCTTTACCAATAACGATTAGGACCGGGACAAAAATAGAATGCCACATATATATTTTTAAAGTACTCACAACACATTTATTACTCTGACTTCGCTGCCACAGTCGATTGGCTCCAAAAATATCGTGATAATTTCCTGTAACCTCAATGTGGGATCTAGAAAATTCTACAAAATTCTCTTCCATGAACTAAGATTTGTTACTTACTCTTAGGTTTAACCAGCCCCGCATCGGTCAAGCGACCGAAACATTTCTTTAAACGTTTTTCACTGAAGCCCTTCTTTGCCCCTTTTTAGTCACACGACATTAAACTTTTTTTTTGTCACAGACAGACTCCACTCAACTGTTCATTCAGTTAAACAAGCACTGTCCTACTGGCAGCCCGCGAAATTATTTTTTTTTACAACCCGCGACTTAAAGTATGATTTACACCAAATTTTTCATCAAACGTTGGGCTGTTCTTTGTTTTTCGTGATAACGTTTAATAGTTTGTGTTCCTATTTACAGCAACTAGGAGTGGATGTCTACGAATACAAAGTCATGAACAACTACCAAGTAAATAAGTACGTGGCACCAGATGGATCAAAACCTTTTGGCGACGCGCCTGATTGGCAGACAGTTACTGTGTGTTGGAAAGTACTTTGAATGGTCTTTTCATCATTCTCATTATGGATCCTTAGATGAAATGTTTGATTCAGTACTAAGTACTGAGAGGCTTTTACATTGTGATGTCTGGGTGAGGAGGTTCTACAGCCTAGCTCTTCATCAAATAGTGTTTTCTTAGAAAATGTTAGTACCTGAATATGAACTGGTATCTTATTAAAGATACAAAATTACTTCTCAATAATGTCATTTATTAATGCTTTATTTGCTGGAAATCATTTTTAAATCCTTTTTAAATGTTTTTTCTTCTTTTACTGTATATATAATACCTTCGGCTATTGCCAATATAATACGCCAAGAAAATTACATATTATGATTTTTCTGAAAAGAACATTGAGAAACAAATGTTATATTTACGACCACAATTATTTCAACAAATGACTGATCAGTATTTTATATTTTTAATTATATTTGTACATATTTTAAATGTAAGTTAATAGTTTCCTTCAGACTGTGTAATACTGTAATATTTAAGTTTTCTGTCTTTGTGAAGAGGTGTTATAAGCTAATAAGAGTTTTAACCAATATTATTGTTTTATTTTCAATCCTTAAACTGTCATCTATATTCTCTTAGTGACTTTCTGAGAATGCGTGATAACTGACTGTGGATTCTCAGAAAGTATTTCAGTTGATGACATCTTTGTAGTTTTAATCTACATGAAAATATTTCGATTTCGAGATGACATGTGATTATAAACTAGATATGATTGCATCGTTATCGAGTGAATTAACATTTTAAAAATATTTTACGTGTATTTTTATTGGTATCAACGCAACAGTCACATTTTTCATTTTCAAGAAACTAATCTCAAGTTTCATTTTCAAGAAAATATTCTCAAGTTACCCAAATTACTACATTGGAGATAACTCAATCTGATCTTCACCGGTAACTCAATGCTACAATAGTCTCAAATTCTACAGATACTTACAAGATATTTGAAATAATACCCGTCCCGCTGGGAGCATGGCAGTTTTCTGTGGTCAATGTTCCACCATCACTCGTCTACTTTCATTCATTTGATGTACGAATTTTCTGAAAGAATGTCCTCTAAATTATTGCTATCTAGACCCTCTCTGCCAGTGGTGTTTTGCAATAAGATGTAGTCATAATAGTGACATGTTTTAACCGTATCTCGTACTTGTATTACGCCCTTTTCACCCTAATCGTGCTCGCGACTCCAGCATTTCCTCGAGATGAATAAATAGCACCTAATAAATTTTAATCAAAACCAACCATTCTCTAAGGTATATGGTCATCACACTATCTTCATCTTATAATATAATTAGCGTTTATTATGAGTTACCAACCAACTGATTAACTAACTGATTAAGACATTCATTGACGCACAGGAAAAACAACCTGTGACAGAGAGAAACTCGAAATTTAGGCGATTTAGAATTTGTGTAGAAAAAAACCCAGTGAGAAAGGACATTGCTGATTTAAATATATAGAAATTGGCTTTTACATTTTCCGGTATTTCATTATAAATGAGGGAAAGAGGTGCAAACGTTGACAGGGTTGTTTCGTTCGCGCTAACAGTATAACTCACTAGATATTCAGTTCGTTCCGAGGAGCGAAAGCGATAACTTCTTTTTCTCTCTGAGTGAAGTCGAGAAAATTGCATCACTTCCTATATGTGGTTCAGCTAGTGAATTAACCTGTAATTTACTCTCATAAAGTGTGTACTCAATAGTGAGGACATTGAGTGAAAGAACCTTTAGTGTTTTTCTTCTAATTCTTGTGAGAGGAGGCGAAGTCTTGAATAGCTATTTCTAGTGAAAGTTGATGCGAAGCGGACAGCTGCCCCGACCGAAGGCGGATGATGAAGTCTTCCATGAATGTGAGTGATAGCAAATCATCTTCAATAAGTTAGTTCTATCAATACCCCTACCCTTGTAATGCAGGCGACGTAATACACAAGGCCATGGACGTCATGTATAACAAAGGAGACAACGAAGAAGAAAACTTCGAACTTCTAAAACGTATGAATTATCAACAAGCTCTGTAGTGCTGAATAGTGCACTTAACAGAAGACAAGATTACGACGATCTAACAACTAATCAATCTAAACGTCAAAGACAATGTTGAAAATCGCAAAGTAATGGTTCAAATACGGAGGAAAATGTCATTGCAAACATCCCCAAGGTAAATAAATATGCATTGCTAAAATACAGTTCGAAATGAAGTGCATGATAATCAAGTGTTGCAAACTGTTATTCTTCCAGTTTTCGTTCATAATAATGAAAACTATAAACTATTGATTAATCATTTGAAAGAGATTGCAGAAAATCCTTTTGATAAAAAATTATTTCATAATTTAGCCAAAATTAGAACCTCCTCTATAGAGGATTTCAGAAACGTTATAAATTTATGTAGGGAAGAAAAAACATCAAATTTCATTCTTTTAAAGATCCCACTCAAAAGTTATATCAGTTATATTTATAGAAGTATAGGGATTTCAAGTTGTATTGTGAGGAAGACAAGGTTACTTCAGAATTAAAGTTCTTAGATTTCCCTGCAATTAAAACATGTACACTTTTTAAATCTTGAATTCTTATCAATTTTGCATAACACAGGTTGAAAATTCTGCAGATACTAAAAAATTATTCAAACATGAAAAACCATTTTACGCTGTGGTCAAAGTGGAATATCGAAAATATCAACCTAAAACTTAACAATTTAATTTAAAAACTGTCAACGTTATGAGCATTCCCATAACAATTGTGATAGGGTGTCCAGATGTTAAATGTTAAGAATTTCATAATTTCTCAAAATGTACTTAATCTATTGAAACACCTCCAAGATACGTCAGTTCCTTGGAACGCATTCAGCAAATTTTAAGAAATTTCCGGCGGTGACTAGTCTAAATCCCCCCCATCACTAAATAAACCAAACCTTAACCTCATTACATCTCAACCTTCTAACTTCACAACTGAATTCCCTCGATTACCAGCTCACCGAACAGCGAGGGCATCTGTGGGTACTATCAACTCGTACGTTCAGATAGCTTGCCAAGGCAACACGACAAGTTTCTTTTTACGCAGTATCATTAAATAATGATGAGTTAATTGTAGAAATCATTTCAGAAGTCATAAAGGCAATTATGTCTCAAATCCAAACAGTAAAACAATTCTCAATCCAAGCACTCCTTCCCATAATAGCAAGAAATGTATTCAAATAAAAATTTACTAAACTGAAATACAAATAGTCCGGTAAGACAGAAAGAAGAATCAAACAATTTATAAAATATTATTACATTGATATAGCGTATATATCAGAAACACGCCTAAATGCCTAGAGCAAGTTTAAAATAGCAAGGAAAGTCAATTGGATAAAATTTTGTACTCATATGATAAACAAAATAAATATACCCATTCATCTTGATTCTATGAAAAAAAAACTATACATTGCAATTAAATACCTGACCTCGGCAACTAAATATTCCACTAAGTAACTCAATTAAGGTAGTACTAGCGTAGGTAGAATTAAATCACTAATATATCTTAAATCGGCGTAAGTAAACGAAGTAATATGCACTTATTGTGATTTACACTTGAAAAACATACCTCACCGGACATTTGAATGGAAGAATTGCAATTATAATTGATGATGTAATACCTTATGAAGGAAACACTCATTTTCAAAAAAAGATCAACATTTAAATCACGAAAGTGATGGTAGTTTACTTTTATTTGTTGTAAATTTTCCATATCACTTTTATCAATAAGTCACCGGACATTTGAGAAAGCTATTTAATTTTATCTGAGATGCACATGCATAAATCAAGAAACTGTTGTGCTCGGCCGCCATGTTTGTACATGCTCATGTGCATTTGAAACGAGTCAAGCAAGTTCTTGAACATTACTTGTACTACATTATTAACTGACAGAAATTAAATCAAATTTCTTCGTCATTATTATTATTCATATTGTTGTGTTTTATAACAAATAGAATAAAATAAAGAAAACAATTATACATCTCAGTGATTTGACTAACTAGGAGTGCTGGTCCCACCTGAACACCGTATCACGACTTCACCATGAAAAATACAAATCCCTTGTTTTAGTTAAAACCTAAAAAAAGAGGAAAGGTTTCGTAGAAGGACATGGCAAAAATATTGCTCAGAAGAAACAAAGAAAATTACAATTAGGGAGACTGATTCACAAACATCTAGAAAAATTTCGCTTTAAACATTTTCAACGCTCTCTGACCCAAATTCATCCTGCATCTTGAGCTCAGTGGTCAACAGTGAAACGTTTGTCACGCGAAAAACAAAACCTATCACCATTAAAGGATCAAATAATTATTGCGTAATGAGATCTAAATACAGCAGAATTATTAGCTATACACTTCGCGTCTTCTTTTAACAATAATCCTATTAAATTCATCAATTTTAACGATTATATCTTTGAATGAATACAAAAGATCGAATTGGTCGATGATCTCCTAATTAAATTAATTTCTCCCAAAAAAATGTTGAGCAACAAATAAAAGCTCTCGGTCCGAACAAATCTGCAGGGCACGATTATATTACAAGCAATGTTTTAAAAGAAATGTCAAAGAAAAAAGTACACGTATCTGAGCAATACTAAACGCAGCATTAAGGTTAGACTTCTTTCCTACGACCTCGAGAAGTGCAGAAATAATACCAATTCACGAGCCAGGGAAAGACTTCAGTTCTTCAAAAACTTATAGCTCAATATCACTTAATTCCTCAATCTGTGAAATACGAGTATTTGGAAAAACTTCTTAAAAAAAGACTAAATAAATTCTTATCTGAAACTCCTGCGATACCATCTGAGCAATCTGGAATCTGTAAAAGGCATTCACCCTCTCACCAAGTTCTCAAACAAAATTCGCCAAATCTATCAAGTCTAAAGCATTTGACCTGACGGCGTTCTTAGACATCACAAGCCTTTGATAGGATCTGGAATGATGTCTTACTTTATAAAATAGGACTATTAGTACCCATGAACTTACAGAAAATCATGGCATGAATAAACTTTTACGGCATGGATAAACGGTTCCCATTCTTCGCCACATAATATCTTTGCCGGCGTGCCTCAAGGTTCCACTTTCTTCCTTCTCCTTTTCTACCATGTATACGTCTGACTTTCCCAAATTAGTGTACTCAAAAATTGCCAAATAAGTCAGTTGGTTTTTTGAAAACTGACACCACTTCTACTGACTTCTACTTAACTAATTTTAAAACAAAAAATCATTCATTTTGACTCTGTTTAAATGTTTGCTTCAGATATCCTAAACGGCTCAACAGAGTATAAAGAGTTTTCATATATTATAGAGGAAAACATTATGTCTCTTTCTAAATTATTTATTTCATCAGAAAGCTTATTTTATCAGCGTAGCGGTCATCTTCAGTGCTATCAAATGAGAATACGAGTTCTATAAATACCACTAAATATTCACAAATACTGTATTTTAGGGACTATAAGACGCACCTTAATTTTTAAGCATTTTTTTTAAATAACATTTTTACGCTTTTTATTATTAGATTGCAAAGCCAGACTGAAAATATTCTTAGTTTATAAAACCGAACTGACCGATAACACAAATCATTTCAATTCAAGTTCACTGTCACCGTAGACTGCAATGACGCATTATAGGCTTGACAATGTTCTGGGTGTGTGATGGCGGGTGGGAGGGAGACAGTGTTAGCAAGCTTGTGAATCCCCGCAACTCATGTTCGTCGCATCGGTGCACTGCTGCTGCCAGTTGAATCCAATATTGCCAGATAGGTTTCCCGCGGCATCGAATATATGGCCATTTTTAAAAAACGGTGAGAATTTTTATATTAATTTTTATATTAATTTCGAGTATAAGACGCACATTAATTTTGAAGGCAATTTTTTGAAGAAAAAAGTTCGTCTTATAGTCCGTAAAATACGGTAATAGAATAAAATGACAGTATTGCACTTGAATGATAAAATAGCATTAAAAAAATTAAAAGTGAAAATAATTTAAATTTTAAAAGTATTGGATGAATCTCTTTAAAATTTGGGTGAAGAAAAAAGTAATAAATTTATAATGTAAAATGAAAACATAAAAATATTGAATAAGAAACGTTTTAAATTTTTCGGAATTCATTTCACATTTTATGTTTTCATGTTATTCTAAATTTTAGAACTAACGAAAATGCCAATATCCAATGGTTAGTAAATCCTATGAATTTGTAATTTAATTTGACAAATATTTTAAAGCAGAGTCTAACTTTTAAAAATTCCTTCAATTCTCGGAACCCCCACACCCTTTCGTGCACTGCTGTGAGTCATTTTTGTTTTTAATTTTTTTTTCTTTTCTACTTTCCAATTACACAGCGTGTGTAAGGGAAGTATTGCAATCGGTCGAAAAATAAAATTTGAGATTTCCTCGGATCTTTGCGAATTGACTCCATGACAGTCTATTCTCAAATTTTGGCGATATCCAATGTCATACGTGTATGTGTGTGTCTGTGTATGTATGTTAAGAATTTTGTTCCCCCGATAACTCAAGAACAAATTGATGTATCGAAACCAAACTTGAGATTTGACTTTGAATGCATTGGGAATAGAAGCATTTTTCTGGACAGCTGATTCCGACTTCATTTACACATCGTGCTCCACTTCCGGTTTCTTAATATTAATAATTTTGAAAATATCAATATAAGCATTTTGATTCTTCAGTTAATTCTACGTACAGATTGCTAAACCACATTTCTGTACATCACACCGTTTTCGAGATACAGCGAAATTATTTGTCTCAAAAAAGGATTATTATTTTCCAATTGTGTGCGATACAATATTTTTGTTATATCTATATTAGAAGATATTGTAAAAGAAATTTCTTAAAAACTTGAATTCGCGCGTACGTGCTTCATTCATATTGTAGACATTTCTTTCCATTTTACATGACCGTATTCAGTTTTATTTTAAAAATATTTATTTTCTCAGTTATTTTTTAAAATATATATTGTGTGTTCAGACGCTGGTAGTAACCAAAATACTGGTTCAGATATTGTTTCATCATATGGAATTCTCCGTGAAATTGTGATGGCCAAAGAGTTTCAACTATTATAGAGCACTCTGAGATAAGAAAAATCAACAAAATATGAGTGAAATATGGAGGAATGATTCCAAGTCATGTCTATAAGTGAAAAGTAATATAAAGACATGTTTAAGGGAAAGGAGCTAATTTTAGCTTTATTGTTCTACCTTGGAATGGCTATAGAAAATGTATTTGCGTTAAATACATCAGAAAAAGCTGGAATTCGTGATGAAAACGATGTGGTAATTAAGTTCCACCTTCATAGGTTTTTTCTAAAATGGAGATTTTTACTAATGCCGAATCATTCTCATCCCGTAGACCGATGTGTGCTTTAAAAACCATACTATTATACCTCTTACATTGCAAGAGAAGGAACTAATTTTGGAATTGCACAATAGATACAGAAATTTCGTCGCTGAAGGCAGAGAGAGTCGTGGATCCCCGGGACCTCAGCCCCCAGCGTCCAATATGCATGTTTTGGTAAAGTAAACAGTTACATTTATCTTAATATTAATATTGTTAATTTAATGCATACATAATATATATTAATGTCTCATTCAGGGTTTTCGAAAAATAATTTTTAACACTGCAATCTGTGTTTAATTCAATATGTGTCTAACTGTCGTTAGACTGTCTGTCATTACAAAGTTGTTCTTACTTCATTAGCCGAATAAATTTTAAATAACTAATTTCGTGTATTGACAAAAATGCCTACCGATTGGGTGTATGGGGATTTCTATTAAAAATGTAATGGTGGATCGACTGATCCTTTGCACTGATGTTGATTCTATCTATTATATTCAAGACAAAGGTTTAACTGGAATTTTGTGGAGGAGGGGGGCAAGGTCTTGAACTTCTAGATACATCTTGTTATCTCTGCAATAAGGGGTCGGCAACGAGACACAACCCCCTAACAATTTAAGTTTCTGCAGCTCATGGAGCTCGCTTGATATTTCTCAACCTGCGTGGACTAATAATACAAACTTCCGGAGGAGCTGTGATATCACCATTCATACTGTTTTTCAATAAAATATTTCAAAATTTACAAAATGTATTTTAAATTCGTTTGTAATTGTGGATGAGATGTTTGATACATGCTCCGGAAATTTTAATGGAATTCATGTCATTTCTTCTTTACTTCCTTTTATTAATTTTATTTTGTTGTTTGTGCATCCCCCAGCTTACGCCCCAGGTTACGCAGTTACTATGAGACGTCAAGATTAATATTATTTGAAAAGTAAATCAAAGAAAAGTGTCGAATATAATTCACTGATATTTGAAATTCTTAAGCATCATAATTCTAAAATACTTGATGATAAAACACAAACTCTATTTTTAATTAAATTTTGAATTGTATCGATAGGGCACGGCAGAAAAACGAGGAGTAATTTTTTGTCATGGTTGATTTTTAACAAGCAAGGGATCATCCCATTTTAATCAAGAGCCCAAAGGCATTGAGGATTTAATGTTTCTAAAATAATTTCTATGTTGTTTTTAATTTATTATTCCCATAATAAAACGTAGCTTTTAAAACCAGTCAAAATTTAAAAAATAATTTTAACAACACAATTAATGACATTCTTGTCTATGTATAAGTCCGTCACAATCAGGAAGAAAGCTGGAGAAGAACTGGGGGTAGGATGGGGTTAAAGAGGTAATGTTCAGTGCCAAGGTAGAAATAAACTATTGAGAATAATTAGAAACAAGACACCATGCAATAAAGTATATTTTAATTTAATCAGTATTATGACTGCAATGGCAATGGCATGTTAAAATATATGAGGAATTATCACCATTTAACATTAACTGGAATTACATTTTTAAAAACAATATTTATTGGGAAATTAAAACTCATTTTAACGTCTTTTATTGAAATCAAAAAAATGCGAAATATTTAAGTGACAATGACACATTAGGAAGCATTTAACTGCATGCAGATTTGAAGATATAAAATTTAATAATATCTTTGATGTTTTCGGGAAGAGGTTAAACAAAAGAATGCCTAAACAATACGACCCTTTTAGGCAAAGAGTAGTTGACAAATTAAGAGCAGGAAAATTATTAAGTCAATGCAACGTCGGATATTGCATATACCCGATAACGTAGGTTCTCGTTAATACACCTAAATATAAAAGAAAGGCTACTGGCGTAAGGTAATGTCGAAGAAGCTGGAAATAATAATTTAAGTCGAGAATCTAATAAGGAAATACATAAGTACATTTTGTTCATTGCTTTTGTAAACGATACATGCATTTGAAAATGAATAGTAAGTTAGGTTTATTTGTGAACGATTGCGACAGGGCCGCATGACAGATGCAAACTCTGTAAGTCACTGGGAAGAAGAAAATAAAATGAAAATAAGTTCGGGAAAATGAAATTCTATGTGCTTTACAAAGTGTGCCCATAGACCACCGCTAACATTTAAAATAAAACCAGACATTCCAGAAAAATTCATTTTAATTGAGAAGTAATTTCTAAACAAAATTTAGGATGTTCTGATTACGTCAGTTATATTGTGCGGAAATCCTGGACATCTCTTCAGTTTATAATTACTAACGTTAATAGTGTAAATTTGAAACACTAAATCTCGTTTATATTTCTCTTGTCTGACATGTAGTAGAATACGCGAACGCTTGTCAGGATCCTTATCGGAAGGTAAAATATATGACATAAAAACCCTTGAATTTATTTATGGTAGTTCCAATTTTTAAAATTGCTCAGTTCCGGAATCGTTATGAAATAGAAGAAAACGAGGTAAACTGGACAATTTATACATAGTTTATAGAAATAACGTAATGTATAACCGAAAAGTTGGACAATCATACTCTAATAGGTAGAAGCGATCACATTAATTAGGAAACAAAAAATACGACATTGGAAAATTTTCATTTCTCGATCAGTCAAGGAAAAAATGTCGAAAAACATCTATTTGCAAGATTAACAAGGTCTTGAAGAAAGTTTGCAGTAGACGCGAAGAAAGAGTGAAGTCTAGTTAGTGTAGTAATGTGGATGCGTAGAAAGTGACAAAGGAAATTGATATGAAGGGCAATTCTAGAGTCAAAAAAGGGGAATAGCGGGAAATAAGAATAAGTGGAGAAGGTGAGGTACTGAAATGTATTGTACTTTTTTCTTCTTCTATTCTGCTACCTGGCAAGAGAAAAAGAAACACTTTCGAATGACGTGATAAAAATTCCTCATTCCACATGTTGGTTAACCTACAAGTCGGATGTGACACAACGGTTTGCTTCAGTGGGTGGATCTCAAGATATTTAAGAGAGGCGCGAGGGAATCAGTTTAGGCATAGGAGAGAGACAAACTTAAATCTCAGGTAACTGACAGCTGTCGTTAGATGATACTATCAAAGTTTAACAAGCATTTTACGTGTCATGATTTTCAAAAAACGAGTTATTAAAAATTCGTATGTAAATAGACATTGAGACAAACAAAATGGGAACGCATGAATTATTACGAAGGGTCAAATACAAACTGGTAAAAAAACTAAACAAGATGCTTCTTTGCCAATCTTAATTTTTAAATAATAATAGATTAAAATGTAAATGGTTATTTAATGAATACCTTTCCTTTTCACTACTCATAATAGTACTATTTTCGTATCAGTTCTCAATCATAGCAATATTTGCTATGCGGGGATTATTTGTCGTTACCAACTTTTTTTTTTCAGAATAAATGTAATTACAAAATCATAAGGGTGTAGTAGATACAATTTTGAAAGCTAAAAACTCGTAATAACATTTTCTTTTTCAGATCTGGAATGAAAATCTTGAACTATCGGTTCAAAAGGAGATTCACCAATGCAATGGTAAATAATGGTATTACCTGTTTCTTTTATGACTATCTTCGATAGAAAACCGTATCAGCATGAACTATACGTACTAAACTTCGTATCATTATCAGGTTCATGAATATTGGCCGTATCAGCATGAACTATACGTACTAAACTTCGTGGTGCAAAACTATTACTTTCTCACATACGTTTCTTAGTCTGCACTATTTAGTGATTATAAAAACTTCTACAACACGGGTTATTTTTAGCATTGTTCTCAATATATTGGTCTTCTTCATGTCACTCTACTCCAATCGTCTATTAAGGAAATCCTTTAACTATCATTGATATATAAGCCGTCAGCAATTTGCAAATTTCCGTCGCATGTTTTTTTTGGAGAAGGTTCGCCAAGGGATAGCCAAATCAATGAGACAATCTACATCTTAATTTAATGTGGTAGTTAAGTCAAAAAAGAAATTTCTTTGTGAATCAAGGACCACCAAAATGGATTTTTCCGTTATAATCCCGCGATTGAATTTTATCACGATTTGCATAGCTTTCTTTAAACAACGCATATGAGAATATAGAAGATATATTATGAAATATTCTATTTCTGTCTATTCTAAAGTCATATCTTCAAGTAATTTCAAAGTAATTTTAAATATTAATGCTAGACACAATGTAAAATAATACGTTTTTGATCTTAATGTAATATATTACTGTCTTGTCCATGAATATTTTGAATCTTAAAAGTATTGATATATTTAATCCTTTCGTATCATACATAATATTAAAATATAAGTTAAGTTACAATTATATTGTAGAAATACTGTTTTCATTCCTTATACCTGTATTTTCAGAGAGTTATATTGGCAATATAA
This sequence comes from Laupala kohalensis, assembly GCA_002313205.1. Lineage (NCBI taxonomy): Eukaryota > Metazoa > Arthropoda > Insecta > Orthoptera > Trigonidiidae > Laupala > Laupala kohalensis. The sequence continues at coordinate 1,479,523 of NNCF01127070.1, read as the reverse complement.
ACGTTGGAGTGACAATGCAACTCTCGGGGAACAAAACCGACGAAGAACACATCATAGAAAGTTGGTTCCGTGAAGTGAAATATTTTGACCAAGAAATTGTTCAGTCTTTTACACGGTAGGTTTTTAACTCGTTTATGTACGCATGAAACAGAACGTTCACCATGACAGACCATGAAATTTCAGAATCAAATCTGGAGATATTTTCCCAGGTAAAAGAAAGAAAAGTATATACAAATCTGTTTAGAAATTTTATTACAAAGATTTTTTAAACATTTTATTACTTAAAAAGATTCAATTAAGCCCATATACCGGACGATATTGACGAACGTCAATAAACTTAAGGGGGTCGATCCCTGAAATAATAAGAAAAAATATGAACATATGTCCAGGAGTGCATGAGTTCTTCCTAGGAGGTGAAACTGTTTTCCAAGACGGAAGTGCATGAGTCCAGGAGTGCATGAACTCTTTCTGTATCGGTAAAATTACTTGTCCGCACCAATTCTCTTGCTGATTCACTGAGGATCAGCGCTGTCGACGATTGTTAGGTATTCCAATCGGGATTTTCCAATCGTTCCAACAGGGAACACGGTGTTTTCATACGGAAAGGCAAATGGCAACGGATGCAGGCAACCGAAGCATACGATGTTCGCCCTTGAGACAACATCCAACACTTCATGTAACAGTGACATGACACACTGTAATTACAGTGCATTCTCAGAAAGATCTAAATCTATTAAATGGTCTCTAGCATGAACACAATGAATTTACGGACATAAGTTCATTAGATATTTTTTGTTCCGTATCCTTTTAGGGGTCGAACTCTTTAGTTTGTACACGTTGATCAAAGTCATCCTTGATCTTGATCCATGAGTCTGATAAAAATTATCGTGCATATTTTCAAATTGCCAGGCACCTTTCTAATGAATTCATCATTTATTCTTTAACTAATAATGTAGCGCGATGCCCTTTTATTTCAGAATTGCAATGTCGATAGGAAGATATACTAGATTTGTCTGGGCTGTTTCCAAATATATTGGTTGTGTCCGTTTCAAGCGTCAAGAAAATTTAATTACATTAATATGCAAGTATTCCCCGAGAGGAAATATTGTTGAAGCTCCTGTCTATGATATTGGTTTGCCCTGTTCAAATTGTCCAAAAGAATCACAATGCAGTCAAAGATACTCAGGACTCTGCACAGGTAAATATTTCACAGACAAATTTTAAATTATCGATTAATGATTAATTAACGATTAATTAAGGACTAAAATTAGTCCTTAAAGAATTTACTTTATTTCTAATTTAATACGGAATCCATAAACATAATCTTCCAAATTATCACAAAAAATTATTTCTTGATATTGTAAATATCTACGCTAATACATATGATATATTAAGTATATTACAACGTAAACAATTCTTTTGAAGCTATCAATTACAGGAGCACATGATCTTAGTTCAGTAGGACAAGTACAAATTCCCTCAACCCAAACTCCTTTTCTATATTTCTTGCTGCCAACTATGATTCTATCATGGTCGAAAACTTCTGGAGCGTCATTTAGTTCTTCTTTCTCTTCGTTTAATATTTCATTCCGTTTTGTTTGAGCTTCATCTACCACATAACGACTAGTTGACTGTCCGGGAGTTGACCGTCTGGGAGTTGACCGTCCGGGAGTTGATCGAGTTTTCGGCAGTAATATCACATCCATGTCAACGTCTTGGCGTTGTACACGTTGTTTCGAAAATTGCACATTTGAATTAAGTGTTACTTCTTTATTCAATTTAAAATTTTCTGAAAAATAAATTATACATTCTTGATTTTTAATTTGTTCCTTTGGAATCTATTGTGATTAATTATCATGTAATTTGTTGTCATAGAATAACTATCAAAAATTTTACATTACGATATCAAATTCTAATCACATACGAAGAATTAATTTGTTAATTTTCTAATAAATCACTTTTTTAAACAAAATCATCTGTGTACTTACGAATATTTAACACTCTGGCACTGTTGGTCACTACTTCCATCGCAAATTTCTCCGCAAACGAATCTGAAACATTAAATTAAATTGTATTATTGTAAATCATTTATATTTTAAAATAGGAGATTATTTTGTTGAAGTTTATGCTCTGTATTAAGATATGACGACTTCACAATGTACAGTGATATCATGACAAACAACAAGATAGAATTAAATTATTTATATCGGTGTAGTGAAAATTTTTTCTACATATCACTCTTCTCAAATGGCAGCTTCTTAAATGGCATCATCGGTGCAAAAGGAGACTGATGTTTATAAATGAGGAAAGCTGAAACCATTTCCAAAAAGATATTTGTAGTGTGATGCACCACTATCTATATCTACGATTATTTTTAGTTATTAAAACTATCCTCCATCTGAAACAAAATATACTTCAATGAACGTTTTTATAGTGTGAAAATATAATTCAGAATTTACCAATCCCAAGTAAAATCAGAATTCCCTTCAGAAACTTGGCATAAAGCAACTGTAAAAGTATTAGTAACAAATTTCCTTCTCATTTTTAATTTTATTGAGTGCAATAACATAAAATATTCAATTTTATAACTTTCGTGCGTATGATTCAAGTGAATCTATTAACTTGTTCTTTTTACATGAATAGTAAAATATTTCTCTAGTTTCCTTTCTTGTTTGTTAAAAAAACCGAAACGTATGCTATGTGTTTGTGGACAGTAATTTTCCGGCAAATAAGAAAGGAAAATAGAGACCATTCCTAAAAAGGTGTCAGAATTTTCAGTGAAATTATTGATAAAAGCTCAAAAGAAATTTAAATCTTGAATCATGCGTAAGCTCTGATATTCACAGTTTTGCCATCCCGTTATACCGCCAGCTATTTTAAATTTGCTTGTTTCGCAATTTGATTTCAGATTTTTATCACCACAGCAAAATAGTAAGTTACTCTCGTCTTCACATTTTCTTGAGGGTGTAATTTTAAGTAAATCATCCAAATGACATTACTTGAGGTATCATTTTACTCTGCGTCTATTTAACATTTATCAATGTATCGGTTCTATTGTTTCACGTGTAAACAACAAATTGACTATCATTTTATTATTTCGTAACACGTTAGCAACGACATATATTTTCAAATACAAAAATTCAATTTTATTTAAACGAACTAACCCGTAGAAAATCTTAAACTCCCAAGCCTCATTAGATTAAATAGTTTTAATTATTTTAGATTAGAACATAGAGAACTAATTATTTCTAATTTATACACTTTATTTCAAATTTATTAGAGAATCTGTAATATCCACATACATTGTCTTCCAAATTATCAGAATTTTTGTAGACAGTGGGCACATCAACGCTAATACATAATACGTGTTAAGAATGTTATAAAGAAAACAATTCTTTTGAAACTGTCAATTACAGGAGCAGATGATCTGAGTCGGGTTGGACAAGTACAAACCCCACGAACCCAAACACCTTTTCTATATTTTTTGGTGCCAACTATGATTTTATCATGGTCAAAACTTCTTGTAGTGTACGTCAGATCTTTCTCATCTTCCAGTTCTCTCTGTCTTTGTTCATACTCCCATTTCGCTCGTTCCTTATCTCCCTCATTTTGAAAAGTCTGATCTGTAGTCCACTGGTTTCTACCCGGTGATGACTGATGATATTTCATTATTATTATCTGATTGATGTCATCAAAGTCTTGGCGTTGTACTCGTTGTTTTGGCAACTGCATATATGAATTCAGTGTATCTTCATTATTTTTTATTTTCAAATTTTCTGAAAAAAGAAAAATCAGAATTCAAGTTGTCGAAGTGCCTCTCTTATGAAGGATTAATTTGATAATTTTCCAAGAAATTATAAGTTTTACCAAAAATAAAGTACTGTATACTTACGAATATTTAACATTTTCGTTCTGTTAGCCATTACTTTCATCTCGAATTGGTTTACGAGAGAATCTGAAACATTTAATTATAATTATCCATATTTATATTGTAAATATTTTTTAAAATTGTGAGTTAACTTAGCATTTCATTTAAAAGTTGAAGGTTACTCTCTGTTTTAAAAGAACTTCTGAATAACTTGAAATTATGAAATGCAACAAGATACCACAACTTAGCTATTTATATCTATACAAAGAAATGTTGTTCTCCAGATCAACTAATCAATCGGCAGCGCTTTATCGCATGGCAAAACGGCTGTTACTTCGCCGTTATCGATGGACTAAAGTTGAAACCATTTCCAAAAGTGTTTAAAAGATATTTTTGCAATGTGATACTCCTCTATCTATACCTAGAATGTTCTTCCGTTATCAAAAATATACTCCATCTGAAACACAAAATCACGTCATTGAACATTTTTTAAGGTGAAAATATTTACACAAAACGAGTAAAATCATGGTTCCCTTATAAACCCTGACACGAAACAACTGTAAAAATATTAATAACAAAGGCACTTCTCATTTTTAATTTTATTGAATAAAATAATTTATTAGGCGTCTCGTGTTGTAATGGTTAGCACATTCCCCTTCTACCTCTGGTGATGCTGATGCAAACCCGATTTCATCCATTCGAATTTGCGAACGTTGAGGTGGACGGCAGGGTTTCTTGGGGTACTCCGGACTACCATGACTCTCATTTCACCACAACATTCACTCACCATCATTCACTTTTTCATTCATAAATCAGCCGCCTCGGGGAAGTTACGTGGAAGATCACGCAGCACCCTTGACATTTCCCTGCCACATTAGGAGGTCGCCTCTCATCAGACACTCTAGGATAAAAGGAAATCACGTCAATACTGTCACGTCAAAATAGTATTAGATGTTCAATTTTATTACTTCCGACCGTACGATTCAAGTGATCTTGTTAACTGGTTCTTGTTATGTACATGAAAAGAAAATTACTATTTCTCTAGTTTCCTTTCTTATTTGTTAATAAAAGTCCGGAAAGTATGCTCATGTGTTTGTGNGTTAGTTACTGTCCTCTTCTCATTTTCTTGCGGGTGTAATTTTAAGCAAATCGTCCGAATGTCTTATTACTCGAGATATCATTTTATTCTGTGCCTACTTAATATTATCAGTTCTCTTGTTTCATGTATAAACAAGAAATTAACAATCATTTTATTATATCCTGTCACGTTAACAACGAAATCGGTGCAAGAGAATTTCAAGTATAAAAATACGAAAATATTTTTTTCACGAATTAATCCGTTGAAAATCTTAAATTTTCGATCCTTTTAGGTTAAAATTGATTTCACTATTTCAGATTGAAGCACACGCCATACAATTCATTTTGTTCATTATGTTACAATTTGCATCTTTTTTACGGTATTCATTGCAAATATTATGTATGAATTGAAATATTTTGTTCCGAGGGCATACAAGAGGTTATTTAATTTTTTTCCTTACTACGGCTGTCGAAAGAATTTCTATATTACAGCTTGAATTTGAAGTAAATCTTGAAAAAAAAATTACATCTACTGTACTTCATCCCATACGATGTGTCGGGTTGCATTGCAGAACAGTGCACTCATTTTTATGTTATTAGAAAATCTCTACTAAGTTGCGAAGTCAACTAAGTTGCTGTGAGCAGAAACAAGGTCAGTGTTAGTGTATTTTCTGCAGTATTTTAATCTTTTAAATAGTTTTATTTCGTGCTGGGTGTGTTAAATTAAAAATAAGTAGAGGGAAATTATAATTACCACAATAAATTTCGCAGCAATAAAATGTTATTGATGTGAATTTTTAAATGATTATATTTATCAATCTGTGAATTATAGAAGTTCAATGCTTCTCGAACACTTAGAATTAGGTGCATCCCAAGAAAAGACATAGAGCTGGGATGACCAAAGCTGCTCGTTCGGTTATTTTGCACGCCTGTGTATTTATGAGTGTATGCTAAGTGCAATTTTTGTTAATTGCCTTTTTGTGGAGGGGATGGTCAGGCGTGCTGTAGTGGGGTGCTACCAGCTCTACTTATCTCTTTCTTTCGCTCATTTTCTTATCGGAATAACAGTCGTGCAGATTGTTTCTTAGATATGTCCGAGAAGTGGGGAAAGTATTCTGACTGTCCGTCTCGAAGAGGCGTTTATGTCTTCAACCAGAAGAAGGGGTATGAAACCGAATGTACTGTTTGCAAAAAGATTATGGTATGCAGAAAAACATAAAAACACATTATGTCGTTTGTCATTCGAACCAGCTCATATTGCATATGAATACAATAGTTGAGGTCAAAAAGACGCTCACAATTGTGAACCCGATTTTAAACAACAATTTTTATAATTTATTGGACCTGGAAAAATAGGCTAAAGCTATAAAAACCCTGTTAATATCATTGAAGAACAGGGTTATGAGAGTTCAAAAAATTTTTTTAACAGTCCTTTGTTTAAAAAGTATGGGAAAAGTAAACGAAGTATGCTTGGTGACTTGAAGGAAACATTCACTCAACATTTCAAAGGTTTTGATGATTTCGAAGACAAATTCACTTTATATTTAACTCGATGTGAAGTCAATGTTGAAAATGTTCCTTCCTCCCTACAAATGTAACATGCTGTTATAGAATGTGACATAGGTTTATCTGCACTCTTCTGAGTACAAAACAGTCTAACATTAATCTTACAAAAATCTTGTTCCCATGTTACGATAATTTCGTGCGTTTACTAGTGAAATTACTTGCACCTGCGAACAGCTATTTTTTTTCTTTTTTTTTCCAATGTAGCTCACTAAATCCCGTTTGAGATCCGGGCTAACGTTTGAATCTTTTAAAGCTATTATGAAAATTGTATATGCTCGTGACTTACAACTAGAATTAAATATATTGTAGCTGAAGAGGTAGTGTACATACTTTTGCTCATTTTCACTAATATTGTCTCCTCACTCGTTTGTATCCTTTTTATTTAGTATGTTGTGGTCGTTCACAGTATATATTTATTTATTCGTGAATGAAAATGTTCTTAATAATAGTTATAATTATTTTTGAAATCTTGAATATAATTAGAATTTTCGAAAGAATTTATGAAGATGTTAGTCTCCTTTGCTCTGCTCAGTTTCCGTGTTTGTACTACTGCCTTACCTCAAGGGGGGGGGGAGTGTGCTGGCGCTTTAATTTCTGCCCCCCCCTCACTTCCTTCTAGTCTGCACAATAGTTGTATAGATGCACGAAGCATTCGTCTAAGTGCAGATCGCTGATCACCTCTGACATAGAGGAACGTATCCACGGTAACTTGAGGTACAATTTCTTTTGCGGTCAAACTTGACAATTTTCTTTTATTATTGAAGAAAATTGGTTCCTAATTAAGTTATGATTCCGAAATCCGTCTCAATGTGACTATTTAAACAAATGTGACTTTTTGGTAAACAGATAACAGACATTGAACAACATTTTTTATTTTCCTGGTTAAGTGCCATAAAAAATAGCAAAATAAACTATTTTTAAAAACAAACAAATTTGACCACAAAGACACATGAACATTAGTGACATATCAGTACATTTCCAGACGGGGGCGAAGGCGTCAGTTGATTCACTGTATCAGCATCCATAAAAGCTGATGTAGTGAATATTACACTGCCAGGAGAACCCTGGCATTGAAAATATTGATTGTTAATTATTCGACGCCACCTCCCTTCAAACATGTTAGAAAAAATAGGACGCAACTAGTCTAGCGGAGGTGTTGGGATGGGGTAGAAAGCTGCGAAATCGGAAGACGATAGTGGTCTGGAGAGGGAATTCGGACGGCGGTGGCGGCGGCTGTAGAGCGAGTCGGTAGTCGATTCTAGGCTTCAGTTCAACGAGTCGAAAACTCGGGTCGATTAATTACGAAAAAGTGAACCGGAAAGGAGTTCCGTAAAGAGGTTCATGAATCATGAGGTGTTACCGAGGATACACACCGATAATTAGAACTGTTTTACGCTGCTGATACCTAATCAGAGTTATTAGTCGACATCAGTAATGGCGATTGGGAATCAAAAGTGGGGGGGGGGGGGGGGGCAAAAAATATTGACAATTTTCATTAACATGACATTTTCTGCACATTTCTGCATATAAGTACGGTTTAAATAATGAAATATATCGAAGGAAATAAAATTGGTGGTATGGAGGATAGAGTAATTTTTTTAATAATTCCCAGTTTTAGACGGTTAAAATTTTTATCTCTTAAAAAATTGGGGGAGGGACGGCTCCCCTCCACCCCCCTTATCACCACCACTGCTCGACGTTAGTCGATCAGAGCGTTCCGACAAACTCAGAGCTGACGATAATTATTCGCTATTAATAATCTGTAAAATTAGTTAAAATAACCATTGGATCCAATGACTTAAATCTTCACTTGCTCAATTGAATTAGTGAATGAAGAGCGAGTTCCAATTGTAAGAGTGTGACACTTAATCGAGAGATTGTTACAGCGCGTGGCATGAAGGTGAATCCAGCGGAGTCTTCGCTGGAACACCTGATCCCGTATGGAGTTCGCAGATGAGGTGAGGGATCGTTCAGATTTTTGTTGTTTGCACTGTAGTATGGTTTAAAGTTTTAAAAATAGTGTCAAATCTGAATTGAATTGATGAAATTAGTGAGAAGATCGCGCTATGGAATTCATGTCTGGACTATAAGAACAGACAATGGAGAAAAAAATCAGTAGTCGGAAATCTGTATTGTAATGTACCTTGACTACTATCACTCTACTGTACTTTAAATTTATTGGATAATTTACATTTCCATCAGAACATTATTTAAGCTGTAAACTGAGCGGTACTAGTGCGGACTTCTTGCCGCCTAAAAGCACGAGTTTGTTCCACCGCCAATAATGAGAAGTTCGCGAAATCAGCAAATTGAGTTGACAGAAATATTCCGATTTGAAGAAAAAATTTGTAAAATGACGAAAGACCATTTGTAATAGCCCAATGTTCCAACAAAATCTATTACTTTAACAGTCAATGCGTTATTCTCATTTTAGTCACATTGCAGACGATTCGAAATATTTTTTGTTTCTAGTCTAATTACGAAATTTTGATGCTTTCGTTTTCTAGAGAATTTTTTTTTAATTTCTGTAAATTGAAACTGTGGTAATTCCAAAATTAAATTTTTCCGGATAGGACCCGGAACTGGTCTTTAAAATATGCTTTGTTCTCCCCCGATTCAAAGAATACACCATTATGCAATGTACACTTACACTATGTCCATATCGCTCACTAATATAAGGGTACCATTGCTTCAAATTTGCCTACCGCAGCGGCAAGAATTGCGACGCAGCATATTTTGCCGTTGTGATTTTATGCGGTCTTGACAGGAGTGATACGACACGATACCTCGTGATAGATTTGCACGAGGTAACATCCATCGTACGGAGTGACATCGACATCGCTTCGAAATGAGGTATTTTAGACCTGGTTTTGGTATTCAAGGATAGATGAAGAATTTATATTTGCGGAGAATGAATTTTGTTGAGGTTAAAGTATTGAATCAAGGTAGAAAATTATTCATTTAAGTTTTCCACGAATTAAAGAGGTAATTTAGACCTCGTGTCAGAGTATTCACAAGCCCTGAGGGTTGATTTTAAGAGATAAATGAATTATATTTTGATTGAATTAGAGACGTAAACTAGACAATTAACCGCGTATTGTTTACAACTTGGAGTCATTTTATAATATAAATTTTGTGTTCTATAAATAAGAGATATTCTAGATCTTGTATCTCAGTCTACAAAAGGGGTAAAGAAGTTTTTGGAGGGGAAGTATATTTTATGATGAATTGGTAAGGCGAGATAATTATACAATTATTGAGAAAGAATATGTGTCATCTAAACTCAACATTACAGAGACGTGGTACATGTATACTAATGAACACGTGGAAGTCATTAATTTTGGAACTGTGAACAGTTTTGAATACGAATAAACTAACAACATTTCCCGTTTAACTAAAAATCGCATTAAAATTGTACAATGGAAGACTAGATGGTATTTGCACTTTCTATGTGTCGTTCAAGCGACGAAGATCTCAAGAGTTGCGTTTGGTATTAATTTTAGAATGTATTGTTTTATTACTTGACGGTGTATCATGTGTGCGGCAGACAACAAAGCAAAATATTAAAACGCTTTTATTTAAGGATGATTATACTTTTCTAAGTCCTTGCGATAAATTTATTAAGATTCCTCACTACAATATTTAACTGTCATAACATAAGGTGCACAGACCGTTGGGCTAGAGAAAACCTTCGGTTTCTAAGAAATATCGTGACATGCAATTAATAGCTATATGAATTCTGAGATATTTTGTACCAGACTTTGCATGGGAATTTTGCTTAGTAATGTGTGAAAACAAAACAAATTAATAAAACAAGCTCCCAAGTATGGTGTATAAATGCTTGTACAATTCACAACACAAAAAGCTGCACGACTACGTCATCACGTCTATTGTTTCATACAACTATGGATATACCAGATCCCTTTTTTTATATTTTTTGCCTTGATCTCACCGAATACTTTGACAGATGAAATGTCTGACAGTTTTATCATCTATCAAGACGCCAAACTTTTTGATGCTGGTAGAATACCATCTATTAGAATGTTATGCTTTGCTTCTTTAGGTATTTCTTTCAGCATTTCTATTGAATTTAATATAAATATTTATATGATTCTAAAATTGAGTTGTGGAACCCAAATACACAGAACGTGGACCCGTTGGATTCGAGCATTTCCAATTCGCAACCGCAGGTTTAGATCGTGGACGGGATTCCGCGTGGAACTAAGGAACATTGTATTCAATAAGTTTTGAAAATATAGATACACGATACCAGTTATGGTCATTATTTTCATTAAATACATCTAATTATTTTCCTTTATTTTCTATTTAAAATCAAAATCTGTTTTAAACATTTTTGTTTCTATGTTCCGAGTTATTGACTTAAAACAAATAACAATTAATAGATAAAATCCTTTCCTTTGTAAATTATGCGAAAATTTATCAGAGAAATTATTTAAACTAAATATTAGGACGTTGGACAAGGTCAAGTCAACGTGTTATGTAGCACCCCACGAAGTCTCAAACCAGTGACAAAACATAATTGATATTTATTTTTAAGTCTGGAAAGAGTCGTTAAAGATAATGATTTAACTTGTAAATGTTGATTATACAACAAAGTGGTGGTGTTGAGGGGTAAGATGAAAACTGTAATGATGTTAAGTAATTTGCCATTCGGATGAGTGTTATATGCGAACGGTCTCAACATTCACTGTGCGTGGAGAATAAAACTAACATTCCGCTATACTACAGTGTTTGACTAAATTTTGAGAATTGGTGCTTAAGTGTTATTTTAGGAACACACTGATAAGGTAAGCAATTGTAATTATTTTCGTTCAGGACACTCGAATGCTCATGTGTTGTAAAGGATGTAGTTTGCAGAAATTTTGTGCGTAAAGAGGGTGCTGCAAACTCAAGTCCGAAAGATCACTAGCTGCTTTTCCTGAAATACATCAATATTATCTCAATAAAATATAAAATTGAGATTACTTACATATATATCTGTGTGTGTATGGTATTTAAGATCGTAATAGCTTAAACGATTATTGACTTCGAATTTTTTACGTAGGAGGAGGAAACATTAAGATATAAGTTGGTTTCACATCTGATCCCTTTTTTCACAAATTTTCTATAAATATTAAATATGTTAAAAACTATTATATGTAGGTAATTTGTGTTAACAGTCGTCTAGGTGTGTGTCTAACAAGAGCGGTATCTCTTAAACGTAACTTGTGCAATAACACGTAGAAGAAACTGAAAGATTTTAAAATTTTGTCCAGCACTCGCGATTGGAAATTCACATTTTTTTCATGTATGCACTATAATTTTAAGATGCTTTAAGAGTTCTAGCGGAAGTCGTAAAAAACATACATATAGGGTAAAGCTGCATTAAAATAATACTCGCCTTTTTTCATTAATATTGTAACACTCGTAATTGGAAGTTGGTGATCGAAAGGGGGTTTATTATGCGTCGTAAGGTATATTTCTCAAAGAACCATAACCCGCTTTGGAAACTTAACTCGATTGAGCCAAAGACGTCGAGAATTGGCGCCAAGACTGCATGAACAGTCTCGGACGCATGCTACTAGAGCGTGCCATGGTACTGCTTCCATCTCCAACGTCACATCTTGGTGACAATCGTTGCAGCAATTAATGGTCAGAGCCGTCTTGCACCTGCTCACCAAGCTCTGGCGAGGACGTCCACAGAACAGGAAGCGGATGGGGTGATGAAGCACCCGCGCTCCCCTCAACGCACTCCTTACGTTTACGCTCGCGCTGTGTCCAAAGGCCCTGGCGAAACCGGGGCACAATGGTACGTTCCCTGTTGAGTTTGCCAGAAGCTGGCAGGCCCCTTTCATGGACGAGCGCCAAGCCAACCCTCATGTTTTTTGGTGAAGTCAGAGCTCAACGGAACTAGAGTCCGGGCTAATACGGAACTAGAGTCCTTAATTAAACGTGAACCGCCAGCTGTGTCCACAACTTAAGAGCGCATAATTTCTCATAACGGCTCTATTTACTACTCACATATTCTCATAGCCACTTTGGAGCCATCTGTCACCTAGTTCTTCCCTCTTATGGTGAAGTAGGGAAAAAGGGAAGGAGACACGACACCATCATGTGACTAACTACTGCTGATTCCAACTACTACGAGAAACTGTGTGTAGTAATTTTTGGAAATACGAGAAACTTCACATTATATTCCCGCCTGTTGCGGTTCTTTTTTTTATTAAGGACTCTAACCTGAACAACTTGTTCTTCAGCCTTGTCTCCAACGTCAGTGCTTCCATAATCCAAATTCCTCAGTTCGCCTTCCATAATGTAAGCGGAATCATCACTTTTGGTGACTAGTTTTGTTTTAAATTATACGATTAGGAGAATTAATTATTTTTTCCGGGCTAATGTAAGGAGGAAAAGAATTTCAGAGCTATACAGGATTTACTGTTGAGTTTGTCTGCTGGCAAATGACTGCTTCCATGTACGTTTGCCTCATTAAATGTACGACTCTCAGGAATTTGTTCCTACGTCTCTCGCTCACATATATGTGGACAAAATATGTTAAAAGCCTGGTGGTATGCCACAAGACTTTTTAAACAATTTTCATTTAAGTCCACAATTCCGTTTCAAATAAGTCGAGTAAATTATTAGAAGTGTATTCAAATATATTTATACGCCATAAAAACAAATGAGGGTGTACTAACATTGTGAAACACACTATTGAATGGAAGAGAGTAAAACCGACAAAACGACAACCTTGCCGAGTACTTCACGCACAAAGGGCCGAACTTGCAACATCAGTGTTGAAGGGAAAAGTATATCTGCTTTAAATAGTACATGATTGAAACACTTGATCTAATTTTCGCTAATGTTCTATCGTTTTGTAATAAACAATATAGATTTTTACGTCCAAATTATCGATCAATGATACGGAATTTTACACTAATTTGACAATTCTGCATTTAAAATGCAAGACCCTAGGACCGCCAGTGTGGATAGGGGGTTGGCTTTTCTGCATAACTGCTCTTACAGGTGAGATTTCACACTGCCAAATTTGGCACTACACCCCTTAATTTGCATACTCTATTAACACACTTCCGTGTCAGCTTTTTCAATAGTAGTTTTCAGCACATCAGTTACGATATATTAAGGGGTCGTTTATAAATTATATACCGCTCCAGGTGGGATCGTCACTCTGCATTACGGCGGGTGTTAACCTTGGGGTTACGTACCTTTTTATAGCGATTCTTTGAAAATTGTGACTGGTCTTTGTATCCTACCTTCTACAAAGGCATGATGGGATATCAGTCAGTGTGGTACCAAAGATCGTTCCTACATTTCCCAGTAACAAAATATTTTCTCTTCGGGGTAGGGAATAAGGCTCACGTAAAGTAATTGTGTAAGAGGTATGATGTATCGTTCGAGATGTGTTATGGAAGTGTTTAAAAGGATAGTTTTTGCGTCAAGTAATTTACAGATCGTTTCACATCGTTTCCGTTCTTTACGTCATCTAAGGATTAGGAGAAAATATCGCAGGTAGAACACGTTTTTGTAAAGAACACGTTTTTCTAAAGTATTTTAAGAACCAAAAACAAAAGGGCATAAGTATTAGAAGATATACCTATCAAAGTATTATTTAACCTTGTTTATGATAAATCACTTAAATGTATCGAAACTGAATATTAAAAAATCACTAACATATTTGAGGTAAATATTTGAAAACGTTAAAACTCACAAATAAATATTTTTGTGGATTATGTATATCCAACAAAGTACAAGAGCTAATTGACATCCCTCCTTTATTTTTTATAAATAAAAAGTAGCTATTGTTGTGAAGTCGCTTAAGTTTATTCTGTATGCTTGAAATATCCCAATCATTCATTAAACAATCTACACCGAGGTAGTAACAAGTTATCATTAGCGCTGACTTCATAAGGAATGTAAGGGTTTTGTCCCCCTGCCAAGCAGGGTGTGAACCCCCATTCCTCCACCACCACTTCCAATAACACTCAAATCTCAGGCTCTCTTTATGTATTTATTTACTTCATTAATAAAATTAATGAGATCGACAAATTACGTTATTACGCTCTATAATTCGTCCAATCTTATCGATCAATGATACGGAATTTTACAATAATTTGACTTTGCTGTTTTACCGTTGGAAAACTCTATGTTGTCATTTCCAACATACTTCACTTCAGGCAAGGTACCTCATGACTCATTATTCAAGTGTCAATCAATTTTGTAGCCGCCAGTCACGTGATATCGGAAGGATAATGGCGGTAATGATCGGCCGACTGGAATTAGGGTTGAATCTGAGAGTTTGTTTATTCAACAGATACGTGTATTCAATTAACTTGGCCACTCACACTAGTTAACATTAGCTGTATAAATACATTGAAACTTTCATAATAGTAATAATTTAAAACTTATTACATGCAAAATTGAAGTACAATGTAAAGGTTATTACGGAATACACCAAAGTTAAAGTCAAGCTCTCCCATAGGGTGACCGAGGGGTTCACGGAGGGAGGGTAGAGCTCCGCCACCTCAGCACTACGAGGAGAAGATGTGACCAGCATCTCGCTCAGGTAGGTTTGACCCCAGGATACTCATTTTACAACTGACTAACTCTGTGTCGGTCTGGATGTTGAAGTGTAACGTAAAATCCCAGTTTCTCTGGGGATCGAAATCCGACCATTCAGTCGACAATTCAGCACTCACAAGAAGAGTAGTAGTGACGCAAACCGCGCCGTTGAATTTAATTACAAGTGGGAGGAGGGGTTCGAGAAGTGGAGATTGGATGGGGGTTTAAAATATTAAATAGTTAATAATAAAACTACTTTTAAAAATTAGCACACATTAAAGCAAAAATTATAAACATACTAGATGATAGAAAAAGAGTCAACGACAAAAATAGTCACCTGATTTGCTCACGTTTATAATACTTATCAATAGATGGTAGTTGATTGGCAGTATCACGATATGAAAGTCTACCAACCAGTTCGCGTGACGAACGTATTTCTAACTTAATTTATATTATTAAACAAAGGAGGCGAGTCACCCCGTTTGCTTCGTATACTAGTCAAGCTTCGTATACTAGTCAAGCTTCGTATACTAGTCAAGCATAGCCTACTCATGATGGGGAAAATATAATGGCAGACGATTTACACGTGACATAAGCGTTGGATGACGCCATTGAACGGGTCCAAAATCGGACCCAAGTTAACTCATTTGCTCAAACTTCATTCAAACACCATTTGTTTTGGAATACTTCAGAGAGTCTAAATTCAAAAAGGCAAACCAAATTTCATTGATGAACTCCTTAGTAGACACACTCAAATTTTTGAACATAGGTAAGTAAAGTCACCCCATTTGTTCAAAGTTCATACTTTGTATACTAGTCAAGTATGGCCTATCAATTATGGGAAAAATAATGGCAGACGATTTGGACGTGAAGCAAGCGTTGGCAGACGCCAATTTTAGTATCTTGTCTTGTGCATCAGTATTCACCATAATTAATTACCAAGCAGTGGATACTTTTTCGATAGTTTTCTTCAGCTAGTTAGTGATGCAATTATTGTAGAGTTTTGAAACAAAACTACATTTGAAAAATTGAATTCAAGATTCCTTAATTTCTTTCGTGAATTTTATGAAACGCTGGAGCAAATTGTAAATAATATGGCACCCTCATTTTTTGTTATAAAGGGAAAATAAGTAATTGTTAAAAGCGAAAATTAGCGTCTCGATAGTTTAAATTATTGAAATGGAAAGTAGAACAATGATAATCTATTTCAAAAGTGGGTATGTTGTGTTGAAATATTCTAAACAAAACTCTTTCTGGATTTCTAAATAACATTTCTATTAAATAAATTATTATTAAATTAATATTCTATTAACAATGCCCGTAATCGTTGCCACTGCCGAGAATTTTCTAACGCTTCAAAATCAAGAATCACATTTCTGAAGGGTGTCATTATATTTACTGAACTTCTTTTTACTAATCCACTACCACACGAAAATTTCCTACAGAAATGAATTATGAAACACTTTTATGTTATGTTCTAATGAACGCGTCTTGGGTGCGTCTGCCATGGTGTCCGACAAAGAAATTTGGTCTGCCTTATTTAATTTTGACTTTCTGAAGTATTCCAAAACAAATGAAATTCGAATCAAGTTTGAGTAAATAACTTGACTTGGGTCCGATTTTGGACCCTTTCAGTGGCGTCTGCCAACGTCCAAATCGACTGCCATTATTTTTCCCGTCATTGATGGACTATGCTTGACTAGTATAGGAAGCATGAACTGTGAGGAAATGGGGTGACTTGCCTTCTTTTTTAAATAATATAAATCAAGTTATAAATATGTCTGTCGAGCGACAACGGATTGGCAGGCTTGCATTTTGTGATACTACCAATCAACTACCTTCTATTGATAAGTATTATAAACGTGAGCAATGTAGGTACTATTATTTTGTCATTGGCTCTCCCGCTATGAGCAGGCGTTGCCTGAGATTCTTAGACCCATTTTCTTTTACCCAGGAAAAAATCTCTTTATCGTAAAGTTAAAGTAATTTTAATTAAACTTTTTTTGTAACCATTAATACAGCATCCTACTTTTGCAAATTAAAATACAAAATTTAATACAAAAACTTGATTGTATACTCGATTTTGATCGAGAAGCAAGAATAAATAAATTTCGGATGAAACCACCCTTGAGTTGTCCGTGAGAGAAACAAAACAATCCAAATGTCGCCAATTAACCAACCACACCACTTCAAACTTAAGAGTTACGAGGTAAACAGTTCTAGAACGCCCATGTGCGCTGAACTTGTATTTATACAGCATCAAGGCCCCGAAATAAATGCACTAAGTAGTTTTTGCTTCTCTTCTGAATCATTCTTGAGAAACAAGCTGTTTATATAGGTCTACATAGGGATGATTGTTCAATGTAAATATTAGACTTAAGTGGACAGAACATAGCCAGAAAAACATACAATTTTAAAATTAATGTTACAATAAAAATAAATTAAGTGAGGTGCAACGATAGTGGATCTTGGGAACCACACTCTGAGGAAGTATCAAGTGTTCCTGCATATGCTCTCTGTAAATGCTCAGTAAACATGGGGAAAACATCGTTATGTGATACAATACTTTCATTTGAAAGGTTTGTCCAATATCAAAGCCGAGCTAGATTCTACTCTGGGGGAGTCTGATCCTTCGTTTACAAGAATAAAATAGAGGGTGGCAGATTTTAAACGAGGGCTACGTGCTGCAAAGACGAACATCGCAGTGGTCAATTAAATGAGGTGACCACGCCAGAAACTGCGAAGAAAATCCATAAAATGGCCGTCAACTGAAAGTGCATGAGTTAGCAGACAAGCAGGTACTTCAAAAACAGCTGTACATCGCATATTTACTGAAAATTTGGACATGAGGAAGCTGTACGCAAGATGGGTGCCGAAATTGATCGCAATAAACCAAAAACAGCGCCACGTTGGATGTTTCAATCGAGAGTTTGGCAACGTTTCACAACAATAAAACCAATAACATCGATTCATAACTATGGATGAAACATGAGTCTATCACTTCACACCAGAGACGAAGGAACAGTCAAAGCAATGGACTGAGAGTGGAGAATCGGCTCCAAAGGAGGCGAACACAGTTCCATCTCATTTCAAGGTCATGAAGTCACTTTTTTGGGAAGTTCGTGGAATAATTTGTATTGAAAATATACATGGAATAATCTACTAAAAGGAAAAACAATCAACAGCAATGTATTATACGAACTAATTGCAACGTTTGCCCTCCCTGAGGACACCGCCTTAACTTAGCACTGTCCGTGCGGGCGGAGAGGGTTTGTGCGTACAAAGGAAGCCAGGGGCTACACCGGTGGTAGCATAGCTACTAGTAGGGTCTCCCAAGCCGGACAGGTCCTGGCGGAAGTACCAGACGAAGTGTGTCCTACAACGGCCTCTGTTGACCTTACACCCATAATGTTTCCTACCACCTGCTGCCTTGTACGACGGGGAGGGATTCCCAAAGGCTAAGGGAAGGAATACTCCGACAGAAAACCAAACCTAGGTCCTGCAGCAGGGGTTTGTTCTAGGCCAGCTCTCTATTACTCTAAAAATACTCTGCTAAAAAGACTGAATTATTAAGGAATTCCGGACCAAATTCACAATGACCTAGGCATGCTAAACGGACACGAAAAGATATCCTATGTATGGGAACATGGAATGCATTGACAATGTTACAAGTTGGTAAAATGCAAACAGTAACTGAAATAAACAAGCATAACATTGTCAGAGAAATCAAGGCCAGAAGATTGGCATGGCTTGGACCTGTGGAACGCATGAACCACACTCGTGTGGTAAAAAACTTTACAGAATGGGCTCTTATTGCTACAAAACCAAGAGGCACACCAAAGAAAAGATGGCTTGATGATGTTCGCCAAGATCTGAAGTACATGGAAGTAGAGAATTGGAAGAGATTTTTTATAGAGTCACTAGGTAATAATAATAAATTTCCAATTTAGTGTTATTTAATAGTTACGATTTATAAACAATTTCCGAATAATCTATAGTTTGAATAATTCATACTTCTGAAAGAACTTTTTGTGTTTTATTACATATAAATTTGTTGTTAATATGTTAATTTTATAACACATAATGAACTATTTTTATTGTTAGTATTCTAAAATGTTAAATCCACCTCTGTCTTTGATCCTTGATGGGCCCTTGATTGGAATTGATGGGATGGTCCCTTGCTAGCTTCTGCAGAGTAAATTAGTTTATTGTCCATGTGGTCATCCTCAGTTTGTAACTGGTTTGTTTTCCCCTTCTTGTTTTTTCAATATGTGCCATCTAATGAATCATGATGAAAATGTCTGAGCATTTTTTGTAAATTCAAAGGAGCCAACACACATTTCACAAAGGGCAGTGGCGGAATTAACATTTATTAAATAAATTATTTATTAAATTCATACTGTTATCCATTTATTTTTCCAAAATAAATTGTAGATATCATGTGCAGTAGAAATTCAAGATTAATAAAACAAAAGTATTAATGATATTGCGGCCCATGGAAAATCTGCCACTACCCAATGGAAATCGGGAGGAAAACCTGGGCCAGGATGGGACAACAAAGATAATATATACAACCATGCCAAGGTAGCGTACAATTAGTAATAAAATATTATAGATAAAAAAAGATTAAAAATAACTTGCAGGAAAGAGGAATTTAATCAGCATCAAGAGTACTATAACAATGGCATGATAAAAGTATAAGAGGAATTAACATGACTTACATCATCCTAAGTTATATGGAAAACAAAATTTATTGGGAAATTGAATATCTCATAAACAACTTTTATTCAAATTGGTAAATTATTTCACATTATAGAAACAATAGCACATAGAGAGCTTTTAACCAGCAATTTGAAGAGATTTAATTTATTTATATATTTTATATTTTTGGGAAGGGAATTTTACAAAATTATTCCTGAATGATATTGTTCTTTTTGGCAAAGAGTGGTTGACATGCCAGGACAATGAATATTAGCCTTATTACGAGGGTTGTGTTCATGAACTAGACTGTTTCTTCTAAAGCAGAGGCAGAATTTTAATAATTCTGTCTTAACATACACAACTACTTCGTAAATTTATATGCAAAGGAGAGGGAAAATATTTAATTCCCTAAATAAAGGTTTACATGTATTTCAAGAGTGAATTACATTATCTTTATTCATGTTTGAAAAAAATATTTCTCAACATTAAAGGACTGTTTTCTAAAGTTATTTGAGAGATTTTTTTTATCAAAACACATATTTTTGCCATATTTCAACTCAGAATTTTACCAAAAGTCATATTTTTATAGTAGTTTTTCATTAGAGGAGGGGGCAGTTCCTTGTATAAATCCATAATGAGCCTATTTTCTCTTAAATTTCTGCAGAGAAAGTGTAATTTGTACAAATTATATCTGCTTCAGCAGAGTTGGTACAGATATAAGAAAATATATCTTTCAGATGCCTTACCTCATTTATTCCCAATTTCAAAAGACTTGAGAACTATTTAAGAAAGTAGATTTACCAAGCAGACAGAAAACACAGCTTTATATAACAAAAAATAGATGATACAATAGATAAACTTAATAAACAAAAAACCCAATCCAGATATGAATTTGCACATTCATGTGCCTACAATGAAATTACATTTACATAACATGCTTTACGATATTTATAAAACTAAGATATCACAGAACATCTTGAAAAAATATTCAAGAAAATCATTTTTTTAATTTTTTAATCTATTAAGTACTAAGGTTGCTCAGACATAATAAAAGCCTAAGAAATGAGTGAAGGATGTATTAATTAATTGGCTGTTTTCCAAAATTAACAAGATACTTGTTATAATAATAAATAAACTTTGTCAAAAAAGCATTTGCAAACTGTGTATGACCATATAGGGATCAATAAACTTAAGTTATCAATAAAATTAATGTTTTAAAGATGTATCTCAATGGTATGGTTAGGAAGGTAGCATGTAAATTCATTCACCATCTGCATCAAGTTTGATTTGAAAACTATTATATCCTGAAACATCTGAGTGTATCTTTAAACTTTCTTGCACTCAGTCATTTCTTAAATCAATTTTGTAGATGCTATATTCAAACAGGTACAATTATTTTTTTATGAAATTATTTTTGTTTGTATAAATATTTTCTTTTATGTAGTGAGAGATTCTACACTAGTTTCAATATGGAGGTCTTTCAATATTGGGTGGCAGAGGGAGGGGTGTAGTATCAAAGGGTTTGGGGAAGGTGGAGGCAGTCCTGACTATAGTTATACTTGAAACAATCCATTACTTTTAGTATAAATACCTTATAAAAATTATTCAATTAGTTCAGGTTATACACCAAAGATATGGGTCCATCACATGTCTGAGCTTGAAAACACTCAAATACATTTTCAAACTCAAAAATTTCATCAAGCCCTGACTAGTAATTGAGGTATCAAACAACTAAAATGGCGAAGAAACCTTTTAATTATTTAAAAAATTCAATATTATTCATTTTTATTTACTCTTTTCCAAAATCAGATTTTTTTAAATTAAAAATTCTGATTTTGGAAAAGAGTAAATAAAAATGAATAATATTGAATTTCTTAAATAATTAAAAGGTTGTATATTTTTAAGGCAATGCAACTGACAAACAAACTCCTGATTTCTTGTTAGAAACATTTCACAAGTG
Source organism: Laupala kohalensis (assembly GCA_002313205.1). Lineage (NCBI taxonomy): Eukaryota > Metazoa > Arthropoda > Insecta > Orthoptera > Trigonidiidae > Laupala > Laupala kohalensis. The sequence goes on along the minus strand of NNCF01127070.1, from coordinate 1,457,774 downwards.
AATCTCTCAGAATAGAGTAATTTCAAGATAATGACTTGAAACCAGAAAGGGTATAGCATCTGAAAAACGAGGTAAAAAACTACATAATTAAACTAGGTAAGCATTTGTAGAATTTAATTTTAGTAATTAAATACAGAAACATAGAATATGATGCAAGAAGATTATTTTGTTATAGCCTTGATGAGGGCCAAAATGAAGCTCACCAAAATGTATAATGTGTTTAGGAAATTTAATTCAATAATCTAAACTAAATATTATTTAATTATAGTTAACATACATAATGACAGCAAAAAAAAAATATTGAAAGAGGTACACATTCAATAAAAACATCAGATGAATGTGGTCAAATATTTAAAAATACTGTTTATTTACAAAAGAACTTAATACTAAAAGCACACATATCATTACAACACAAATGCATAAAACTTTTAAAAAAGTAAAAATTTCCTTAATCCAATTAAATAGGAAAATTGGAACATAATTATCAGATTCAATTCACAAAATAACTTTCATTACCTAAGTAAATGGTTACAATTCTGATTTGAAACAGAGCTAAAAAGCTTATGTTTCCAAGAATAAGCATTTCTGGATTGAGAGGAAATTACGAGGAACAGATTCTTCCATTGATGATAAATTTTTTTGCCTTAAAATTTTTGTAAATAGATATTTAGTGTACTATAATAAATTACATTAATTATGCTTTTTAGCCATTTCTTACTTATATTGTTTTTCAATCATGGAAGTTTGAGATATTAAAATTGATAATTTTCTCACAGTATCGGAAGCAAAATATCTTCCACTTCTTCGGTTAATTTCTTCATTTTCTTTTCGTAATGTGCTTCCTGAAGAGCAAGAAAGTTTTGAATTAGGATTGGAAACTTCCTCTTGATACCAAAAACATGTTTCAAAAATTATTTTCAAGTTATTTCATAAAAAGTCCTTTAATTAATGACATAGAAATGTTATGTTGGTCAAACTGAAATACAGATAAATGGTGTTGCAAACAAAAACAAATCCCACCCATCAGGAATGGAGGAACTCATTCACTGTGCACTTAAAATAGAGAAATGTTGAGTAAACTTTACATGTAAACATTGCCAAATCAGGTTAAAATAGTTATTCATCACATAAACGATAGAAGAAAAGGGCAATCCTTTAAGTAAAAAAAAAGATTTCTACAAACTAAACTTGCTTTCATGCCTCAGAACTATTTGCCAATTCTGATCTCTCTACTGGCACAGCACATTTAATTATTAAACAAAAGAAGCATATTTCCAGTATGTCCCGTGTATTTGCTCACTGCATTTACCACATCAACATTCTAGTGTATTTAAAATATTATACTTTATTAACTGAAACTACCTTACTTTCACAGGCTCAATTTATTTTCAATTAAATAAACTTTACAATGTTTCAACCCCAATGCCATCATCAGGATACTGATGATATTCCATAGTGGGAGTCAAAATGTTGTGAAGTTTATTTCATTGAAAATGAATGAAGTCTGTGAAAGTAAGGTTGTTACATTTAATAATTTAATATTTCTACACACTTAATTACAATATGGATAATTATTTTACTGTTGTACATAATCAGCAGTATTAACTTTTTTGATTCTAGGTAGTCTGCACATTGCTGCTATCCACGTTTTGAGTAGTTTCCTTTCCAATGATGCAAGTAATGGAATAGGTAATGAAACAATGATATTTAATATTCATCCTCCACATTTCAATAAGCCACCTACTCACACCCTTTCTCTCGAGGTCAAAAGAGGGAGTAGCATTGAGAGGTTCTGAGAAGTAAATTTAGATCAACATTGCCACTACTCATTAAAAATATGCAACAATACAAACATTTACTTTTTTTAGTGATCACAACCCTTCATACTATGAAGTTATGTTTGAGCTATCAACATAAGAATGGTAAGGTTTGTAATTTATGAGTTATTTTGAAATTTTCTTTGTCAACTGGAGTGCAATATAAATGCATTTCAGAGCAACCACAATGTTGCCTTGATATTTAAATTTATTACTCCACTTTAAAACAAGATAATACAGGCATGGTCCTCTACTATCCTGAAACAATTGAATTTTCAAGTTTGTCTTTGCTATTCCATGGTTTGCATGAAATTCTAAGGTACACTTTCAATACTTACTACCTCAAATTTTAGTCGCATTCTTTCAACCTCTTATTGACATTTATATTGACTGCAAAGAAATTCATTTTCCGTGTGTATGACGAGTGAAGGGAAATACATGATGATACAAGACTTACAATCAAAGAACAATGTACTACTAAAAAATATATCATTCCACATTACTTACAATACGCTGTTTTGTAAAGTTGGTTATTAGTTCCAAATGTTCATCAATTGTAAGTTCTGCTTCAGGTCGACCATACTTCACAAATACGCAATTTACTGAGTGCTTTCTGTGTTCCACCCTTCAAGAAGAAAGAAAATATATTTTAAGGGCAAAGGAAACCTAATTTAACAACCAATAAGAACACCCTTACCAAGGATCATCAGTTGGTTCCCATCCATCCAGCTCCTTGTTGCAAAAATAACATTTCGCCAAATCTTTCTCACGTTCAGAACCGCAAGCGTAGAAACCAGCTTCAGCCATCTAGAAGTAGAGAAATTGAATTCACAGTAAGTCTCCCAACAAGTGGGTTCATCATAGTTCAAACAATCAACTGAGAATTAAGTTAAAACAATTTAGATTTACTGCAAATATTTTTATAATAGCAATTCATTAATATTCTAACTGTACACTAAAGAGCACTGACAGCAAAAGAACGATCTGCTAATTAACCTTCGCTGAGGTGATCAAAACTGTACAAAAAATTGATACTGAGGTTACAGTAGGGAAATCTGCGGAAATTATAATTATTTAATGCTTACTTTCGTTGAATTGCACTTGCATCTCTTGTTGAACGGCCAATAGGAGAAAGTTTTCAGACGATCAGCTTCCCAATAATAATTAACTGCATCCGACACCTTCTCTGGTTCAGTCTTCTGATTCTTCATGTCCAAACCCTAAATTTACGAAATTAGCCCGATAAAGAAGAAAATTTGTTGGTCAAGTTATTATTCCAATAAGACAGCCGGTTGTTGCATACCGTAATCCAGACACGCCTACTGCAGGCACAACTTGGACCGATGTGGACCGATCTTTAACAATAATCGACACAGTCAGTTTGAATCTGAATACTACATAGATGAAAGTGACAGACGCTCACAAGAAATTGCGCAATATGTTAGGACAACAAAGTCTTTTTATCTGCTATTTAGCGCTCCAAAACAAAATATTCAAATAAACAGTTCAAACCAAAGTTAACCAATCAAAACAATCGAACCGGAAACGCATATAGCCAACATATTCTAGATATTCTCTCGTCAAGACACAGGATTGGAATAAATTCTGCAACAAAACCGTAATATAATAATTGGTCACGGTTATTTAAATTGTCAATATTTTTTACTAATATTCATATAACCTATAATATAATGCACTAGAAAGAATAATTCACTGTTCTTTCATTTGCAATATTTGGCATGAAGAATGCATGAATGTGCAATATCGATTCTTCCTCGGGTCCTCAGACAGCGGTCTTTTTAAACACCGCTGACGATAGGAATTATAGATTTTTAACCGGGTGGCATATGTATTAAAAAATAGGTTATCCGGCTTAGAAAAAGGGATATTCGCGAGTCAGATGAGTTGAGTGATGTAAGCTATAAGTTTATGAAATCTTTTACGTACTAAACTAAACTAAAACTTTACTAAAATCGAACAACCGGACGAAAGCCATGTGGAATATTGTTAAAAATTACGCGTCAACTTCAGAAAATCGCGAAGAAAATATTTCTCTACTAAACGATGACAAAATTATACCAAATCCTCAGGGCAACGCAAATTTGTTTAATTCTTACTTCTCAGAAGTAGGTAAAATAACAAACTCAATGTCCTCCAATTATATCCACTTACGTACCCAATTCTATGTTCAATTCTTCTGAAACGAACGCCAGTGAAGTCATGAGAATCATCAGCTCATTAAAAAACAAATTATCGGCCATCGAGACTTACTTTCGAGCTAGAACGTTGCAGGGTAGTTGTCTGGCAGATCTGGTCTGCCAGACACTGCCAGATTTCAGCACCCAACCGATATCACTCAACCCATAGCCTTCGTTAAAGATGGCTTAACCGAAATCGTTCATCTCGCCCACTAACAGCCCACTAACGTACAAATTTCTCTCACAGATATCGCTCAGAAACCCCAAATCTGCCGCATATATATGCTCGTGTATGGCCCGCTAATCACATGGGTCTCTCTCTATCTAGTGCAATCAAGTGCAATGTTGTCACACAAGTCACATGGTCCTACACGTCCTACACATGGCCATGGCTGGGCTAAGTGGTGTGAGGATTGTGATGTTTGTGATACCGGATACAAAACCTAGTGAAAACACCGCGAGTCTTCGTTATGAAAGCTGTTTATGACTTGCAAGGAAAAATTCTTTACTTGATGCATGAAGTCAATTTATTCTACCACTATGTTTTTAAACGAAATGTCTAGATTTCTCTCTCGTACTTTTGCTACGAATATGCAGTATTCGTTATTAACCTCAACTGTACCGGGTCCCTTTAATTATGTAAATGGTAAAAGATGCACGCCGTGTGACTCTGTAGGGGAAATAAATGTTTTAGAACCATCTTCTGGACGAAGTTTGTGCCGTGTCCCTTTTTCCGGTAAGGGAGACGTAGAAACTGCTGTCTCAACAGCATCCAATGCACATCAGAAGTGGCGTCATGTAATTAGATATTTCTGTCACGTTTTAATGGACAATATTTTGTAAATAATATCTAAGTAACGTGAGCAATTTTTCTCAGCTGTCAAACCGCGACCGAGGCCAGGTGTTGTTGTCTGTTGGGAAAAGAATTAGAGACAAGTTGGAAGATATTTCTCAGTTAGAAGTAAGAAATAATGGTAAACCTATATGGGAAGCAAGAGTGGATATTGCCTCTTGTGCTGATGCGTTTGAATATTTCGGGGGCATTATTAGTTCTATGACAGGTCTGTGTTTAAATATTGCATTTTATTTCTTCGGTTCAGGATTAGTGAAAATATATTTTCTTTCTTCTCTTTACACAGGTCAACACATTCCATTGAGTAATGATTCTTTTGCAATTGTTTGTCGGGAACCTCTGGGTGTTGTGGCTGGTATTGGAGCCTGGAATTTTCCTTTACAAACATGCTCTTGGAAGGTTACTGTCATTTTTATTGTCTTGCTTAAATTTAAGATTTTTTTTTACTTAGCCTTGTGAGAAAAGTTTTCCATAATTTTAATGTTTTTGAATTAGTTCTTTAAATATAATGAACTTTTTAATTATTTTTTTATTCCAATAAATAGGAGTTTGGAATGCCAAAATGCTGACTTACATTCGCCTGTCTAACCTTTAAACATTTCATTATCAATATTTCTCATCTTTCTGTCGTTGTTGATTTGATGCCTCTATTGTGTGACGAAGCTCAAGCCATCTGACCTGCTCTTCCACAAAACCATTTGCCTATGTACATAATACATACAATCATAAAATTAAGACACAGAGAACAAGAAGATTAAATTTTTTGAATCAAAATTATGTGCAAATTAAAAATTTTTATTATAAGAATGGAAAGTTACAGAAGTAAAAAATTGCAGTTGAAGCTGTGAATACAAAAAACACTTTTGATACAAAGCAAATCTACAGTAATATTTTATTTTTAAAATGAACTAACCAAGTTATTACTAACATAAAATTATGATACAAATTGGATGAACAATTCTTCATGAAAGAAACATTCTTAATACGTGGAAAATTATGTGAGAAAAAACAAAGTATTTAATTTTAAAAGTAATTTTAAAAATGATATTATAAAAAGGTCTTACAAATTATCTGTGTTTTCATTCAACAGATTCCTCATTCAGATTTATTTCTAGTGCACACTTTTCATTCCTACTGCCACAGGAAAAAATGTTTCTAATGCTCATTGAAAACTATTACTAAGGGCAAGCAGATCATTCCATGATCTCTATGCCATGAACAAAAAATTATTCAGGACATTTGTATGACTCTTTGGAATACTGCATAATTAATAGTTTAATGTAAATAATGTTGAATAATTGTATGTAGATATTTTAAAATGAGATCGGTTGAACACATTGTCATTTGATGCCAGTTGAAGTAACTTGCCATCCAGCGACACTATTAGTTAATGATGTCACCTTAAAAATATAGTTTGTTTAAGTTTAATCAACATACTTTTCATATAAATACCATCTCACTATCTCAAAATTTTATTAAAATGTAACATGTATTTAGAAAATGTAACTGAAGAAGAAAGAAATATTTTTTGCAATATGCGCTAAGTGTTGTGAAAAAATGAGAAATAGGAAAACACAATAGTCATTTCCTATTTTTAATTAATTCAGATGATTCACTCTTTATAACACGTGGTACATATTCGAATGACCTGAATTTTTTCCTTTCCGGGTATGATGGTTTAAAGAGATACTCTTGTATATCATATTTTCCCCACCTTTTCCTGATGTGGTCAGCAATAGTGGGGGAAACAATAATTTGGCAAGTTAAGACAATGTAATATAGTTGATGCTAATCTGGCAAACGTTGAAATAATGATGAATCGTGAAGAATGGCAGGAAGATTGAATTAATTGAGGTGAAAGATGAAATCACACTTGTGAATATTTAGACCTTGTGCAGTTTCTAATATATAACCTTTAAAATATCTTGTTCTTTTTATTTACATGCTTAACTTATATTTCCAGGTTGGCAATCATTTCTTAATAATAAATCAAACAATTCAGTTCCTTGAAAATTTGTTTCAAATTACATATTTTGTATGAGTATATTTCAAAGGAACATGTTAAAAATATTCAAAAAGTGGTGAAATTTGAATTTTTATTAATGTGAAGTGAAAAAAGTTTTTACGGATAATGATAATGTATTTTTAATAGAGATAGTAATGAATTCACAATAAAAATTATTTAATATAAAAGATTTAATAAAAAATCAGTTGTATATTTCAGGAGAAGACAACTTACCTGACAATAAGTCATGTCTAGAAATTGTGTTAAAACCTTAAAGTATTTCTCCACCTTTAATTTTTTTCAGTTTGGTGCAAGTATTAATTTATGTTCCTTTTTAACTTCATTCCTTGTAATATTCTTTCTTTTCTTTTAAAGTGATTTTGCCTATACTCCCATTATTCTTCAATTTAAAATTTTGACCAATTAAATTAATTTTTGTACAAATTGTTTCTTTGAATGTTTTTAATAGAAAAATTTTAATTCCCAATTAAGCAAATTGCGTTACGCATTCCGAAACTTAGTTAACGCAGTTAGTCTACGTATTTCCCGTTGCGTATATTTTGCAAATGTTTACTCCGATTTACGTTACGGCATTACCTTCAGGGGTAATTCCGGTCAGAGTATTCAAACTTTCAGAATTCAGAAGAGGATAGTTCCGATAATTTGTAAATCTCACCCCCGAAACTCTTGTAAACCTTTATTCAAGGAATTAAATATCTTAACACTTCCCTGCATTTATATTTATGAAACTGTCGTNTTAAGACCGAATTACTGAAGTGCCACCCTTCCATCATACGAAACAGTCTCGTTCACGAACACAGTACTCGCAATAGTAATAATATTCATCGCTTTAGAGTGACAACCACTCTTTGCCGAAAGGGACCTATCATTCGGGAATCGTTCTATATAATTCCCTGCCCAAGAATATAAAAGTTATTATGAAATTGAAT
>NNCF01127070.1:1423510-1449254 GCA_002313205.1 Laupala kohalensis | reverse complement strand
TTTGCGTTAAATTACAAACATATTGACATTATATATGTATTATAACTTGCAGCTAACTTTTTATCTTATCTAGGAACTTTTGCTGAAATTTTTGAATCCGTCTCTGCCTTAGGGCCCTTGTTCGGAATTGATGGGATGGTCCCTTGCTTGCTTCTGGAGAGTAAATTAGTTTATTGTCCTCCACGTGGTCATACGCAGTTTGTACTGTTTTTTGACAATAAATTTATTATTATTATTATTATATTGTGCTTGACAGTTATTTGTGTTAAATTTTATCTAACTTACATGATGAGGTGAATTTTATGAGTTGTGTTAAAATTTTATGTTTCCAAATGACTAGAATAATGTAGTCTTTATTGTATTTATCTTGTTTATGATATTTTGGATGTTAGGCAGCACCAGCATTAGCCTGTGGAAATTCAATGGTTTTTAAACCATCACCTCTTACACCATTGACTGCTGTAGTGTTAGCTGAAATATTTCAAGAAGTAGGAGCACCCCAGGGGTTATTCAATGTCATTCAAGTTAGTAGTCTTGTTTTTGTACAATTTAGATGAATTATTACACAAATTTTCTGCGATATGTCTTAAAATTTGTTTTGAAACAGGGAGAAGCCACAACTGGACATGCTCTTTGTGAACATCCTTCTGTGGCAAAGATATCATTTACTGGCTCTGTAAAGACAGGAATTCAAATTATGAAAACAGGTATATCCTTTTTGAATAAAGGGTCAAAAATATGTTGACCCAATTATTCGTACAATTCTCTTCAACCCGATTCTCAAGTAGTATTCATTCAAAAAAATTTCTGTATTTACTAATATTTAAATATCAGCAGCAAATACTCTATAATTTACTTGATATAGTTTCTTGACCTTAGGTCAAGAAAGCAAAACCACTATTTTTCACTAACCGATGTTTTGAAAATTTATATATTCATCACCGGACTGTATAAAAATGTATAATGGACTGTATATATTAATAGCCATTGAGCAATGGTTGTGTGTAGTTCAGTGTGATTTTGTTCATTGGCTGTTGGAATTTGTTAAGTATGAGTGGTGATAAGGACATAAAATTGTATAAGTGTACATGAATTCATTAATTTTTATATACCTGAAGATAAAAATATAAATTTTCAAAACCAGCTTGAGAAAATAGTGTTGCCTTTTTATTTGACCCATTCTCAAGAACCTATATCCAGTATGTTTTGGCATCCATAACATGGAAGATATTCACTCTATAAACGGTTGATGTTTTTACTTCATTAAAATTGACTTGCTGACTTTCCTCGTGCTTTTATGATTCTGTGTTAAGTGAGTGATCTTTTTAGTAAAAATCAGAAGAAGAAAATAGCTACTCCCCTTAATTCTGTTTTTCTGTGGTAAACCTAACTACCTGAAATAAGTGCCTCATAGTAAGTTTGCTTCTAGTAAAGTAAAATAGTTGGATATCTGAATTCTGACTGAATTATTTTCTTCTTTTAAATTATTTTATTTTGAATTGCTTCTGGGAATTCTGAATAATCCTGGCTAATGGTTCTTGGACTTCCAGCACTCATGGATTTGTTTTCCTGAGATCAATATTCTCACATGTCCCTTCAAAACTTGGGGATTTGGGGTATCTCTCAAATAAATTAGTGTTGGGTAATGTGACGATATGTTTCAGATCTGTGTTATTAGTCGTACATATTAGTATATTACTGAATCTCTACTAGAAGACCATCAACATTTTTTTAAATACACAGCTTATTTTCTTTCCTTATTTAATAAATTTTAACCTGCGATTTATTGCAGCTATGTTTGTTTGTTTGTAATAAAAACAGTGTAAACAGTTTTAGTGAAGTGTGAGAATAGTATTGAAATTGAACCGAGAAACCTAGATTATTAACCAGTCCATTTACAAATCTCTGAGAGAATATTTGTGGACACTCTAGGATCCGTTTTTTATGAGCATCATACAAACGATGTTTAATATATCATTCTTTGATAATGTTGCTAATGCTCCACAATTACCAAGTACTCTAGGATCCATAGACCACAGTTTAAGAACCTCTGGACAGGACTACTTATAAGGAAAGAGATACTTTGTTTAACTCTTAAATTGAAAATTTTAGCTGCAGAAGGAATGAAGAAAGTCACTTTGGAACTTGGTGGCAAGTCACCTTTAATTGTTTTTGAAGATGCAGATATTACAAATGCTGTTAAAGCAACTTTAATGGCTAACTTTTTATCTCAAGGAGCTGTAAGTAAATTAATTTCTCTTGTTATCCGTAAATGAAATAGTAAAAATTTGTATTAAAGAAGTAATGTATTAATTTATATATTTATATCATCAGTAATAAACATTATATTTGGTGTTAAGTCTTAGTTATTTACAGAAAACCAAATGAATTGTATGCTTTATTCTGTAGTGAATAAAAATTTTAGTAGTCAGTTTTAACGTTATTGCATAAATGTGATTTTATTTAATTAATAATTTTATTTGTTATTTTCTTTTATTCGATGTTCCCAACTCTGATGGTAACTAACACAATATATTATTTGTACTGAAAAAAAATGGAAATAATAATTGTGATTTGAATATTCTATTATTAAAAGTCACATTTGGGATTAATCAATTGGTATAATTATCTTTCGGTGTGTGTGTGTGGTGGGTGTGGTGTGTGTGTGGTGGGTGAGTGTATGGAGGGTGTGTGTGTGGTGGGTGTGGTGTGTGTGTGGTGGGTGAGTGTATGGAGGGTGTGTGTGGTGTGTATGTATGTGTGTGTGAGTGGTAGGTGTGGTGTGTGTGTGTGTGAGTGGTGGGTGGGTGTGGTTTGTGTGTGTGTGGTGAGTCTGTGGTGTGTGTGTGGTGGGTGTATGTGGTTAGTGTGTGGTGGGTGGTTAGTGTGGGTGTGGTGGGTGGGTGTGTATGGTTAGTGTGTGTGTGGTGTGTATGTATGTGTGGTGTGTGTGTGTGTGAGTGGTAGGTGTCTGTGAGTGGTGGGTGTTTGTGTGGGTGTGTGTGTGTAAATGAAATTCTTTAAAATTTCATGTAATATTTGTAGGTATATTTTTTCCGAGTTGTATCAAACTTTCTAATAAATTATATGTAATTATATAAAGCAAATGTTGGTGTATTGTCAATCTTTGAATATTATCAGTGACTAGTTATTTACCTCATTTTCTGAAGGAAGTTCACTCTGTGAAGTCTTTGTAATATAAAAGTACATTAATCATGTAGAAACAGAAAAATTGGCAGACTTTTTTCAAGAAAAAATAATTTACAATGAATAATTTACATAATTGACAGAGTTTGTGTATGATTTCACAAAACATGAGACGAAATTGATAAAACTTGTCCATGTACAGTCAGAACTTAACATTTGAAATAGCATTTACTTTGTAAAATTTAAATCCCAACTGTTAAACTTTGAAGTTTGGATAAAGATAAATTTGATTGTGAGATACATCAAATGATAGTTAGTTCAAATAGCAGATCTACAGTCATGTTTGATTGAAGATGGGAGTAATGTCTCTTATATACATGTTTCTACCATAAGGTAAATTGAATGAATTTGTGTGGTAGAAACAGGTTTAATATAATTTATTATATTCCTCTTATTAATTATATTGTTAAACTTTCATTGTATGTCTATTTTTTTGTAAAATCATACATCAATTCTGCCAATTATTGTCTTGATTTAATAAATAAATATAAATAAATTTTTTTTGTCAAAAAAGCAGTACAAACTGCTTATGACCACATTGAGGACAATAAACTAATTTACTCTCCGGATGCAAGCAAGGGACCATCCCATCAATTGTGATCAAGGGCCCTAAGGCAGAGACGGATTAAAAAATTTCACCAAAAATTCCTGGATAAGATAAAAAGTTAGCTGCGAGTTATAATACTAATAGAATGTCAATATTTTTGTAATTTAACACAAAAAATTTACATGTACAAATTATTATCAAGTTATAGATTATTCTGAGTATAGTGTTTAAAAATTGTGAGAATTGAAATAACACTAAATTCATTATTTACTATTACAATAAACGCACTCCTAGACAAAGCCTAGAGAACCTGTATAGGAAATCCGCCTCTACCCGAAGGAAAAACAGAGAGAAACCCGGGCCAGGATGGGGCTACAGAATTTATGTACACAACCGTGCCAAAGTTGAGTACACATAAAACTAAATTAATATGAGCCATACGGCAACACAATCATGCAAGAAAATAGTTTTTAAAATTGTTATAAGTTATTTAAAAAGTGCTACAGCAATGGCGTGATAAAGTACAAGACGGATTTAACTTTCATTAAAATCAATAAATTCTTTTACAGTGTAGAAGCACTGGTGCAGAAGGTAGTTTTTAACCGCGGATTTTAAGATATTCAATTTCATAATGTCTTTTATATTCTTGGGCAGGTAATTATATAGAACGATTCCCGAATGATGCGGTCCTTTTTGGTAAAGAGTGGTTGACACTCTAGGCCGATAAATATGATTACTATTGCGAGTATTGTGTTCGTGAACGAGACTGTTTCGTATAAAGCAAGGGTGGCACTTCAGTAATTCGGACTTAACAAACACGACTGTTTCATAAATATAAATGCAGGGATTTCTCATCTTGAACATTGTTATATGCCTTCAGTCATGAGTAACATATTTTATAATAAAAATATGAACAAATAATATTGCATATTGCACAAAAATAAAATTTAATTTACCTCTTAATAAATTTATATTTGTTACATTAGAGGGACATCAGTTTTGGGGACTGTAATAATTTATAACATAGAAACAAACTAAGCTTTACTTACTTGCGTAGTAACTCCCAGCTGCCTCTGTGACTACTACTCAAGAGAATTCCCCGATGCCTCTTGTAGATTAGCTTTTGACCTCAAATAAGGATGGATACTGCCTGTGAGACCATACATTACCACTAGAGGGTTAAGTAGAGCAAATATGGCAGATCCCATATTTTTAAATTCTTCTTTTGGTATTGATTGTGGAATATTTTGTAGTTATGATTGTAATTTGGATTCCTGTCTGACAAAATAATTTAAAAAGGAAATATACATTTGTGAGGTGATGAAATAAATATTGTTGGCTGTGAAAATTTGCAGATTGTATTTTTAGGACGGAAAATTTGGAAATGTTTACTCTTAGATATAGAACCTGATGAAATAATATTGAACAATTTCAAGAAGTCTGTCAGTACAAATTATTTTATGAATTATAGATACCTTTACTTGTGTTTCCACTTGGATATTTTGGGAATTTAGTAGATCCTTGAATATACAAACTTGTAGTGTTTCATTATCGTCTTTCTCATATTTTTTTCTTGTTTGATTTAAGGTATGTTCTAATGGGACTAGAGTGTATGTTCATGAAAACATAGCTCCTTCCTTTCTAGAGGCACTTGTACAAGCTACTCAGCGCCTTAAAATAAGCAATCCACATGATGCCACGACCACTGTTGGTGCCACTATTTCTAGAGAACATGCACAGAAAGTATTGGGCTACATAGAGGAAGCAAAACAGGATGTATGTTTTCTTATTTTTATTCGTATTCTATGTAAAGTATTCTGTAGTACTCTTGTTTTACTGTACATTTGTTTAGGGTGCAATTGTTGCGTGTGGAGGAGAAGAGATCCATTTACCTCCCCCTCTAGATGGAGGTATCTACTTATCACCTTGCATTCTTACTAATTGTAATGATGAAATGAGAGCTGTGAGAGAAGAAATATTTGGTGCAGTTTTAACGTATATGACCTTCAAATCGGAAGAAGAAGTTATTGCTAGAGCAAACAAATCTGAATTTGGGCTTGCAGGAGCTGTTTTTACTCGGTATAGTTATGATTGATAATAGATGATTGGGTGTTGCTATTAAAATAATATTTTTTGTGGTTTTATCTTCTCAGCTTACTCTGATGTTTTTTCTCCATTTAATGTAAACACCAAATATTTTCATTTCAATTATTCATCCTCTATTAATATTTTTTCAGAAATGGCAAATATATTTAAGGTTCTTGCTCTTTAAATTTATTGCTACACTTAATTGATTGTGGTAGTAAATGATTTATTCACTTGTGTAAATTATGAGGCACAATCCAGTATCACTCTTATTTGATTGATATTTCATGTTCACAATGTGTCTAAACATTCTAAACATACGGGAAGCAAATGGGAAAATATTTTTAAGACAGATGCAGAATATATCTACAAAATATCTACATCAGTAGTAATAATAATAATACGTTGTCATATGATGAAAAGTAGAACAATCTCATCTATGAACAGATATGCACTCCTCTTTTGGAAATATCGAACACCCTATGTTTTTAACTGGAAAATGTTTGGGAAGTGGCAGAAAAGGGAAACTTATTTCTGATAAATTCTGCACTAAGCATTATATTTACTTTGTTTTATCCATTTGTTTCTTCAAGTACTTGAATTTCTGTCGTTATTCTTCCTCTCTATTCTTAAAATCATTTTATTTAATTTGTAAAACTATTAATTAATAATTATTTAATTTGTCAAACTATTTATATGATTAGTGTCAGATATATTGAAATATCCATCAAATAATTCTTGAAATATCATATCATCTTCAAATAACTTTTTTTTCTTTAATCATTTCAAAAAAATCCCCGTGGCGACCCGTGGCGCAGTGTGTAACGCGCTCGCCTTCTACCTCTGGGGACGCCGGTTCAAACCCGGTCCGATCCAAGTAGAATCCGAGGTGGTGGACGGAGCGGTGCTCGCGGCAGGTTTTCTCGGGGTTCTCCCGTTTCCCCTGCCTATCATTCCACCACAACATTCACTCATAATCATTCACACCCATTTCATTTCATAAATCACCGCTTCAGGGGAGGTGCGTCAGAAAGGGCATTCGGCACCATGAGTATTCCCCAGCCAAAAATTCTAAGAAGCATCATATCCACCCCCATCTGAGCCGACCCCACATTAAGTGGGAAAAAGGCTAGGAAGAAGAAGATGGGGTAGGAAAAAGTGGTAGGCTGATTGTTTTATCTCATAATTATGTGATTTTTCTCAATGTCAATTGTGCAGAATTACATCAAGAAGAACCAAAATTTCTGCATTAAGGGTGCAATAAGGTGACNAAAAAAATCCCGATTTTAATTTTTTCTAACTCAGCAAAAGTTTAAACAAGAATATAAATATTTAAATAAATAAACTTTATTTTCAAAAAAGCAGTTGCAAACTGCATATGACCACATGGGGAATAGTAAACTAAGTGATTCTCTGGAAACAAGCGAGGGGCCATCCCATCAATTCCGATCAAGGGTTCAAGGGCAGTGGCAGATTTCAAAGTTATAAAAAAAATTTAATCAAGTATGTATTGTTATCAATTTTTTATTCCAAAATGAATCATAGATATAATGCGTAGTCAAAATTTGAGATTAATAATAAAGATTAATAAAAGTTGGAAACAACCAAAATAATTAGAAAATAATAGTGTGTAGTAATCTGAAAGATCTATTTCTTAACATGAGAACTATTTGCACATTAATTTGAGAGAATCATTAATACCATAAACTATACACTTTCTTATTTTGATATTTGATCACATGTGTGAATCAGTTAAAAAAATTATGAATATCATAATAAGACTCAATAATAGAATCCATAAATAATATCACGAGAATAGACATTTAAAATGAAATATTTTACGTATTCCAAACAACAGAATTTGGACAGTAACAATAAATTTAGAATAAATTTGTTATTCTTTTATTAGTGTTAATTTATGTTAGAAAAAATCAATAAATTTAAATTATTTAAATTAATATATTTTACTAGTAATTGCTCATTCATTAAACTTAACAGTTTTTTTTCCCCTTGAGTATTTAATTTTGAAAATATGACCGAGAAACACAAATTCTGTACACCCAAAATGTTTTATATCAGAAAATAAACACTGATATTGTTTCCTCACCCTTTCATACCACTTTAAGTTTGGTACCATTGGTTACAAGGTCATAAATTTTATTGTTTTTTTGTTTTGTTTTTTACACTAATGACAATACAGATCAATTCAGTTCATTGTATTGTGTCTGTTAAATATATCTTATAAATATAAATTGATAAATATTTGTCTTGTACCACAAATGTTATTTCTACTTTTTTGGATCCTAACCACGAGAATATCTCTCTTTCTACAGACTAAACACTACATAAGGAGAGGTTAAGTGTTCTAGAAGGCATTTGCCTTAGCTTTGCCTCCAAATAAAGATGCTTATTATTATTATTACATAGTGTTTGATAAATGTGTGGTAAAAATTAATGTTGAAATATTTTTGATTATTTCTCAAATTATTTAGGAATTTTAAGTTTGTAGTCTTTAAATGTTAGAATTTTGATGAAACTTCATTTTATTATCTGATTAATAGTAGTTTGTTTGTCCAGGGACTTGAAGCGAGCATTAAGAATAGTTGGTAAGATCCAAGCAGGCACTGTATGGATAAACAACTATAATATATATCCTCCTGAATTACCTTTTGGTGGTTACAAGTTCAGTGGATTTGGCCGAGAAAATGGTACAGCGGTTTTGGATCATTACACTCAGCTCAAAAGCGTTTATATTGAATCTGGAGATGTTGATTGTGGTCCATTGTTTTAAATGTGTAAGTAGTATTGTTTTAAATGTGTAAGTAGTATTGTTTTAAATGTGTAAGATCTGATAATTTTTGAGTTTTTAGATTTTGTCATTTATGAACATATTAGTATATTGCATTTTACACTCAATTATAGTGTATCTTTTTTCAGTATATTTTTGGTCAATGCAGAAAACTTATTTTTATTAAGATTATGTGCTATGAAATGTGATTATTGTTTCCTTGTATTTTGGGAACAGCTTTAATTTATTCTTACTGTGATAATACAAGGGAGGAATACAAATGTCTGTTGTATGTATATTATGTTGTTATTTTACCTGAAGCTTTCATTGATAAAATTATTTTATTTTTTTCTGAATTCCTTTATACCATTTCCCAAATTTTTGTGTGACTTTAAGAACAAGATAAATTAAAATTACTGGCAGTCCATCAAATTATAGTTTATTATAGTGTATAGTTTATTGATTGCATAATCTAAAACCATAGTTGCTGAGTGTGAAACAAATAGTTCTACTTCCTTTCTATCACTTGTTAAATATGAAAGCTGCAAATGTATTCTGAGACTTCAAGAGATACAATGAAAACAGACGAGAGACAGAAGGATACTGAACACACATTTGTGAGAACCTAAAAGAATCTCAAAATGTGATGGAAGGAAGACCAACAAAATTCACCTCATTTCTTGGGATAAAAATGACAGATGTACATAGGTGTATTGTGGGAAGTGCAATAATACTCTTATCATTGAATGTTTTCCCAAATATCATACAAGATAAAAGATTTTGAATAAATTTAAGAGTTTTTTGGGGGAGAAAAATTTTCATTAATCTGTGTTAGTGTACTATAACAGTAAAAACTCAAATATATTTATGAAAGGTTACAGTAAGTTTAGGTTACACTTTGTTTTTCACTGGTCATTTTCCTAGAAATTAGTATATTAGGGAAAAAAGACTCCCAAGCACCTGGTGTCCACGAATAATGGCCCAATACTTAATATTTATGCCTTGAGTGAAGAAAATTTCTTCATATATTCAACTCATAGATTATGAATTACATAAATTAATATTATACATTAATTAAAAATAAATTGATGAGTTAATGAACAAATTGCAAAAAGCAAGCAACCGGCCACTCGTGTTTCAAAAGTGCAATGAAGGCACTCCTGAGGTGGAGGCTAGTCAGTAATGCAGCGTAAAATACCTCGCGAAAGTCAGTGGCCCTGCAGAGAGTCTGTTGGCGTCCAGCTCTTTCGCGTTGCCTGTGCTCAATCGACAGAGGTTTCCTTCTCTTAGTTCATTGACCAGGTTAAGAGTTCCTTTGACCTGATCTTAGTTCTCTGGCATTCGTTGGCTGTGTTAAGAGATCCTTTGACCAACTCTTAGTGCATTTGACCATTCATTGGCCATGCTGAGTGTTCCAACATCTTTCTTGTAACTCCCTGGCTGTAACTTCATTGGCAGGTTGCAAACCTCACCTGTCCTCTAATCGTACCCGCTTCAATCATCTCACATTGACTGCTGTCCTCTGCTCACCACAACAGACCACTCATGGCATCCTGTTTGTTAGCTAACCGTCTTTTGAGCTGTCAACTTCCTGAAGATTGTGTTAGTTGTTTCAGTGGAGTAAACGATTCACCATGACTTGGGTTATATTCTCATTCAGAAACTCCCTCTCTCCCGTCTTGGGCCTTTAAGATCAGTCTAGGATCTAACATTACCTCTCACTGGTTGCAGCTTTCTTGTGTATCTCTAAACCACACAAAAAGCCAACTCACGAAAATTGTGTTTTTTTTTAAATAAATTTATTCTTATTAATTCTAGTACAATATCTAGTATTGGCTAAATTATGTTAAAATTCAATCGAAAGCTTGACAAATAGAAAGCTCATTGCCAATCATTGTTTTTCCATATTTGGACACCCTTGACTAAATATTTTGACCTTGCTTTCATTTTAACATGAAAAAATGAATTAGACAAATTCCTTCAAATATATACATATTTTAAAAGTAATTCACCTGTGTATTCATTCATCCCCTGAATATTATGTAATAGCTGAAACAAATTGATATTTCCTCACTGTGTCTTTTAGATTATGAAAACTCAATAAAAATTTCTGACTTAGTGGCATCATTCTCAAACTATGATGAAAATTGCCTCATTATGTATCCCTTGACTCTAAGATGTTCACAATTACTATGTTATTTATAATAATTACTATTATAACTAGAAAAATTTGCCAAGAAAGCAGTTACAAACTGCGTATGACCACGCGGAGGAAAATAAACTAATTTATTCTCCAGAAGCAAGCAAACAAGTAAGGGACCATCCCGTCAACTCTGATACAACTAATATATATGTAACAATATTTATAATAATTATCACTATGTTTTATATTAATACAAAAGAACACGTCATTTCCTATACGCCGAGTGATGTAGTGGAAGCTTTCAGGGCCTCGTAGACCAATCTGTGGATCGAAACCTATTTCTGCTTCTGTCTTGTCTGACCGATGTATACAATGGGAGGAAATATATCAAAATGAATGAAGTAAATGCTTTAAGTAGCATGCTTGAATCATGAAATTCAAGTGAGTAAAGCCACAAGTACCGAGTCCATTAATATTTCACATGTGAAATCTTTACTAAATCCCTTACCTTGTTTTACATGATTTGGGGGACTTTCCTCCATCTTTCAGCTGGAGCTACAAATAAAACTTGATTCTGAAAACAATTTTGCAGTTGACAGTAAATTTTCTGAGTAAATGATTTTCAATTATTATTTCAAAATACTCCAGATTTAATCTTTTGATAATTTACTCTTTTTTCATTTTGTTTAATGACTGAATAATTTGAATATTTTATTTGGTTCCTTCATTTTCCTATTTGTCATTTTCACCTCTGTTCTTTGAATTTTGATTTTTTGAAAATGTTGAATTGTGTAGGTTTTGAATTACTGAAGTGTCACAGTATATGGTTGGATTTAATATTTCTGAAATGTTCCACTATCCTGATATTTATTTTTAATTTCCCAATTTCACTCTCTTCTGTCTTTCAATCACACAAAATGTATGAGTGTTTCTTCTAGTCATTCCAATATCTCTCGAAGCAAACAGACTTTAATTATTCTGTTATTATACCTGAAAGTGACATCATGGCAACCTTTCAAGCAAGGTTAGGTATCATGTCTAACTAGTGCTGTACGTAGGATTTGCTTTTGGGAGGTATGGATCAGAATTTGGAGAGAACATGGCAGCTATAAGCTTGTTTTCAGTTAAAACTAATGATTAGCCATCGAAATTAACTAAATATAATACCTTATAACAAGTATTTTAATTTTATCTTAAATGATTTGCACTTCAACAACCTCCTGTTTCTGGACCCATTTATGGGGGATCACTTCTAGGAGGATGGTACCTCTACTTTGTAGCAGGGGACTAAGTTATGGGCCACTTTCCCTTCCTCCACAAACTGACTTTGTGTAATACCTCTTAAATCAACTGGATTTGACTAGCCTTGCTCAGAAGTTGTAGACAAGCCACTACACCTTGTTTCCCCATTATTTGTTTAGGAAATGAATGCAAGATCTCTTCATCTCAACCACCCTGACGGTAGTATTTGCTCACCGATGCTTATTTTACCAGATTCTTTATCTTTCTGAAGTCATTGGCAGTTCATTATTGATTAAGTAGTCTCTCTTAGTGCTAGCATAATTGTTATAATGACCTTATTCTGCAATGGGAGTACATAATTAAATGGGTAGTAAATGCATTGAGGTTTCCAACCATGCGATTTACATCCGATACAGTGTACCCAAAGTTCTGTTGAGATGTCCTCATTCATAGATCTAGTCGGCATATCGCTACAGACAGTTATGAAATGACCAAGTGGAAGTTGATTGCTTATAATTATTTCTAAACGAAATGAATATTTGGAGCCAACAATTGTTCCAAATGTTTTCAGTAATTTGAAGATGCATTCAGTTTTGAGTCCACTGTGTATTTTTTCTCAAGTAAATGTACAGGAAACACAAATACAAATGAACTTTATTCGATGTCAATATGTATATGTTTCAAACATTTGCATAGGCTTGATATATTATTATGATTTCTTCTGTACAATTGATTTCAAACTTTTCTTCAGCAGGAAGAAAAATAATGGTTCCTTCCTCAAGTTTTGAGTTTCCAGATAACCCTTTGCCTTTCACTACAAGAATTATACTTGCTGAATTTCGAGGATTAGTTATGTATGACGATCCATTCGACACCTGAAATTAAAGAATAAATATTTTGAGTTGTGTAGATTAAAAATAAGTAGATGGCTTATAAATGTAAATAAATTTATTGTCA
The DNA here is from genome assembly GCA_002313205.1 of Laupala kohalensis. Lineage (NCBI taxonomy): Eukaryota > Metazoa > Arthropoda > Insecta > Orthoptera > Trigonidiidae > Laupala > Laupala kohalensis. Next base: position 1,436,285 of record NNCF01127070.1, on the reverse strand, counting down.
AAACAGCAGTACTAAATGTGTATGACTATGTGGAGGACAATGAACTAATTTACTCTGGAAGCAAGCAAGGGACCATCTGATCGAGGGCCCTAAGGCCAAGGTGGATGTAACGTTTCAGCACATTGTTTTTTAAATTGGGGCTTCAGGGCTCACCGACATCTGGGTCATTAGAACCCTAGTTCAGCATATGTTATAAAATTAACATGATACCAACAAATTTGTATTTAAGAGAAGTTATGATTTATTTCTGATTGTTTTATACCTCTGTCATGGCAACTGCAAAATCAGGAACCGGAGGCTTGAAAATTTTGGTGTTGTTATCCTCAGCCTGTGGCACAAATTTTACAGATTCTGCAGGCATGCAATCATAGGTTAGCATATCACTCAAGGTTTCAACATCCCTGAACTTGGGAGTAAGTCCAGCTCTAACAACATTATCAGAACAGGCCATACACTCCACACAATCTGCATCAAAGAAATCAAAGGAATCAAATTCTTTTCTCTCAACATACTTACAAAAAATTTACATTACTCACCTCCTGATATATAAGCATGAGGAATGTTAGGTCCTAAATAAATACTCTCACCAGCATCAAGAATGACATAGTTAAGAAAATATATACAAAAACATCCAACATCACCAGGGTATTGTTTCTGTAATGTTTCCATAAGAGTCGACAAAGGTACAGATGTTCCTGAAAGTGAGCAATACATGTAAATATTACGCACAATTGATGTCTGATACAATTGGTTAATGGCAGTGATTCTTATGGTTCCAAACTTGTAAGCAAAAGTAAATGTAAATAACTTTTGATATAAGTCAAAACTACTAGAATGATGATGAGTTGATAAGTCTAAAAATAAGAAAATAGGAATTAATATTAGCAGTTCAATAATATCTATTCTAGAACTCAAAAGTCATTTTAATACAAAAGGGATTTTACACCAAAACTTAGAAATTAGATTCCATGAATCTGAAGAAATACTTCATAATTGTTTAAGAAAAATGTTATTTTCTTGACTATTTGGCTAAATTCTTGGTAATTGATTGAAACATCTCTAGCATTTTTAAGCTGCCTTCTCTCGGTTACTTTTACTTCTGATAAAATGTTATAGTTCAGGGGGAAATTTGAAATCAGACTGGAAGTGCATGTTACAATTCAGTGGATACTAAAATATTTTTTAGTCATCAAATGTTTCAGTAAATGTTTCATATCATCTCTACTATTTTGACATTTATTTAGTGATATGTTGATTGAAGTCGGGGACATAACTGAGGGGGGAGGGGATATGGAGAATGTATTTCTCCTAGTACATATGTATGTGGATATGTGTCCATCCATCTCCATAAAATCCTTGGTGAAGCGATTCATATTAATTTTACCTGATTTTATATCAGACACAAGACATGCTAGACTTCTCTCAATTCTGATTTTAGAACATTTCATGAGCTGTTGGAAACAAGTTTTCAACAACATCTTTTCTTTTTCTGGATTGTCATTATTCAAGAAATCTGTCACACATTCAACTCCTACAACTTCTCTTAAATGAGCAATACCTGAAACAATATAAAACAAGTTTCAAATGGTGAGCAAATCTGAAATTCAACATCATCATATAGCAGTTAATATATCCAACAAAAATAACATTGATACCTTAAATATTTTACATTTAAAATGGCACGATCTTAAGATCTCAGAATTCTAGACAAAAAATGTGATGTTTTAATCACCTAAATAAAGATGCAATTTATTCAGAAACTTAACAATATGGTAAAACATTGCAATAAAATATGAAATGAGTTATGTCAGCTCACACTCCTCAAATGCTGTTTAAATGTGTTTTGAAAGCTTTTCCTCCCATCAACTACTAGTTCTGTCTTGAAAAACATTTTAAGTAAACTTGTAGGTACCAGGAACTATACACCATTACTTGGACCAACTTAGTTTATTGCTTCCCGTGTGGTCATATGCAGTTCGTAACAACTTTTTTTGACCAATTAAAATCCATTCAATATTTTACTAAAATAGGTCTGTAAATAATGAAATTAAGCACAAAATGAGGAAACCTCTTATTTAGGCATGAAAAAGTTAATTTTAAGTACAAATAGGCATAGGTCAGAAAATTGTTAAATGTTTTTTTTATTATACGAGAAGTAAATCCCCATCTTTTATGCAAGTATTTTTACTGGGGGGTTGTTGCAACATTACCCAGCCATGAAAAATCTTTTCCTTATTCATGCTTATCTCTTGCTACACCAGTGACCTTATAATTAAGTAATTAGAAAATGATTACATCACAATAATTTAACACTACCATATAAGAAATGAAAAATTATTTCATACTTACTGATAATTAGAGTATAAGCATTACTACTGAAATTTCAGTTGAAACTTAAATGGGAACATAAATAACATAATAATTATATGGAGAAATTTGTGTGCTCTAACTTATTTCTTGGCTTTTATTTCTCACCTGAATGGTTTCTCATTATAATGCACAATATCACAAAAACATAAAGCATTAAAAAATCCTCACAACTATGAGATTAAAACAATAAAAGCAATGCATTCAACCTGTAGAAGAATTATGTACTTCAGATATTACTTTAAGTATTAAAGTTTATTATGATAACAATAGCAGGATAGCTAAAATGTAAAAAGGTTGGATCTCTGGAGTTTGATTTTAAATCATACTCAACTGACTTCCAAGCCCACTTGGGCTGCTGTGAAATGAGTATCAGATCTATCATGAGGTTGAACTGACCGGAGCAAGATCATGGCCACACCTCCTTGTGTCTAGCTTCCCTTCGTGAACCCCATGGGTGCACCTTAGGGCCTGTCCTAGGACAATTGGACAATTTAGAAATATATTTAAAAAATAAATCTGAATTGTGGGACAATAAAAGAGAAAATAAGATTTATTTTGTCATTATATGCTGTATATAAATATAAATTCTCCATACTTCCATCAACATATATTTTGCACAGATTAATTTAATTATTTTACTTCTTCCAAACTTACGAAGTAGTATCTATTACATAATACATTGCAGCATACTGATTTGTTCTGACTGTTAGAACAGTAACACTATTTTGGACAAACAGACAAAATGTATGAAACATACTTATTTAACAGCTGTCCAAATTTTAAAGTGTGTAATGTCTTTTCAGTCACATAATGACCATGAGTTACGTACTTATTGTATAAAAATTCTAAATGCATCAAGGAAATTCTCTTCATCTTTTTCTACAAACAAATTCCAAAAAGATTGTTACACTGGCAAACTAAAAAAACATAAAAGGTACAAAAGTTTCAGAATCCATATTTCATTTTAAAAAATATTGGTTTTAAGTTTTTCTTGATTAATATTACTCATCTATGATTTTTCAATGGTTAAAAATTAATTTAATTGACATCTTATGTCATTTCACCTCTGAGATAATCCTTAATTTCAGATATTGGACGAAAGCCACATAATGCTTCAAATTTGGTCAACGCTATAGCCAATTCTGGTTTATGATTAGAATCCTTGTAGATTTCAGGTTGCAATTTATGAAGCTGTTCAGCATGACCCTGGAAAAAGAATAAAGTGCATTAAGAAATGTTAATTTGTCTACCTAAGGTAAACAAGAAGTAAGAGATTTACCTTAGACGGATGAGCTTGAATTGACAATGCTTTTTCCACTGAAAGAACTTTAAACAAAAATGGCAATTCATTGCCAAATTTCTTTATTACTCTGCTTCCCAGACAGTTAACATTACTTAATATCCAGTCCTGAAGCATTTGACCATTGCTTTTCAATGAGGATGGTCCATTACAATGCGTGCCCATCCACAATTCTGCATATGTCACAGATTCATCAATTTCAAAAGAAGAATCATTTCTTTTGAATAAGGTAGCTACTTCACTGTTCCTCCCTAGTTTTCCCCATGCATAGGTTTGTATGGCACCTTTCAACTCCATTATTCTTCTGATAAGAAAGTGAAAATTAGAAATATAATAAACATTTGGATCAATTAAAATTCTGATCAAAGAATAGACCTGAAAATCTAGCTATTGTTTTACCCAATATAATAATTTTATATTTAAATCATTGAATATAAATTTTTAGTAAAGAAATTTTTCATTAATTACAATAATACTTCAGTTGGTGGTATGTAGGTTGGGAGTAATAAATGACAAGATTTTGTATAGGAGGATTTTGTAAATTCTCATCTTATTACATGAGAATACAGACCCAAATTAATATTTTCATTAAAATGCAAAAAGTACAGAAAGTTCAGCACAGTATTAAAAAGAAATAATTTAGGGTCAAGAAAAAATTTCAGGCTAATGCACTGAGTTTAGAGTAGTAGATGGAAAAGAAAAATTGGAAGTCTCTCGTAAAGAACCACAACAGGCTAGTTAAAGAAATAAACTTATTACAATGATTTGGAGATTATTACAATAAACTTATTACAATGATTTTGTCTTTTGTTCATATATCTTCGAAGCAGCAAAATTGCGGTATTCGAGCAAGAAAAATATTCATGCAAGTATTGACGAATAATTAGAATAACTTTTCTTGTATAAAACTTCAAAAGAATTACTTTTCCCTGTACTTAAAGAGTATTCGGTTGATACCGTCGATTATACAGTACTGAAGCTGAATTCTTCATTCACAAAAAATAGAAAAGATATGTGACAACTTTCCTCCCCAAGAAGAGCACTTCACAAATTATAGGTTATAAATCGTCAGGATTAGTAAGACTCGACAGTACACGACTGACAGAACCAAGTATGCATTATTTATTCACTAAAACTCTCCCATAATAGTACTCGATAATCAAGAAACTGATTCATGATGACATTACCGCCTTTATTACCTCCGATATGGTAGTATCCGTTATGTCACAACCTTGTGAAAATAGACTTTCAGGAATGCAAAATCGTGGGTAAAGGCAAATAAGAGGACACACATCGACATCTGATCCATAAGTGAGTTATATTTTCCTCGTTCACACAAATTTTTAACCAGCTTCTCCTTACATACCACGTCTACACAGGATCAGCACAAGATATCGGCACCACGAGAGGATAGATAAAGATTTGACCTCTCCCCCTGCTCTCCCCAAGATGCTATTCTACCAGCTCCGCTGTCGTTGGAGTCATGTTGGTTGATTTACTTTACACGCTTTCACCTTCCACGTAATTTTAATATGTTAACTTTCGCTGTCAAACTACGCTCTACGTCAACTTCAAACACAGCGCCACGCAGGCGCCACGACCGCTTCCGATCCGTATCGAAAAGTGGCTGGTAAGACAATCAAAATTCCTTCAACGCGGGCACCACAGTACGATACATTAAATACACCACAGCTGCACCACAGTATACTAAATCTGCACAGTACACTTTAATTTTTAAATTACGTTTGTAATTCTTAGCTATTTAATATACTTTTTAACATTAGAGATATATTTTGAGAGCATATAATACAACAATCGGGAACTTCATTTTGTATTAAAACTTTAAATGATCTTTTTTTTTACATTAAACACTTCCGTGCATTTATATTTATGAAACGGTCATGTTTGTTAAGGTCGCAAGTGTCACCCATGCATCGTAAGAAACTGTCACGAACACAATACTCGCAATAGGGATAATATTCGTCGTCCTAGCGTCAACCACTTTTTACGAAAAGGAGCCTTCTATCATTCAGATTCCATATAATTCCGTTCCCAAAGACATACTAAATATTATTAAATTGAATCTCTTCAAATCCTGGGTTAAAAACCTACAGTATCACTGCCTCTGACTTAGGGCCGTTGATTTTAATAAAAGTTAAAATGTTTCAATTTCCCGTAAAATATTTTTTTAATAATTCTTTTTAATATTTAATACGTTAACTCTTCACGTCATTACTATATTGGTTCCAAAAATAACTGATTCAATATCGAAATTATTTTCCTGCGTGCTATTATTATTTCTTATTCTTCATATTAGTTTATCTTTATATGTACTCAACCTTAAAATTCGCAGTCCCATCCTAGCCCGGGTTTTTCTCCGGTTTTCCTTCGGGTAGAGGCGGATTTTAAGTATAGACTTTGTAGGTTCTGGCGTAGGGGTGACAGTCTAATTAGTACTATTGTAATAATTAATTTCAAATTTAGAGTTATTTTAATTTGTAGGATTTTTAAGCAATGCTTTCCGGATAAATTAAAGATTTGATAATAGTCCGTTCTCTTTTGTATTCTATTTAATATAAATTTGTTGGTATTCTTTTGATATTTTATCATGTAGCTAACTATTTTTACTTTCTCATATACGTAGTATATAGAAAGTTTTGTAATTGCGACAAAATTCGAAAGCGAGATTTCGACGGAAATAACAGTTTTGTCGATCCCTTGTTCTGAAAAAGTGGTATCACGCATAACGTCCGTCCGTCTGACCGTCTGTGCGCAGCGATCCTGAGTAAATGGATGAACCAATTTAATTCGCATTTCGTATTTATGGTAGAATTTACTTGTTGTCGATGCACGTGCTCTATTTTTTTACTTTAAAACAAAGGATACTTCACATGAAGGTCAAAGTACTCTTTTGAATGTTTCTCAAAAAAAAAAAACGGCTCCAACAAATTTCCTTAAATTTTCTGAACATGAAGTACAATTAGTATGCATTAAATCCGCATTAGCGGTATTTCGCTTAAAAGTTTGATATAGACGCAGTAAAATAATTCCTGTCTGCCACACTTACACATTAGTTTTCTGTTTCAAAAAGCTTGAATAATATATAGCAGTGTAAATGAACCAAGCAGACGGAGAATACACTTTTCGTAAACTGAAATGAAAGATATGATAATGATGAAATACACAGGACGACAGCAAACGCACTGCAGATACGAAAATACATCAATTTCTGTATACAAAGAAATTACATTTACATAACACTTTTACGATTTTTATAAGACTGATATGTCACTATACGTCTTGAAATAATATTCTGAATATTTATTTTACTTTCAAATTTCAAATGAAAGACTAATAAGTTCATCTAGCGTCATTGAACATGAATAGAGCACTGGAAGACGACCAAAACCGTGACCGGTAGAGGACCGCGTCAGAAATGACCCTTTCACTGTAGAATTTTTTTCTCACTCTATGCTGCAGACGGGGAAACGTATATGAGAATGTTTGTGCTATGATTTTGCACCACTTGTTATTCTTATCTTTGGGGGGCGCAGAAATTATACATTCACCTGTGCCTTAGGGTCGTTGATGTGATGGTTCCATGCTTGCTTCCTTAAAGTAAATTTGTTTATTATCCTCGACGTCTGCATACTCAGTTTTTTTACAATAAATTTATTTACTTCCATAGAGCACATTTACAAAACCAAAGCAACATCCCATCAAAATTTGAAGTTCCTATCCAATATTTTCCCTGAGCTTTGATAAATATGACTGTCAGTCGATGTATCACCCATTTTGTCACTGTGAAAAGTAAAAAATCGAACATTCTAGATATTTATTTTTAGATATTTAATTAAATCACACTTGCAAATAATCGGAGATGATATAATTAGTTCGTCATATATTAGTCCAATAGTCAGAGAGATTGGTCTTGCAAAAATTCGGGAATTTCAGATTTTTGTATACACTATATACATCGAATTTTGAAATAAATAAATTTAAAAAATAATTTCTAATAAACACTATGTTTTCGATCTTGTCGTCTTTGTCGCCGTTTCAAAAAATTGAAAAAACTAACATGTAAATTTAGTTTTTATTGAATAAATCATTTCCCACAGGGGACTTATATCTAGTAAGTACGTGTTTGGCGAACACGGTGCGCCGAGCTGAGTCTGGCATTACTCCCACTTACTTGTGCCATGCTCCTTCCTTTCTCTTTTCTGACCTCCCTTGGTCACCTCTTGTTTTTTTCGATCCCGACGCTATTAGGGCTAGGGTATCTTTCATTTTCTTCTTCACCCAGGGGACTTACATCTAGTAAGTACGTGTTTGGCGAACACGGGGCCCCGAGCTGAGTCTGGCATTACTCCCACTTACTTGTGCCATGCTCCTTCCTTTCTCTTTCCTGACCTCCCTTGGTCACCTCTTGTTCTTTTCGATCCCGACGCTATTAAAGCTAGGGTATCTTTCATTTTCCTCTTTCCTCTTTTTTTTTTTTTTATTAGTAAAGTCTTGAGATATGTTGGGATTTGAGTTTTGAGTTGTAATTCAGGAGGGTTTTTAGCGGGTATGGCTGAGTCATTCGGTGAGTCCCACATGTGGGGAGAGTCATGTTGGCTCTCCCTAGTGCATAACTGCATTTTCCCTACCTGTACAAGTTTTAAGGGCTCTAATGACCTCGATGTTGACGAGCCCTAAAGCCCCCCACACACACACACAAAAATCATTTCAGCGTGATTTAAAATACCATGATCTTTAATCATTGTATAATGTAAAATTTCCTACAAATTTAGTCAATAACATTTTTGCGTGTTATAAATAGATGATGAAATATAGAGATGAGAATTTCGAGAAAAATTTTAATTTACCAGAATTATTTTTAAAATGATTTTTTAAAAATATTAATATTATCTGACATTCCTATTGAAACATCTTATATAGATAAGTTAAAACACACCAATATGCATTATTATAAGATCTGAACTGAAAAATTATTGTTTATCTAATCTTTTATTTCACACTGCTATTACGTCTTGCCTACTGTTACTACGAGTGTAGCTATTTATTCTGTAATTGTCATATAAGCAACATTTAGCTGAACTTTTATGTACAATAAATAAGCACGATAAATATGCACAAAATTACCCTATCATTAATAGAATTCAACTTAGGAGAACCAGGGTGTGCTGATAATTTTTTAAATCATTATTAAGTACTTCCTGTTTCAGTAATATGATATTTTATTATTTCCAGGATATAAAATTGTTTCAGTAATATAATACTGCTACATTTTCGGTTCCATGAAGTTTACAATTATTTAGAGACAATTCAAAAAAATATCCTTTAACCCCATGTTCTGTTTTTTTTTTGTTTTTTTTTTCCAAATAGTAATATTTTTTCGTGTTTTCGAAAACTTAAGGGATGGAAATTCATAAACGAGAGAATTATGATTGTTGAGATAGATGATGGGGAAGAAAGTTGGACACTGGTGGTAGTGTATGCTCCCAATAACTATGATATACTGGAAAATAAACCACAGTTTTATGAACAACTGCAAAGAACCACTGAGGATATAGACCGGGATATTATTCTCTTAGGAGACATGAATGCAAGAGTGGGGAACAGAACAGATAAATGGATTGGAGTGATTGGAAAAGAAGGAGAAGAAATGACATTGGGAAAAGGTTATTGGAATTCTGTGTAGCGAATGATCTTGTCATATTAAATACTATGTTTATCCATAAAGATATACACAAATTCACAAGAGAAGAACCAAGCAGAAATGAAAATATTATAGACTACATAATTGTTCAGAGAGAAATGAGGATGTATATAAGAGAAAGGGGCCCAGAATTAAACAGTGATCATACGAAAACTTGTGATTACAGAGAAATACATTATCAAGAAAGATAGGCCACGAATATCAAAAAAGGAGTGGGCTGCAATGAGGGGAGAGGAAAGGATTAAAATGTATAAATTAAGAGAGAAGGAAAATCAGATTATATTCAGGGGGAAGATGAAAGAGAGGACAAAAGAGCAGGAAGAGGTATTAGCTCAGGAACAAGACATAGAACTGATCTGGATGAAATGGAAGAACACCCTACTATCGGCAGCAGCAGAGGTCTGTGGCACATTTAAACCAACAAGAACAAAGAAAGCAACACATTGGTGGACTCCTGAAATAGGAATGTTGGTAAAAGAAAAGAAAAAGACAGGGAAGAAATACTTTGATTTAGGGACATTAAAAGCTTTTGAGGAATATAGGAAACAAAGAAATATAGTAAAGAAAGCAGTTCAAGCAGCCAAGAAAGAAATGTTGGAAAAGTTTGGGGAAAAGATGGAAGAAAACCAGAAGCTTTTCTATAAAGTTTTGAAGAGTATGAGGAAACAGAAAGACTGCCCTTTGAAATTCATCTATGATAAAGAACAGAATTTACTGACTCAACCAAAGAAAATAATAAATAGATGGAAGGAATATTTCCAGGGATTACTGGATACTAATGGACATGAAGAAGAAATTGAAACTGATGGATATCAGTAACAAGATGACATTCAAGGAAAGGAGGAAAAAACCAATTACAATGGAAGAACTACAGAAAGCTATAAAGAAGATGAAATTGGGAAAGGCAGCAGGACAAGACAAGATAGTAGTGGAAATGATCAAATATATGGGGAGAAGAGCAGAGGAAATACTACTGAAGATTTTTCAGAAGCCATGGATAGAAAAGAAGATTGTAAAAGACTAGGAAGTGTCTACCCTTATACCTATTTTAAAAAAAGGAGACAATAGGGAGTGTAACAACCATAGAGGAATCACACTTGTTAGTGTACCAGGGAAAGTATACTCCAGAATATTGGAAGCAAGGCTAAGAGAAGAAGTAGAAAATAAGCTGAAAGAAACACAAAGTGGGTTACAACCAGGCAGAAGTGTATATTTACCCTGAGACAAGTAATCGAAAAGACAACAGCATATGATCGAGATTTTTAACTTTATCTTTACCTTGAGAAAGCTTTTGACAGAGTCCATGGCAAGAATTATGGAGAGTTTTGAAGAAGGAAGGTAATCCAGGTTTGATAAAAGCTATACAAAATTTCTACAAAGTAAGCAGATGCTATGTCAGAACTGGAAACAGTACCTCTGAAGACTTCCGAGTTACAGCTGGAGTAACGCAAGGAGACATATTGTTCCCTTACTTGTTCATAATATTAATGGATTATATATTCAATGAAATGGGTAAACATATGTGAGCTATTATATGCAGATTACATAGTACTGTTTTCAAGGTCTTAGGCTAATTTACAAAGAAATGTAGAAATATTGAATTCAGAACTGGAAAAGAGGAATATGGTGATAAACCTAGATAAAACTACAACAATGATGATAGGAAGGGAAAAGAAAGACTGCAGTGTGAAACTCATGGGCAAGGAATTAGAACAAGTCGATAGTTTCAAGTATCTGGGGGTAACGATTAACCATGAAGGACGGATTGAAGAAGTGCTGAATACCAGACTCCTGAACACAAGTAAACTCTACTATACCATAAACAGAGGATTCCTAAGAAAGAAGGAAATAAGTCAGAAGACAGTATACATCCCAACACTGCTATGTGGAAGTGAATCTTGGATAATAACCGAAAAAACGAGGCAAAAATTGCAGACAGCGGAAAACGAAGTTCCTAAGGAATGTAGTAGGAAAGACTAAATTAAAAATGGTACTATTTGGCAGACTCTTAAAGTTCCACCTTTGGAAAGTAAGTTAGAACAAGGCCAACTAAGATGGTTTGGACACCTGAATAGAATGAGCAGCGACAGGATGCCAAAACATATTGAGGAAGCACGTCTAGGAGGCATAGTAAAGAGACCTAGGGGAAGACCCCGAAAGACATGGGACGAATCTGTGAGAGAATCACTACACAGGAAATATATTTCGTGGGAGGGAGCCAAGTAGTCATCCCTAAACAGGAAAGGCGAGCTCTCTGCCAATCCTCGACACCATACGGTACAAGAGGACAGGATTAAGTAAGTATTTAAAATAATTGGTTGTAATGGTATTAACCGCTTTTGGTTGATTTTCTTGCTCCCCGTGAATCAAATTCGATGGCCTCTATTCAGTTTCTTCTCTTGCTGTCCTCTTTTGAAATTTGACACGTGCTTACGCGTTTTAACTCTCTCGGGCATTGGTTCATGGACGTGGGTGTCTTCCAAACGAGAAAAATTGTTCAATTCTTCAATTGTAAAAATATTCGCTGTACAAGAGTTTCTAGTACATATCCAGCCACGTTCTTCCGAAGAAACGACGCGACGGTAGAATTTATACTAAAAGTTTTTGTGCACTAAATTTAAATTTCCCTTTTGACTGAACATCATTTAAATAAAATTTTCACCCATGTTGAACACTCGCATTAAATTATGACAACTTAAACCTATTAATATTGAAATTTCTTTAAACTATTCATGAATATATATCATGAAGACAACTGGCAGCTCTCGAGAGGGTGTCAGTATATGAGTAATGGGGATTCGAAATTCCCGGAGTCGGCCCTCAGGTAAACTAGGAAGTTTCTCAATTCGTGCCTTCTGATTAGTAGACCCTTTTCCAACCTTTTCGCGGTCAAAATAGTTTCTCATAATTCGAGTCTGCCCTTATCGATATATCTTACCCCCCCGCCCCCCCCCCAAAAAAAAAATCTATTTGCTCCCCGCGCCATTAAGAAAAGTTTTTTATGCTTTTCGAAAATTTTGAGGACACATTTTGGCTGACAGATTTGCATGGTTTGTTAAATGTGATTGAATCATTTTGAGCATTTGCGAAAAATAATATAGCAAACGTGTAGAAGTTCAACCTCTTTTTGTAAATTTAAAGAGTTCTAATTTAGAAAGCGACACAGAAGACTAAGATACAAATAATGGTTTTTCCGATTCCTAAAATGAAAAATATTTAATTTTTCTGGAGGAAAAAATCATTAGGAAATGAAAATCATAAATAAAATTAAAATTACAATAAATACAGCGGCTGAAGGATTCCAAAACCCATTACGAGAAAAATTGATGGATAATGTAAAAAAAAAAGTTAACAACAGAAGCCAATAGAACTGAGTTTAACCT
>NNCF01127070.1:1359722-1423243 GCA_002313205.1 Laupala kohalensis | reverse complement strand
CTAATTTACTCTCCGGAAGCAAGCAAGGGACCATCCCATCAATTCCGATCAAGGGCCCTAAGGCAGAGGCGGATTCAAAAATTTCAGCAAAAGTTCCTAGATAAGATAAAAAGTTGGCTGCGACTTATAATACATATATTATGTCAATATGTTTGTAATTTAACGCAAATATGTTTGAAAACTTACATGTACAAGTTATTATCGAACTATAGATTATTCTGAGTATAGTGTTTAAAAATCATAAGAATTGAAATAACACTAAATTCACGATTTATTGTTACAATAAACACGCCCCTAGACAAAGCCTAGAGAACCTGTATGATAAATCCGCCTCTACCAGAAGGAAAAACGGAGAAAAACCCGGGCCAGGCAAATTAAATACAATCAGCTATTTAATTTGCCTAATATTGGTATTAACAAATCAATATCGATTATCATGAAGTGAAGAGTACGGAAATTAAGCAAAAAAATAATTAAAAAAAAATCACAAGCGCCCGCTTGAACGTAAACAATAGTAACCCAAAAGCTAACCTTTCGTCAATACGACGAACAACATATCTTAATCTCAAAAACCAAAATACGTATCCACTACGATGTATCACCACACGCACATGTGATGGCGAAAGAGTTGACAATGGAACGTGTAAATAAAGGCAATGGAACGTGTAAATAAAGGAATTTTCGTCGAATGATCGTCAAAATGACGAAGATTAGCTTATTAGGGTTACATAGAAATAAGTCATCATGTTTCAAAATTCTACTTACATTTTTAATGAACAAATATTAAACGTGACACCTTTGAATACCCCACAAAACGAGCATCTTATGCGTCTCACCTTAAAAAAATATCATTATACTATTAATAAAATATTATTTCATAGCATTAAAAGTAGAATGAATTAATGAAAAGTGTGATGTAATTAGTTTTTATGTATGACCTTCGGTTATTTTGTTATAGAGCCACAAACAAGCATGATTCTTATTTATGTTTTGAATATAAAAATAACGATATTGCTTTTTACTTTGGAATATCTTATGATGAAACTTAGTATATGTTTTATGGGAACACTTTATGCTTTGATACCCTTTATTTTTTAACAACTTCGGTATGGTATTGATTCTACGCTGTCATATTGACTGATAGCTCTGTTTCCAAGGAGACATCTTTTAGCCCGATAATAATTTTCATTGCCGCGACTAAAGGAAAATAGTTGCAGCCTCGTGGAAATCTCGTTTTAAATAAATTGATTTCTTCAAATTATTTAACGCACTAAAAATACATTGTTAGTGTGGTAAGATTTCAATATCAACGAGGATCAAACACTACGGCAACTGAGAAGAGCTGGAATTATAATAGAAGATGGAGGAAAGTTGGTGGAAACGTTAATTCGTAATATGAAAAACGGGAAAAAATATATTGGAATTTTATTTCTCTTAATTATGCTATACAATTATATTTATAGGACAAATTAAATAAAAGCAAAATAATAATAATATTGATACAGTATCACATAAATTAAATCAGCTACTCTGATTTTCAAAATATTCAATCTCATTAACCCTTCTCGAGATTTACGATGCGTTAATCGGTTTGCTTCGTATGTCTAAGTAAGATTTACTAAAAAAATTCGATTTCTGAAGGAATTTTCAAAAAGAATGTCATCAAATAACTCAAACGAAGTCTGAAATAATATATTTTGTTCTTCTGAACAAATACAACAATAATTGGTGTACTTTCTCTCGTGTTTCAACTCGAACAGATCAAGAAGACACTGTTTCCCCAATAAATACAATCAACTCTATTTGAGACGTGAGGTAGATTGGTATGACGGCTGCCAAAATAACTACACACCTATGCATGCTCGCTAGTGGAGATTTGCGACGTGGGAAGATAATAGGTTTTCTATACTATCTTGAGTGTATGAGGCTACGGTTCAGACCCTCAGAGCCTGAAAAGAACCTCAGAAAACTTTGGTCTTTGCACAATAGAAACAGGAGACAAAAGTTGAGGAACAAAGGTTTCTGTGAATAATTAATTAGCATTCATTTGTCGTAATTCAAGCTCATCGCTTCAAGGAGAACCTGGTGGAATAGAAATTGACTTACAACTCATTCATTTTTTTACAACAACCAATTTCTTTTACGATGGAGGCATTACATATTTTATCTCTTCAAGAGTATTATTAATCTTGTACATGTTAATTGCTAATGTGAGTCTTCTTCCCACATTTTATCCATCATTTTTTCTGCGCCTGTGTTGAATTACACTTTCCGTTACCAACTCGGTAACAAGACCGTGCGCACAAACTTGTGAATTAATTAAATTACTTGTGTATTGCATACGTCCCATATCATTCACATATTTTGTCTTCTTCTGTTTTATATTATTTTTACGAGAGAAATACGTACAACCTTGAATTCACTTATTTTTTTATATCCTTTACTAATAAAATTATACCAATTACACTAATGTTGCATGCAAACATATATTGTTTTTTTGTTTATATTATTATAATTAACGGAATAGTATTGTGAACGAATGAAGACTTTCCGAAGATAACTCTCCAAGAATTTCGACCAAAACATAACAATTAGTATCGTTAGTGAACAAATAACCTCTTGTTAGCTAATAGGTATGGATTTCCGCAACTCTTCCAGTAACGTGTATTGGAAATATAGTTTTCTTCACGTTGAAGTGCTTCCACAAAATGGCCTTATGGTGTATTTCACGAAGGTAAGGTATGTTCTGCCCTTGTTAGAAGTACCGTAAAAGCTACGCTTTTTGAAAACCGAATAGGATTAATTATCGAAGAAGTTTGATGATTCATCTTAAGAAAACGAAAAGTATGATTTTATTTTACATCTCGTTCTTTTGCATTCCTAGCTCTTAATGTACCGTGCCCCGATGTGATCTGAACTTGAACGGCGTAGGTTGTATAATTACACATCTCAGACACCCTAACAACTGGATCCGATGCAAATGTGCCAGGAGTGTCGGAGGTGTCAAGGGGCTGATCATGAACTTGAGCGTCATCGGGAATACAGTTACTTTCAGAGACCCCAAAAACTATGATCTCAACCCAAATATCGGTCATTTTTTATTATTTTTACATTTCATCCCCTTCTCAGGCAAAGGTGATATCCCAGACCCATCCAGTGATTTCCGAGGACCGGTTCTCTAAAGACAGGTGACGAGAACCGAATATGTTCATTTTTCTTCCCTCTCAGCATGGAAACAAATCACTTTATGGTTTCATTCCTAAAAATGTTGGATTTAATTAATTCACACAAAACTGTTGTGAATTATTTCGTGCAGAATAATTCTTAATCACTCAAATTTAATCGCGCGTATTACACGTTCCCAACGCAATGTGAATGCCTTCACATTCGTCTTCTATTATATTGTCGAATTATTCTACCAAAAGCATTTTGAACCCAATCTGTTCAAAGAGAATCATTGTTACGTCAGATATAACCAAAAATATTAAAAAGTGTTCTAGATTAATGTTGAAAACAATTAAGTAAATTGTTAATTCAACTCTTTTTTGTGAGAATTATAAAAAAAATATTTTCGAGTAATTTAACAACTGATTCGCTAATTTCCTTTTAATTTTAAGAACCGGTTCGCGCGAACCGATCGGATATCATCACTGTGTTTATCTCTCATGGGGGGTGATCTTGAACTAAAGTGGCATCGTGTTTCACTCTTCACTTCAACGAATTCAAAAATGATGTATTCAACACCAATATCGGTCGTTTTTATTATTATTTCCTCGTCCCCATCGCAACATCCACCATAGAGGTGCTTGGGGTATATTTTCTCCAATTTGGACTAATTGTGAGCTTACGATGCATAGTGGGCGTCCTTGTTCGTCTCAAAGGAACCGAAAACTATGGTCTCTATTATCGATTTTGTCCATACTTTTTACATGCCATCCCCTTCCCAATCCCTCCGTAGGGGTTTCAGGGATGTTTTAAGTGCTTGTTGTCAGATAGTCAGTGATCAAATAAATGAAAAATAAAATGGTTTTTCTTTTCTATCTATCTTGTGACAGAAAGGTGAATGTCGAAACCGTTTTCGTCTGATATGCGAATGACTTTTGTGTGTTTAATTTTCTCAATAAAACACAAAAGACACATATTTGAAGAAACAGTTTGGGCTTTCGCCTTCGTCAATCACGTAGATAATGAAGCGATTCATCTCTCTTCGCTTTTCGTTGACCGACTGCTAGATGGAAGGAAAGAAAAGTAGGAGAGAAATTTAAACATGAATTTTGAAAAATTAAGAAGAATTTACTGTTGTCTATTTAAACTGAGGTGGGATGAGGCTCCTAGAGAAAAGATGATTCCTGATGCACGTCTTTTTACGTCTATTAATAAGTAATTATGGGGGAGAATTTCCAAAATCAGAATTTTAAAACATTCAGGGAGCCAGATAGAGAAGAAAGGAATTTATCCTTTCTAATAATAAATGTCTTGTGACGTATCACTTTTTGTTGTAAATCATGATTTCTGCAATTAAATTTTATTTATGAGAGTCGCAATACGAAACATTTTGCTCATTTTCTATCAATGAAACATTTTACATTTAGCTTCAGGTGACTTTGGCTTTTTCGTTCGTGCATTATGAAAACTCAAGTTATCTAATCTTTAGAATACATCCCATGTGTATCTTCTATTATTTAAAAAAAAATACTTATACGACCTCCTCGATAATGAGACCATATTAATAGACCACAATTTCAGTCTGAACCGTTGTAGCGAGGTTAAATCTGTTCGTCTCCGAATGGTAAGAGGTTACAAGAAGATTCGATAGTATGCTTTTTTGTTCATGTGAAAAGTCGTACTATGTACCATAGTGGAAGAAGAGATATGTACCATGGTGGAACTTCTTTCTCCGTGCTCTGTATAAAAAAATACACATAGCCTTCCGTTCAGGGGGATTACCCCCCCCCCCCCCCCCACACACACACACCAAAAAAATCTTTTTCATCGTTTCAGTGGTATAAAAAAAGGAGAAATGTAAAGAAGGAATATAGTAGTCATATTTACAACGCAATCGCTGTTAAACGCGGAAACCCTTTCGTGAGCCGGAGATTGAATGTTTCAAGGACATTCTTTAGTTTCAAGGTCGATGCACAGGTTGAATGTTTCACGGACTGAATTTCCACCCAATCAAGTGCACAGCGTATTGCGTAGTTGGTAAATTGGCTTCGCTCTTTGCTTGGCTCTGGTCGTGTTGTGTGGGATTGTGGCCTGACCGAACTGCGCTGATCAAGACAACAGGAAAATATGTAAATAACATACATACATTTCTTTACAACGACAGAAATAGTTGCAGTTGACATCTAACTAATTTTAAAGTAGTTTTCGACAACTGATGGGAATGATTTTCACTGGGAAACCCAGTTGTGTTGGTCACAACGGGTTGAGCAATACTTCAGTTTAAATTTCCCGCATTTGCGTGATAATTTAGCATTTGTTCTTGAATATATCAATTAGTATTTCAAATTGTATATTGCTATGATTCGCCGAGTCGTTTGTAATGTTGCTCTGATTTCGAGTAAATTATGTCGTCGTCAGCGACTGTCATTTAGAAAATCGTGTTATGTGTTGCAACCGAATCCATATTCTAGTCACTTCCAAGGTAATGCGTAAAATTTGTTGATTGTCTATATATTGAACAAAGTGTGTCCATTGTTTACATCTTCAAATATTATATCAGTATTAATTCTTTATCCACGTTACATATTCTGAATAAAATATGCAGAAATCGTGGATGTCCTTAGTTTTTCTGGTTTGTGGTAGGCCGATTCCTGGTACTTGGTGTTGCACATATCTATCGCTTTGCTGGAAAGTGCACCTAACCCCTAAAAGTAACTGGTATCTACTGTTACCACTCATTAACTAATTATATAGGAATGTATTTCTTATTTGTTTACAGTACCTCGTGTTTTAACAATGACGTCTATTACTCCTGAAAAGAATCTGAAGTTTGAAGATATAAAGAAAATACTAGAAACCAAAGAAGGTATTTTGATTGATGTGAGGGAACCAAAAGAACTTGAAGAGTGTGGAAAACTCCCAAATAGCACTAATATACCATGTGAGTTGAAAGAATGTCACAAAAAATGTATTCTTTAAAAAAAAATCAGTTTTATTATTTTTGTATCTTTTAGTGGGGGAGGTGAAAACTGCCTTGGAGTTACCAGCAGATAAGTTTTTAAGCAAGTATGGGATTCCCCAACCTTCCAAGAATTCTTCATTGGTTTTTTCTTGTCGCTCTGGTAATCGTAGTACAAAAGCTCTACAAACAGCCTTGGAACTAGGATTTATTAAGTGAGATTTTGTTATTTAATTTATTACATTTTATGTCTATTATTTCTTACTAACTTCTTATTTATAGCTCAAAACATTATGCTGGAGGCTTCTTGGATTGGGAAAAGAATAATAAGAAATAAGGAAATCTTCATTTTGAATTATAGTTGTCAATACATGGGTAACTTTACGGATAACGTTCATCAGCATGTATCCTTTCTTACTGGTAACCACAGTATTATTTGAAACATGTATATTTTTGGTTATTTGTAATGACTGTTGTATGATATAGAATAAATGTAATTTTACTATGAGAAACTGTGTTTGTAGTGTTTATTGTATGTTTTTTCCCTAAAACATTGTAAGTTCATTAATTTATAGTTCTCTGTAATGGTTCATTTTTCAGTCAAGTTCAGAAACGGCTGTTCCGTTAAGTATTTTGACATCCCTGATAAGTCTGAATCTTTGATTCTATTGAATATATTTTTTAAATTTCCTTACTTGTATGCCTGGAGCATGATGCACATTGTTTTGTTACGTGTATAATATTACTGTAATGCACTTTGATGTAAACCTGCAATATGTTTCCAAATAATTACCAAGAAATTCCGTCCTCGAGAAATTCAGTGTTTCCTGTTATAGTCCATGCCATAAATTTGCAAAACTCTTTTTGTTCTTGAATGCGTGTAAATGTCATACATTTAACAAACGAAATAAAATTAAACAATGACATTGGAAAGGTCCTGGATAGTATACCTCACTCAGATGTTTTCTAGCTCTGACAGGGTGTAATGTTCCACTGGGGTAAAGGCTACTGTCTGGGCCTTGTACTGTATATACAGAATAAATAATGAAGATTGTATTACCTTCAAAACAGGCAACAACTAACGCAACCTTCACTAGATAATATGATTTATGCAATATTTCTGTATTACAAGTTAATAACTCCTTCACTTCATAGATTACTAAAGTCTGAGAATATGAAATTGATTTCAACATTTAAAAATAAAAGAAATAATTTGATAAAGATAAGAAAGATCACATGAATACTAACAACACAGTATACAAAATAAAATATAAAGATTGCAATGCTAGCTATGTAGATCAAATAAAAAGAGGGTAGAAAACTAGAATACAGGAGCACAAACAAAATTTAAAATCAGTTGAACAAAATGTAGTTACATCACATTGCATTAATAATGATCGCTTGATGAATTGGGAAAATACATTAATTTTGGATGAAGTTAACTTTTACAAACATATTCAGAAATAATATTTATAAAAAATACATATGCACAGACACTGAAAAACTATCTGGTTTATACAATACAATATTATAATGTGTTTCTGATTTTTTGTAAACATATTTTGTGTTTATACCATGTTCATTTGTCCTGTAATGTTTATTGTTATAATTTGTTATTACTTGATCACCTGACAACAACTTGAATCCACGTTGAAACAAAGTGAGCTTTTCACAGAATATACAAATATTATTCAAAGTCCATAAAAGGATGTAAGATTTTAATTATTTATTTCATTGGATTATGTAATGGATGGTAATTGTAGTAAAATTTGTATATAAAGCACACATTGTGGGATAGCTAGGTCGGATACTTCTTGGATTGTTGGGGAGAGGATCTCAAATCCACTCTTCACCCATTTTGTACATCTTCCATAAATAAATCTCACCAATTCATATAATTCTTAAAAAGTTAATTTACAAAAAGGAAAGTGATATGGCATTGAACATAATCTCATTTAATAAACTGACCTACGCACTGCTGAGTGGGAGAGTATGGATTTACTTTCCTGTTGGTTGAACTGAATGTTTTCAGCTGGGATTTCCCTTAACTTTTCTAATGTTAGTTCAATACCTTAGATTTCCTGACTTCAATATAACTTTTCCAATTTCTTCAGTTAGTTGGAAGAGTTGACCCAATGGCCTGAACCTCCACATCGTAAAACAAGACATAAAATAGATGACTAGATTAGTTCATTTGTTTTGTTGCTTCTTCCCAATTGCTTTAGATTTAGCTAAAAAATAAATATCTTATCACTTGTTGTTTTTCATGATGAAGTTCATTGCAACCACTTTATGATCTTAGTACGTGTGTCACACAAAGCTTGCAGAGTATGGGAAGTAAATTTTAAAGTACTGACGCCAAATAAAAAGTATTTTATCTACATGTTTTATGAGATTTTTAGTGAAGAGTTTTCAAGAAATTAAATTTTTTGATTTTACCATTTCAGAAGAAACCTTTGAACAAGGAGTATTGAGAATGATGAATCAAAATTAATTTTCTTCTTCTGAACAATATGTAATAATGTCACCCAATACATAAATTAAAGGATGTCAATAGAATTAAAAAATCTAGGTCAATCAGAGGCAAGGTCAATGAGAAAAAACTCCAAGACATTAGTACTAAAACTTTAGAATGATTCAAATATTTTATAGTGTTGAACAGCATTCACAAGTGTTGTGAATAAGGTAATGCTGGTAAGTCAACTCAATATGTACTTCTTGTCAATATATGAGATAACTCATAATAAAATATAATTGGTTGACAATAACTTTCTTTTGTTAATTGGAAGTAATTAATTTGGTAGGCTCTTTCAGATTTATACTACATGTAGAAGGTGGTGTATGAGCTACGACTTTTTCAAGATTACATGTAAATTGGCTAAACATAGGCAATGTTGAAAACCAGTGTGATTATTTATGACCTCTGTTCAATGAAACCCATGACCTATTTAATCATTTCAATGTAGAACATTATAGGTTCAAAAAACAGTATTTTGAAGTCATAATGATCCGTTTTACTTCTTATAAATATAATATTGACTTACATAAAAAAGGACTGTACATGGAAAATATTTCCAATTTATTTATTTTGTATGAAATCTTGGTATATATATTGTATGAAACCCCTGCAAGATTTCATACAAAATAAATAAATTGGAAATATTTTCCATGTACAGTCCTTTTTTATGTAAGTCAATATTATATTTATGAGAAATAAAATGGATCATTATGACTTCAAAATACTGTTTTTTGAACCTATAATGTTCTACATTGAAATGATTAAATAGGTCATGGGTTTCATTGAACAGAGGTCATAAATAATCACACTGGTTTTCAACATTGCCTATGTTTAGCCAATTTACATGTAATCTTGAAAAAGTCGTAGCTCATACACCACCTTCTACAGGTAGAATTTGTTATGCCTCTTATTGCGCTGAGAAAGCATAGCGCATTCATGAAAAACCTATGAAATTTAACATTCACAAGTGCTGGGTAAAATTTAAAATCTTGTGCACACACATGTGCAGCATAAGTACATATTGAAAAAGTGACCATGAACATTTAATATAGCTAAAGTTATTTCAATTTTCATGTCTGGTGACAAACCCAATCCGGCAATTTATGATCCAGGACCATAATTGTAAAATTTTGCAAAATATTTGAAAAGTTAGTTTTTTACTGGACATTTGTTCAAGGCCTGGTACTAGAATCTAACATGCAATTGCTATGTTTTTGACTTTACATGTGCCGCTCAATTGTTCTTCCACAATGGGGACCATTTTTAGATCTAGTGAATACATTTGAAACAATCAATTGTCGAATCTAATGCAATACACTTGAAAAGGATGCAGAGTAAAACACTAAAATTAATCAAAAGTTCTGAAGAGTAAAAAAAGAATCGTATGTTAAAGAAAATGGGAAAAGAATTGATCTTAGATTAATAAATATTGAAAGTCTTCTTTAAAGTATACATTATCTTCTTGAATTTCTACCACATGAAAACACTGGTGCTGATGACAGTGATTTTCTATGAACAAAACAACTGGTCTCAGAAATCTTTCAACTGAAAAATTAATTGAATCTTAGAAGCATACACCTTTATTTCCCCCAATGAACTCGGGAGTACTGTACAGAATACAATAGTACTTATAGAACAATAACAGAGAACAAAATATTTACATAAAAATAATACTTATTACAATTATTTAACACAATAATTTCTCATTCTTGGTACAGCTACAGTGCCTAATAATGCCTGTTTGTTATTAGGTTAACAAATAGCCGTGTATGCCATTGTCTTTACATTGTGATTACTTAATGCAAGCACTTTCATGTATACATTCAATTGTCTTTCTCACAAGCCAATTTATTATTAACCATCTCTTTAAATTGACTAAGAATTCGATTCTCTCGTTTCTGTCGTTCCTCTTTGCTAAACATTGCTAGAGCTCGTTTCTCATCAGCAGAATAAATCTGGTTTTCTTTACGTATACGCACAGCTTCCATTCGACGATGTCTGCAAAGAACAGAAACAAAATCACAAGTGAGCTGGCAGAACTTTTTTCTTACTGCATTTAAAACTGCATTAAATAAATAAATAAAAACTTGCCTGCTACCACTCATAACATAACCCACAGATTCAAAGGAAGCAATCTGATCAGATGTAAGACCTATTTCTCCTCTTCTCGGAATACGCTTTCCCTCTGCAACGTAAGCAGCCATTGCAGCTCCTTCTCCAGGCAATAGAGCCTTACCGTAGTCTTTACTAGATAAAGTAATGTGTTGTTTTTGTACAGGGCCAAACACTCCTTCTTCATCATCAGATCCTGCTGCTCCTATAACACATACACAGAATTGTTTTAAAGTTTTGTTTTAATATTGCTCATACTATGTATGTATCTCACTATAAATGCTCCAACATTTTCTAAACAAAATCTGCCATAGGTTCAGTCATATGACAAACCTGGCTTAATCATGCAATACTGATGATAAATTTGTACCAGGTATAAGAAGTATTACAAGTATGACTGGGACACACTAATGTTAAATTAGTTTAAATCTGAAATGGAAATTAAAAAATTCTCACTGTTCTTTTCAATCCATAATTCAGACTCCTCCTCTGAGGATGAGGAGGATGAGGATGACAACTCCTGCTTCCTCTTTTTCTTTTTCTTCTTTGCCTTCTTTTCTTTTTTATGCTTTTTTGCTTTCTATGAGAAAAAACAAAATTCACAATGAGACAAGACATACGACATACATCAAGTGAAAACTGAAAGAGATTACATTCCTCACCTTAGCTTTCTTATCTCTCTTTTTTCGTTTCTTCTTCTTGGCATCTGATGAATCGGAATCAACATTTTTTCTTAATCCTTCACTTACAACGGAATCCATTTCATCTGAACTAAAAATTATCAAGAAATTCAAAGAAGATTAATTGAATACTTTCTACTAAGATACATAAATAGTGGCATAAATTATGCTTTACTAATACACAAGAAAAAGCTCCCATAGATACAGACAAGGGAGTAAAATCTATTAAAATCATGACAAGTAGTTTTACTGGACAGTAAAACAAATAGTTTAAAACAAAATTGTTAATTGTTGTGAGCAAGAATTATGAAATACTATCATAATTGATGAGTCATTAATGTTTCTCAGGCTCAATGGTGAGGCTATTGGGTTTTCTACCAAAGATAGAGAACATCAGTTAAGGAGAATTAAAACAATTAAAAGGCAATTAATTTACAATGACACGTTGATAAACTAAATATTGGGTAGCTAATTAATATTAGTGAAATGGGATCAATAAAAAAGAATTATACAAAAAATAAATGCAAGACTAGGGAGTTCATAATGACTTTTAATATGGAGCCAATTGTATCCAAATTTATACAGTATTCTATTCTATTCCTTAATTAACCTTTGTGAATAATTAGTATAGTAGTACTAAATGATCTATCATTTGTTGGCTGTTCCTCAAACACTTGTTTTGTCAATTAAATATTATTTCTTGAATTTAAATTAAGATATGTGATTGAACGTATAAGCACATTTCTGAGAGGTACTGGTTCTTTATATTTATTTATAGGGGATAATCCTTCCACACATCTTCGATATAAATAGCATTATGTTTCAAAATAATAATTAAACAAAAATAATAATTAAAAAACCCTTCAAAGTAACTTCACACATAATCACTAACAGAAGAGAAACATTAACTTACTCATCTGCAGGAGGTGGCGATTTTCCCCAAACTTGTGGTACTCCAGCTAAACCAATTCGCTCCCGTTCCTGTCTTCTCTGATCCATGAAAGAATCAGGAGTTCGACGATGTCTATCCCTATAACTATAGTAACCATGTCCACTACCACTTGCATATCCTGGAAGCTGGTTCTCAGCATATTTGTCATGAGGCCAAAGTTCCATTTCAGATTCATTACAATTAGACAGTTCTATAAGTTTTTTTCTAATGGCTGAAGATGATGGTGAATGAGAAAGAGATTCCTTTTCTTTACGAGTAGGAGAGTGAAATTTAAAAGGTTTTGAGCATTCAATGCTTGGACTTTTGTGATGTCTTCTGTGTCCTTCACCATGCATCCTTTCATGTTTGCTTGATTTATCAGACTTTTTGTGGTCAGGAATTTTAGATGAACTTCTGGATCTAGAGCGTCGAGAACTGGAAGTGTGTTTGTGTTGATCCCTGGAGATAGAGCGTGATCTACGTTTCTTGTGTACTGGGCTCTTTGATTTTGATCTGCAATCTGGTCTCATGATGTTAACTGATTTGAATCCACAATGAAACTGCAAAATATTATTTTTGTTAGATTTGTATGGTTACTGGAAGGCAGCTCCTATATATCTACCACATTGAGTAAAACAAAAAATCTAAGTACGAAAATAATCAAGTTAGCATTGCACAAATACACATTTGAATAATTTTATTACTTAAATATGAACGTCTAAAATATAACCTTACCTCAATTATTTTCTCCAAGAACAATATCAATTTGCTTTCTTTTCTTAAAAAAACTTATTATGTCTTAAAAAAATGCAATGAATTCTAACAATTATTTTAATGCTATCAATGGCATTCTTTACTCCTTTTGTCATAAATATCAATATAGGTTCAGAACTAATGCAAACACCTTGAGGGTTCTTCTACCCGTCAGAAACGAATAACGCCACAAAAAAATAACACATTTAACTTCAAATATGTTTTCAACACCACACAGCATATAGTAATTATATGCTTTAAATGTCACTTAATAAAACAAATTCGTAAAGAAACTGCAACGCTTTACAAAACATTAGCTGTCGTAACTCATCGTTTCATCAACACAGTTCTAAACGCGGTGATTCGTAAATTACGTTCATGATCTACTACACTATTTTGTCTAACCCCTGTACCCTACCTGACAAACTTTATTGAAATTTCTTGACATTTTATGCACTTGATACTTCCTTGTTTTGTAATCATTTGTGAAGAATGGTCACGAACGCGATCTGGAAACGTTTGTGTGGTGGCTGCCCTGCTAATGGATACCAATCTGCCCGACCGAAGGAAAGAGTTGTCTTGTGCTGCTCCCTGAAGTACAAATGGAACAATTTTGGAACAACTGTTTTAACACGAGAATCTAACAGAAGCGGTGCCGCGGGCTTCTGCTGAGCACGGGAAGTCACATTCGCATGAAGAATTGATGAAGGAAGATTTGTTTGTATCCAGAATGAGAAAAACGTGTTAGTTAGTGTTATAACATTTGAAGCGTAGTTCAGAGGAAACAGGTTTACTGTATCATCTGTGTTACATGTTCCACGTAAGTAAAAACATTTTGAATCAAGATATTAATATTCAGTATAAATCAAAGACTTATTAGATTTTTTTGCATTAAAAAATTGAAGGAAATACTGACCGGAATATTGTGTTTTTGAGTGGAAAGTTCATATCATGGCTTGAACTTACCTAGAAATATGACACACTTCCGATGTACGTGCGGGCGTTACCCGCGAACATTTAAGAAAAGGGGAAGCTCCCTTCACGACAAGTTTTGTATTTTTACCTAAAACACATAATTAAGAAAAATTATATCACCTACAAAATATTTTTAATGTCTTGAGTTTGTGTCATGAGAGGAAAGAATATATGGTTGATCATAATAATACTTTGACGAAAACGTTACAATTATTTGTTATTTTAGAATAAGTAAAAGTAATTTGAGATCTGCTTTGCATGAATGGGAGGGGAAGCAGGAATCAATTAATATTGTTTTGTTTCATTTTCTTCGCGGAATTTTACATTAAAGTTTTTATTATAAACCTGTTATTTGGTTGAGGCAAGTTTGCACCCCTCAAAGTAAGTTGCGATCTATCTAAATAAGTTCTTGATAAATCGCGTTCATGAAATATGAGAACATTTGATAATTAGACCAAATATTCTTTTTGCCATCCGTATTGCTTCCTCCTATATGTGGATTAGATCTTACATAAAGGAGATTTTTTTTTCTTTTCACATTGATGGGATACATTGATCGTCAAGTTTGAGAAATACTTCATCGTTACGAAATTTCTTCAGATCTCTGAAAATTCCTTTAATTGGCGTCTATATAACGTAGTGTGTTTAGAATTGAATTCTTCTTATCTTTTGGATCCCCTTATTTTGATTGATTCTCAATTAGTGGAGATCCTTTATACTGAAATATATCAGTAACTATAATAAGATGAAGAAGAAAATTGTTTTCCAAGCGGCGATTGGGGATCAAAAGAATTCTTGACAATTGTCATTAACATGACATTTTCTGCATATTTCCACTAAGTATTATTTAAATAATTAAATAAACCAAAGGAAAGACAATTGGTGATTACATCAAGGATGATGTAATTTTTTTAATAATTCTCAGTTTTAGATGGTTAAAATTAAAAATTTTATCTTTCCTGAAAAAAGTTGGGGGAGGCGACCGCCACTGCTAATATAAGATGTTTAATTTTGAGTTGATTTCTACTCTCATCCTCAAAGTAATAAATACGAAATTTTGATTTTTATATATTCTAAGATAACTTCTGTTTGATTGCAAAGAATTCCAGTTGTTAACGTTTGCTTGTTATGTAGTCCTTAGCGAAATATTATTTTCCTCTCATTTTGTCGCAAAAGTGTGTACCTCATGTGCTTTTGAGTTAAAAATTCATATTGTCCTGGGACTGATTGTTTCCATGTTGAATTATTATTGTTACATTATACTTACATATTATGTACATGGTTGAATGATAACGCCCGTTCCGTTAATAAGCAATTGTTTGCATTTAAGTTTACAGAGAAGATTTTTAGACCTACTCAAAATTTAAATTTTTTGTGTTGCCAGCTTTATAAAATTCTGAATTTACGATTATAAAACAATGTTAAGGAAAGGAAAATGATCACAAAATTAGAAACCGCACTAAATATGTATACTGTATTTAGAATTACACCAGTCGTTTCGAAATTATTGGAAACCCACATGGGCCGATAAATACCAAAAACAATTTTTCGTCATCACCAATTCATTATATCCAATAAAACCTTTGAAAAAATATGAACGTTTACGAACTTCAAAGTTTTTTCAGTACTCATCATTGTACAATTCATCTAGGTCTGGTGCAACGTGTACCAAGTTGATGATGATAATTATTACTGGAGTAGCAAATTAAATTATTATTATTATGTGAATTTTAAATTTCCAGACATCCCGATTGTATCTCTGATTTGATAAGATAACTTTTATGTTCTATGTTCTTATTTGAGTTACGTGGCAATTATTATCTGGTTAAAAGTTGTTACCTTCCGTAAAAGCTTCATTCTTTATATTGATTGTATAATATATTATTGCGATATTATTAAGATAATTTAAGCCAGTTTGTATTTCATTAAGAACAGGAAAGTATAGCATTGGAGTAAAAAATCCAATTTTTAAACGAATCGTCACGAAATTGTGTCATGTGATTATTTTTCCGAAATTTTATTCTTCTTTGTTTGTGTTTGATTTTATTGTTTCAATGAAACAAAACCCTCAAGAAAAAAATTGTTAATTTGAAATGGAAGAGTACTGCATGCTTCCAAGCACATTATTGCGTTTTTATAGCGATTCGTTTATTTTTGACCAGTAGTTCTTCAGTTCCGATCAGCATTAATACATCGCAAAAAAAAAGATAATGTTTGCTCTGGAGATATTCGCAATGGTTTTCTTATCATTGCCATATAATGCATCTTTTAATGAATTTATAATATTAAATTGAAAGATTCGCTTAAAAGTTCAACTAAATATACGCGAAATTTAAAGTCACGAGAAAGAAATATGAGAAATTCAAAAGTCGTGTAAAATTGAAACTTTTTACATTAGTCTCTGTATCTGTTCCTCTTCATATATAGTTATACTATAATGTAAAAGGTAATATACGTAAAAATCTAAAATTAAAATTTTGTTGTAAAATTAAAATTACAATGAATTGTGATCATATGTAGCACCACGTCGCTGGAAATGATGTGTAGAACAAGGGATCTGTAGACCTAGAAAGTTTGGGAATCTCTGTTGTAATCGAACCTGCCCATCAAAATTATGCGATGACTTAGAGTTGCCTCACATACTAGATTCTATTTTAAATTATTTCTTAAGCTTCTGAAGCTACACACCATTTTAATAATAATTTATTGCGGGGAACTTTAATTCAGACCTCAGTAAACTTTACACATACCTTTTTGATTTATAATCTATGATATCTGAAGAATTTATTTCACTTATCACTTTACAAAAACTTTGTTTCACGATTTCGTCATTGAAAAAGTGGTTCGTAACACATACCGAATTAAATTATACGTTTTCTGATAGTGTGCGTAAACGATAGTTAACTCTCCTGAACAAACAATATTTTAAAAAAAATTTCATTGTTAAAACCATATCCTTAGGAGGACTAATCGGGTGTCATAGCTTTGGAATAAAAGCGTATTGAAAATATTAAGAGCGACCAATTAATATCTATAGTTTTTGTTTCTATCTTATTAAAAAATATTGCATGACGTTTGTATCTTCAGACATATTCGAAATGCAAAATGCTGTTATTTTCGGATAAGATGGTGACGGCGAAAAAAATCTTTCTCTTTAATGTACTATCATTCACCTGGCCTAACTTTATTAATATTATTGTGTCTTTAATGTTGGTTTAAAATACGTATTATCATTT
This sequence comes from Laupala kohalensis, assembly GCA_002313205.1. NCBI lineage: Eukaryota > Metazoa > Arthropoda > Insecta > Orthoptera > Trigonidiidae > Laupala > Laupala kohalensis. Next base: position 1,405,914 of record NNCF01127070.1, on the reverse strand, counting down.
CATTTTATGTTTCTCCTGCGTAAAATATGTTTTCTACAGTTGAGTGTTACAGGATGGGCGAAATGATGGGGAATTTCACGTACCTCATATTTTTCATACCATATTACTTGAGATTACTGACTTAAGTATAGCGGCAATTGACAACCGCCACCGTTGAGCAGGATGGAGTGGGATGATGGTGGGAGAGATTTCCCGACGTATTGCTCTTGGTTGTTAATCACTTTAGTGTTCTATCCTGTAACGGTTGTAAACGCCCACAAAAGTGCAAATTTGCCATAAATGTAAATAATATTAATAATTACTTTATTGTAAAAAAATAAGTTAAAATGGATATGACCACGTGGACGACAATGTTACTTCACTATCTATAGCAAGCAAAGGACAATCCCATCAATACCAATCCCAATATTCAAAGAAAAATCCGGGTCGTGATGGGACAATGGAGCGAACGAATACAATTTGCATTGAGTAATGTACACATTGAACGTGTTGTATTCAGATACCTTCAGATTACGGGGGTAATTTATATACACTCATTATTTGAAGATAGTGAATATCAATGAAAGAAAGTGAAGATAGTAATGATAGCTATCAGGTTGCTGGTCAGCGTACATTGGATAAGCGAACTCTGTGTAAATCCATGACATCGATATAATCATGGAGTTATGTTCTTATTATAATTTTACCTCGTGTTACTCAACATTTGAGAGACTATTTATGTGATCTGTTGGTGAATATGAACATAAATGAAGAGGAGACTATTTTGTGCTCGCATGTGTGACTGGGAAAGCATGAAAACTAGCAATATTTCGGTATTTCCTGACAGTATACTGCAATGCAAAATCCATTATTTGATAAACTGCTGGAAGCAAATTTAGTATTTATTGTTTCATAATCTGGTCCAAGGGAAGTATGTGATCAGCGCTATCTGTAATAGGTCGGTACAAGAACCGTTATACACAGCGACGAGAAAAGCGCATCGAGAAAGCATTTTTCGGGTGGATAGCATGGAGACCAATTGGGGTGTTCTTTATGTTTGGTTTGAGAGCCTCCGTTGGAGAATAATGCTTTCTCCCGCACTTTTCTGGTTACTGTGTGAACGGACCTACGGAGGGATCACGTTTTTTGCGGGTTGCATAACAAGGGCGGCTCCAAATTAATTTTTCGGAGGGGACTATACCTGGGGTCTGGTCTTGCACCCTCTCAACCATATTTTCTGGAAGTATGAAAAAAATGTAATTTTTGGATAACTATCTTGCATTTTAAACCCAAAAATAGACACCAGACTACAGAAACATAAGAAATGTAATGAATATATCGAGAAGTTAACCTATTTATTAGTAAAATATGCCATAAAACTACGTGTTCTCTTATTAGCTAGAACAAATTTTATGTAAGCCACGTGATGAAACTATGGATGAATAAATAAATAATAAACTTTATTTTCAAAAACACAGTTGCAAACTGCATAAGACCGATAAACTAAGTTCGGAAACAAGCAAGGGAGCATCGTATCAATTCCAATCAAGGGTCCCAGTGCAGGGAAGGAATATTTATAGAAAATTTATTTGATATGTATGTACTGTTATCCATGTACTATTCCCAAATGAATTGTTTTTAGATATTATGTGCAGTAAAATCGAGATAAAGTATAACAAAAGTATTAATGACATTCCCGCCCATGGAAAATCCGCCTCTACCTGGAGGAAAACCGGAAAAGAACCCGGTCCAGGAAGGGGCTGCAGAGATAATGTACACAACCATGCCAATGTTGCGTACAATAAATAAGTGTTTATCTTTATGAAGTGTGTATTCTATTGTAATAAGCTCCACGAACCAAATCAAAATTACGGATGTACTAAGTACTTGGAAATATGTAGTATATTTGTCCAAAAAATAATTTTTAGGGGTCATTATTTATTTAATATTTATGTAAAAGGTGGTTTTGGGAGTCATAGTTTAAATTCATCTTAAATCTTTTTGTGGAATTAACATGCTTGTATTAAATACAATATGTTATTTAGTAAAATATTACATCTTAGAATATCGTTCTCGCTAAATGCAATTCGGTATGTGGAAAATCAGCTACACATTAGACTATACCGTTAGAACACCGGTACTACTAGCGGCTATGCGTGTATTTTGTCGAACATCTTTGGGCTAATACTTTTATAATAGATGAAACGAGTAACGTAAAACTACAAATAATATTTTAACAAAAATAATTCAATATTGGAATTCTAAGATATTCATTAAACTAAAATTATAATAGACAAGATTTGAGTGTACTGTTATTAGAAAGTTTTTGGAAAAATGTTGGCTTGCCCAATGCTTCTTAGGTAATTAAAAAATCATCTGAATTGGTAGATTTATCAGATTGCGATATACTAGGGAAGACTGCCAAACAATTAAGCATGCTAGGAAGAAGCAACATATCAATATGAGCACTTGATGACTCCATAACTTCTTGCAAAAACATAGTGAACACGAAAACATTTTACTTTGTTTTCTATCACTGAATAAGTTGACAACACAAATTGGCGAATGTATTTTCTTAACTTCGTTACATTTGAAGTGTAATAGTGGACTGTACGTTTCGGTTTGAAAATATAGCTTCGTTTTGGAACTGGAGTCCCCAACAAGTAGTTTTCATGTTGTTCAATACGTGTATTGTAAATTAGTTTAAATAAATTTATTGTCAATAAAGCAGTTAAAAACTGCGTATGACTGCGTGGGGGACAGTAAACTCCGGAAGCAAATAAGGGATCATCTCATCAATTACGATCTAGGGCCTTATAGTTAGAGGTGAATTTATCGTTTCTGCGCCCCCTGAAATTAAGAATAAAAATATCTAGATGTTATAATTTAAATTTAAAAGAATATTTAAATTGTAACATCAAGTTTTATTTAGTAAATAAATTTCAGTTCACTTTCACGTACGAATTGACAATGTTTAGCGACTACTCGCATCGGATCGGGGTCTCTCAGAAGACCGTTAACCATTCGTTGACTGAGACGTGATTCAGAGCTCCTGTCCAACTAGTGTTTGTGTGGTTTACAAGATCGATGTCACTACCACCTACTTCATTCAAGTGCTTCCCATTTCATTCAGAGGACATCACAGCTTGGAATCGAACTAGGGACCCCATTACTAAATATCTTTTTTTTTCTTCTCAGCATAAACATATTTAAGGTTGTCGAGTCGTTATGTAATGGTAATTGTTAATTTCTCTATTCTTTATTAGAGTTTCTACTTTTTTATTACAATTTGGAAATCGTATAATAGTTTATGAGGTTTTATAAAAGAACCCAGATCTGTCAATTCGTTTTTTAAACATTTAAATGTTGAATCAATTTGAACTCTTAGAATTTTATGGTAATAGCTGTTATATATTCTAATGAACATTTTTCTTTAATTCTTGTTGAAGTAAATAAGAAATGATATCTTTGAGGGAAATTTTTATTTGAGAAAATTTGACTTTGACGGACTGCAAAAGAATAGTCAGCTTTGGACAATGGTTATTGGTGAGACTAACTAGCTTTTTGTCCGAATTCATTTCATGTATTGGAAAATTGGACAATACTGTTCTTATTTGGATTTTTATTGTAATATTTTTGTTCTATTTAAGTAAAATTTTGATTGTGCGTATTATATGTGCAAAATATGTCGCGATATGACGCGGTCTTTTCGTAAAGTACTTGCGATAACTTAAATGAGTAGCCGGAGGGAAGCTGTGATTGAAAGTGATTTTTACTCTTTTGTTTTTAGCGCTGAATTTGACTGGACTGTGTTCCGAATGTCACAAAGATGATTTTCCCTGGAGACAATCATGGTGTTTTATCCCACAGATATACAAAAGTTTATATTTTTTCATAACCATATCAAATTAAATTATTATTATTAATTGAATTTTGCAATTTTACTGATCAATATTTTAACTTACAATCATATCTGATGCTAATTACTCAACCATAGTAACTTTACATTGATATTAGGGGAGGTAACCAACGACTGTACTTGAAGGAAAAATGGTTTATTATTTATAGTATACTACTGGTTCTCTTTTATTTATAGGAACAATGGGTGTCTTTATGAACTTGAATTTTGAGTTTTAGTTATATATAGATAGGTCGGAGTTTTTATAGGCATTCACGATAATGTTATCCAAAAGTTGTATAAGAAGATGTGTATGATGATATCTTTCGTAGCAGCACCTCTCAGGGGTTTGTATGCCCCTGATCCAGTCATTATCGGGTAACCGCTCCTGCACTTGGGTCCACTAATCCGACGTATGATACCCATATCCGACCTACCCTAATTTGATATTATGCAAACAATATATGTTAAACAATACAGTTGAAAGATAATTGTCAATGTAGAATATAACAATTTGCGAAGGAATATTCATCGTAACATCAGTGGTACGAGAACTGAGGTCCGAACTCAGTAGCTCTGTTGGGTATTCCAACTAGTTCGCAATCTGGTCTCTATACTTAGGTTTTGTTTACCAAAATAATACCTTGGCTTCCTTTGTTTGTATTAGCTTCGGCCAACTATAGACCACGAGTGCTAGTGAGACTCAATTCTACTCGGGTTCAATATGTAGACACTTTGTGAAACATTTTTGGGGAACAGCATCTACTTATAGATATAATCCGAACTCGGGGTATCTCCGTGGCAAACGAGAGCACCGGCTTTGGTATAGCGAGGAGGTCTTCCTATGTTTATTGATGGTAAAATGATAAAGACGACATACGTCGATGAAGAGAGTAGCGGGTGCGTGGAGTTAGTACTTCTTCCTCAGCTTCTTTTTTCTGGAGACATCTCGATGCTGTAGCTCCGTGACGACGCGACGAGGCTAGCGGAGGCCCCTCTCAGCCGCGACTGTGCGGGCGCGCGAGCGAGTGGGCCAGCGAACCCAACGCAGCGCTGACCGCCTGACCCGGAGCCTCGCGCGGCGCCGGTCGATAGTCGCTAGCGCCCGAGGCGACGCGGTGGTGCGCCGGGGTCGGGATGTAGAATCTCCACCCCCGCACCGCGGGTGGTGTCGCCTTGAGTCGTCGTTGTCGACGCCTCGCTGCCGCCGCCTCAGCCTCAGTCTCTTCGCAGCCACCGGACGCGGGAGACACGATCTCCTTTCTTAGTTTCCTTTTCATTAGCGGCTGCATTCTACGACATTAATTCCCTCCCAGAACCGTAATATCTGGACTCAGATTGAAATTACCTATGGTACCTTTTTCATCAAGCTGATTCCTGTGCTTACACTCATATTTCATGTGTTTCACTCATAAAATAATCAGTTAGCATATTATTTTTTTAACCCAATAAATTTGACTCTTTTTAACCGAGGTGAAGATCTTTCATATTGTGGTCAATGGCGGATCCAGGATTTTCTTATGGGGTAGGGATTATATCTCTGGGGCGTATGGGAATATGGAATTTTATGGGAAGTTGATCAATGTATATTTAAGGCAATTTACAATTACCCAAGGATATATTTTTAATACCCCCAGCATTATTTATTTTACTTTACAAGCAATAGTTTTTTTTCTTGGAGAGAGAGATTCCTTCCGCCTAAATCCATTATTGCTTGTTGTTAACACATATCGCTCAACATACATCCCGGGGTCTCTTCTTCATGATTACTGCAGAGTGCATGATGCAGAAAAAGATCAGGAGTAATAGCCGTAGAGAACTGAATCATCTTCCAGATTTTTGTGGTACAATCCTTTATCATTTTCCTGTAGTTCACTCCACCGCTTTATGAAAAGAGGAGTTGAAGCTTGTTGGATAGACATGTGTTGAAGGATGGGAATGGATTTTCCCAATCCTGGGTGAAGCATTTTTTTGCCCTGTCTAAACACAATTGTTCTCATACCTTTTTCCGATGTTGACATTATTAACGTCTACAATCATAATTAAATTGAATTATTAAATCGACCTTTTTTGTAGATTATTTGTTTCTTGTATCACAACGTTTCAGCAGTATGTTGCTGCCATCATCAGGCGAACCTTAGTGTGTGGACATATCAACAAATTTGTTTGCTTTATCTTAGTTACAAGCATAAAAACAAATTAACTACATATACAAATAAAAACAATGACAAAGAAAAATAAATTATTTGAAAACACGAACCTTCAAAGCAGAAAATTCATTGTAAAAAACTATAAATTTTAAACTGACAAATTTGTTTGTGTCAGTTTGTAAATTTAATGCGTTATTTGTAAACTTAATATGTAACATTTCTGAACGTTTATAATACTTTGGCTCCCGATCTAAAATTGAAACATTTCCCGAATCTATTGAATGATCCAAATTTCAACGGTGTAATGAAATAACATTAAGTTGTAGTATGTTTATGTTACGCTGATGTTCTTTGATTCGCGTCTGTAACTTACGTTTTATCTTTTTCTGATATTATCCAGTTGTATCTTAGCTATGTCTAATAGAGCAACTGAGGACACTAAAACACAATAAACATATTTTGTAATCGCCCAGAAAAAAGATACAGTCAAAATTTATTCATTTACATTGATAGTTGACGCAAATAATAAAGAAATAGAATAAGGTGTCTTCTGTTGCGAAAACAATTGTCAAACAATAAAGCGTTTTCTTTTTTCTGCTGTAAGTGTAAGTACGGCGTTCTATTTGAAAGAAGTATTTCCCCTATGCGGAGACATGATCGTCCCAATAGACAGTCGGAACGCACTAAGGGATATAAGACTTGTACTATCGGTCATACTTACTGTGTCTTCCTCGTCATACTTGTGTTTTGTGTGGACAGCAATGTTATAAGATTTCGCTTTGAATAACAAACTGTTTTCAATTAATTTACATTACAGTTGATGTGCGTCAGATTGTCCTCGGATATCCGAATACTCGGTTCATGGAGTCAATATGTTTCATTTGAATGCCCCGTAATATGTAGAATTCAGGTATCTTCGTATTATTTCAAAATATTGTTGTGAAAGTGAAATCATATTTAGACACTGAGGCGAGAAAGATCACAAATATGAACATTGTCAGAAGAGTTAGCAAACGAAACGATATGTTCATCGTACGAGGGCTAAATCGTGGCCATGTACTAAGCGATATAAAATTATGCAAAATATCATGGGTATAGGATTCTGTCTCTCAACAAATAAATTATGTTAAATAACGTTGCAACAAGAAGAAATGTGAAATCAGAAACAAACAAAAATTAATAATAGTGACTGAGGAAAAATAAATAGGAAATTTTGGAGGCTGGTAGTAGAACACCTCGCTTATTAGTAACGAGCAACAAAAAACTTGTACCAGTATAATTAATAATATAAGAAAATCACAAAACAAACGATAAATTTTCTTGTATATATATGGGTTGAAATTACCTAGTTAAACACTTTGGGTTCGGGCGATATCTATTTAAATGAAATAATTCGGATGGACGTATGTAAGGTATTTCTTTAGATTCAGACTCGTAGCCAGAAGGGGAACTCGGAAATATAGCCTCNATATATATATATATTGTTTATTGATCGTAATTATGTTATAAACTATGTGGAATGCACAATTTAATAATTTTAAAATGTAAATACTTATAACTTTACAGGTTATATTAATTAATTTTTGTTAGAAGATGCTTATAATAAATTTCTGTCTACGAGCCTATGTATAGCCTATGTATAGCCTATGTAGTAGAATTCAAATAAGAAATTAGATTCTCTTCCAAAAACTGAAAGTAGCGTTGAGGCCAGAGGTTCCTGAGCGTGTGCAATTATTTTTTCTACTATTTAGAAAATCTTTAAACAAACGTGAGGATGTTAACAGAAGTTCACTGATAAGGGGAGGGACGAGTTGCTTGTAAATAAGTTAATTTGTACAAAGCTATATATGAGAGCAGAATTGGGTTGACTGTGATAAACTAGAGATAAGATTAGCAACGGAGACAGATATGGTGAAATGAGATCTTTAGTTAACTGAGCATCCTAATACTTGAGCTCACTGCGCCAAAGGGACTCGGAGAGGGGGTTAAATTGGAAGAACTGTATAACTTACGAAGTGGGAAAGATATGGAAAAAAGTTATTAAAATATTACTGGCTCTTAGGAGAACACAGATTTTTCTATTATAAATAACATTTTAATATATGTATTGATAATCAATTTAATCTGGATCTACAGATCGAATTGTAGCAATCTGAAAACTCAAACCAAGAAATATTTCCAAGATTTGTATTCTAATTCCTTTGCTTAGCCGTAGTAGCTTCTCCAGTGTCACTTCAGTGGGCTAGGTTGTTGGTAAAACCAACTAAAAGACCGATACCTCTTAGATAACCCTCACCTTCCAACACACCCTTATCCCGTTCCGTGTAGCTAAGCTATCCTTTCTATTCTGTTACAGCGAGAGGGTGTCACATAGTACGTCAGGAATATGACAATTCATGCGGATCGTAATACTCCAAGTAGTGTAAATGTAAACTTAGAACGAGTATTTGAAGTCTTGAGACCTTATCGGTTTAATCATAATCACGTTAGACTGCTGTCATGAAAACACTGTACAACGAATTCCAGCCTCTAGGCTTAAATTTTCGTTTCTACAGAATAAATTACAAAGAGAATAAAAGAGAAATGGAAAGAAGTATTGAATATCTCCCAAATACACATTTACAAGGATTCAGATAAGCGGCAGATCGAGGATATTTCTCAGAGGGGAGTTGGAGGCTTCTGCGATTATACCACCCACCGAATAACAAAATTCTTGTACTCTGTTCAACTACTATTTTAATGTACTATAATGAGGAACTTTGCAGGTCTGGATAATTTATAAAAAGTATCTACTCAGTTTGAAAAGTGAGGCATGGAATATTTAATGGTTTTGAGCTCAAAGTTGAAGGGGGTTGGGGGACATACACCGCCTTCGCTTCTCTCCTGGACCTTCTGTCAGTGAAAATAACTCAATCAAAGGAGTTCCGTCACTATAACCCATATATTGTCACTCAAGAACCGAAAAAATAATGGTTCTAAGATATGAATTCTATTGCTGAGACGGCGGAATTGCAGTTACAATTTTAAGTTGAAAACTGTAATTCTAAAATAATTTTAACTACCACGTTCAAATAAAATGAATTAGTTACATTAATTTAGAGATATTTTATGTTCTTTACATAATAAAGTGTTTAGTCGCTTTTGAGATTTCTCTTTGGCTAGGGTCTTATAATAAAAAATACTTTTCTTAACCGTATTAAAATCATACATCGATTTAAATGAATACGCATTAATATGAAACACCTTAACTGTACGCCATACCAAACAACAGAACAAAAAGAAACATTCAATTTTTTCTTTCACAACTTTCGCTTTGAGTCTATAAGATGTTTTGAAATCGTAGGTTTGGTCTGAATCTCTGATACGGTTCTCACTTCCGGTCCGGTTCCCTGAATTTTTCTTGGCGTATTTTTTAAATTCTATTCTAATTCATTACATTTACTCGTAGGTGTGTGGGACAATGCTTGGAATTTTACATTATTTGACAGTATATTTACAATTTTTACGTTTCTTGTTGGAACTAGTGTCCATTGACACCCATAAAAATTTAGTCCTTTCATGAGATACTTTCTTAAACGATTTGATCTCTTGGTGGAATATAACTAATGTGAGTGAAAATGTTTAAAAATCGTTTTCATAAGTAATTTGCAGTGTTGGAGTATTGTTACTACACGACGTCGAACTATACTACTGGATCACAGTACAATTCCCATCAGCCAGTGTACTGTGATCCGATCTCATACACCTGCTTATTACTGGTTGCTTACCATATTACGTACAGAGTCGTACGCACAGGGGTTAAGCGGGCACGAACTCCATAGCACCGTAACGCTTACAATGCTTTAGTAACTTTTTGCCCCCTTAGCCTCGGGTCTTGGCTCTGTCTTTGTGACTGGGCCTGCAATCCAGTAGTACATACATCGATGGCACACCCTCTGTCGGGGACAAGTGTCTTCTGAGAAGTGCCGTCCTTGCCAGTGAGGAAGAGCAAGCTTTTGCGATTTGCACAATCATCTACTGGTGGAGACAAATATTGGCTCTTTGCCATTGCCGCCTCGCGCAACCATAGCATTACGCCTCCTCTACTCGCTTTCAAGCAGAAGTGAATGTTGAGATGACTAATGGCCTCTATGTAACCACGTTGCTGTACGTGTTTGTTAATGTTAACCATTGTTTGTGTACTCGTGAACACTTTCTATCTTTAGATATTGAATAAACGTTTTCGAATGTCGAGATCTGAGTATAAGATGAGTATTTTATTTCCTTGTGAATAGAATAAGAGAAGAATTTTTTATTTTATACATGAGTTGAATTATTATGCTGAAACTATTGTAAGGGATTAAACATATTGTCAATGTCATTATTGTTAATCTTTCGATATACTATTTATGGATCCTCGCACAATCAATATTGAGTGTATACAGTGACTTCATCATATCTAGTTGTCGAGAAAGCCTGTATGGCTATTTTTAACGTCAAGTTTGAAAGAATCTGAAACGAAAAGGAAAAGAGGATAGCTACAAGAACCAGACAGTTATTTTCTCGTCGTACTAGGTTACACAATATAGGAAGCTCTGATTCTCACAATGATTGAGATGATGATTTGCAAGTATTAGGAACTATCTCATTGTATTACAAATTTGTTGAATGGGAGATGGTTATGATTCGGGAAAGAACTTATGTTTATTCTTTTGTCAATTGACTTCAACGTCTGATAAAATACGCTCTAAGAACATTATAATTTGATTGATTTGATAGTGATTTCAGTACAGACATTGACATGTATTAAAAATTAGCTATTCTATTGAAATAATAACGTTAAACAACACTCCACACTTACTTAGTAATTACTAAACTCGCTAAATTGAATGCCATTCTTATACGTATACTATTAACTGAAAGTCCCAATATTGCCTAGGTTGTCAATTCTTTAATATTCACTTTCAGACCATCAGTTGTTGCGACGTTTGGTAACACATACTATCAATGTGTGGGACCTTATGCGAGAACGCAGTTATCAAAGCAGATGCCCGGGGTGCTCGGATTCCTCGCCAATAATTAACATTTTAATGAAAGTATTTAATATGTATATTGTTTTTTACTATTTTGTATTGATGAAAACGTGGAAACACAATTGAACAGGTGCAGAATTGAAAAATGCTGTCTAAAGACAAGTTGTTTGATGCTCTCTCATCAATTATAAAAGGAAACATGTCTCTCATCAGGAAATTTCTAGCACAGATATCTTCGTGTCAAAATCCAAGGTAAGCACTCCTCTCCAGTCTAAATAGTTAATGGTCTGCCTCAAGAAGCGGTACTGAGTGTGTTGCTCTTCCTACTAGCAATAAATGAAGCCAATACAATAGTTGAATGCCTAGTAAAACTATTTCTCTTCACGGGCAATATCACCACGGGCAATATCTGCAGCGGAAATAATCTTAAAATAACATGTAACATCACCCAAGACTCATTGAACAAAATATTTAATTGTTCAGAAAACTTAAGGTTTCATAATATCGAAATTGAAATATGAAATTATGGTTTTCTCTAGACAGAGAGAACCTTACCTCAGAAGAAATAATCAACATAGGTAATCATATTCTACGCAAAGCGGATGTCTGTAAAATTCTTGGAATGAAATTTGACCAAAAACACACATGGAGTTATCACATCACGTTTCTCTTAGACGATTGCAATGGTAGAATATTATTAAAATCTTAGCATGTATATATGAGAATCAAATTGTTTAATATAAACATGCCGAGCCATAATACAATCCAATCTTGAGTACGATGCAGTTGTTTATGTTGCGGATCGCAACAACCTAACAGCACTAAACTCAATATTAAATTCAACATACCGCCTTTGTTTAAGAGATTCTTTCGAGCCCAGTCACCATTCTAATTGTGGAGTCTGGTCTCCCTTAAATCTCCGATTACGGAAACTATTATACTTTAACTACGCATACTTAACTTCGTAGTTAAAGTCGGCTAATTCAGCTAATAGCATCTTTCAGCCATGAAAACCGACTCGAATTCGAAGGTATGAAACTCAATCGAAACATCCTAGACCAATAAGCGAAAGATAACAAGAAAACATGGAGATATCGTTTTAGAGAGCTTTTCTAATTTTAGCAAAACGTCTTCATTCATAGCCTCCTCGGGAAATTTTCAATCCCACGATAAACCTACAAACTACCGAACTTCCACATGCGACGACGACATCAAGGGCAATCTTACTACCTTTCATGTCCTGCATCTATCAAAAATACGAAAATCACCTGAAATGTTATACCGATGGCTCAAAAATTCATGGGAGATCTGGTTGTTCAATTGTGTTAATAAACCCTCTCGAAATTCATTCATTCCGTCTTCCGTACTACTCAATATTTTTATGTGAAACTTTGGCAATTCACAAAGCCATCGCAATTATATTTAAAAAAAACAAGGATAGCTCGCTCTTCGTCACAGTCACTGGCTCAATGTCATCACTCAAAGACATAGACAACAGATATTCCATTGACCCAATAATGGAAAAGATTCATGAACAACTTTTTATCTGTTTTAGTAGAGGTATTAAAATCGACCTGGCATGGGCCTCATCACACGAGGAAAAACAGGAAAAGAAAAATCGGATATGACCGCAAAAGCTGCAACTTCATTCGCTATAATAGAGAATGATATTAATGGATCTTTAAAAGATGCTGATAAACTACTCAGGTCAACAATTTTAAAACTGGAATTTAGAATGGAAATCGAAACCTTTGAAATTCCGTCTTGTAAGAAAACGAACTACAGAAGGAACCTTGGGAATCCAAATTTACCTTGGGAAGAAGAGATAAAATTATTTTGACATAAAAAAATCTCTTAAATTGCGGTGAACCACACCACCTGGTAACAGATTATGTTATGGTGAGCAAAAATGTGAGACGGGACCGAGATTGGAACTTGAGTTCACATCTCGTTCCCGTCTCCCTTCTTCGTTCAACGTAATGTAGTTAATCTATTTTGACAAGGTTTAGGATAGGTCAATGAAGCCTCAGTTACGTCCACCTTATGAAGAAGGTGGACCCAGAGTCATATCCTTTTAGACTCCTCACGCAACCTTGTAGTGCCCTGAGCTTAGAGACCAATGACATTCCTTAAAAAACACAAGTGATATTTCTAATATACTCGAAACTCCCAGTGGGTGCCAAAAGGTGCTATATCTTTTGAAATCGTCACTTGACAAAGTGAACTTGACATGTTTGTTTTATTTTCATGTTTGATGGTGTATTATTAAGTTTTTTTGCAATATGTATTCTGTTATTGTTTTCTTGTTAGTGATTTATTTTTATTTAATGTAATAATTGAATCTATCATACCCAGTGATTTCTTTTCATTCATTGCAGCAATTAATTCCGTAACTAATATTTCCCGTGGTCGTTGTTGACCTTTGATTAAAAGAAAGCGACCATAAATAAATAATTTAAAAAGAAACTATTGAATAAATTTGAAGTATATGATAACAAATAACTTAAGTTGTATTATAATTAAATACAATAAATTTTAGCAACAAATGTAGTTCCTCCCCGTTATAAATTTCTTGCTACATGACTGACGTATATTTTTCATTAAGAATGTATTTGTTTCGGCCAACTATGCAGCATGATGAGTAGCATAACTGACATTCAGAAGGGTTTATCCACTAGACTCTCGTGCAATGTTCGTACCTAGGGATGAAAGTAGGTTGTAGGTCATCGTCTTGAAGAAATGAGATTGTTGTATCCAGTTTATATTCCGTTTGTAAGAGAAGCTGGGGGATAAGTTTTCACAGCGTCGAAGACATCGAGGCAACGAAGCGAGAATCGTCAAATACAATACCCCCTTGGTATTGTACCCGGGGAATTATTCTTCGTGGAAAGCGAGGACGCTAGCCATTCGCTACCAATTATCTTCTGTCAAATTTTAATTATATTTGTGGTTCATCATGACGCACAGAGACGTATTATTATTGAACTAAGGTTTTGTAGTATTCTGCATTTACTTTGTAATGAATGATGAATAGTGAATAGGAATGTGATGTGTCGACAGCATGCTCATGTCTAAAATCCTAATATTGGTTCAAAGGCGAGATATAGAAATGCTTGGACTCAGTGGCGGATCTAGACCGTAATCAAGGGGGGGGTCTAACTGGGGAACAGTTTTGTTTAAAAATTATGGTTTTACAACACAAATTTTGTAAATATTACCTTTAAATAAAATGCATCTAATAAATAGTTTACAATCTGGTATTGTTAATAACAAAACAATAATTATTAAAGTTATTGATACGGTATTATTAAAGTTATTACTATGGTTTTATTAATTTTATTAATCTGGTCTTACTAATAACAACAATTATATTATTAATAACATTTGCAACAAATAACATTAATCTGGTAACACTTTTACAAAGTATGTCATTTATCAACTTCAATTTTATCTGTTAGGAGCAGGTCCAAGGGGGGTGGGGGAGGCTATAGTCCCCATAGATCCGCCACTGCTTGGATTGCACGAGAAAAACATGGGGTGAAATTCCACAAAGTATTCTTGTGATGCATTTTTTAATGAACTGAGCATGCTCTGTGACGAAATAATATTGAATCTTCGTAATGTTTTGTTAATCGCACCGAGGACAGTTACTTGAATTAGTGAACACTTTTGTAACTCAGAGAATATTCATTCTTTTTAAGGATAGTGAAGATGAATGTGAAGCATCACCTCTTACTCGTGGTGCAGCACACGCTTATCATCTACATTTGCGTTGAAGATTGTCTTATCTTATGATATGAACAATCCAGCTCTTTCACGGTAATGCTAAAGCATGTTTGAAAGATACAATATTTTAGAAAATTTATTTTCATGAAATTCCACATTCGAAGACAATCTCTCGTTTTTTTAATATAAATTTTTATCAAGTCTCCGAGGAATATGTCCATTTAGCGTTCGCGATATGTAACCCGCCCCATCCTGGCCCGGGTTTTGCTCCGGTTTTCCTTCGGGTAGAGGCGGATTTCTTATATAGGTTCTCTAGGATTTGTCTAGGGGCGTGTTTATTGTAATAATAAATCGTGAATTTAGTGTTATTTCAATTCTTAAGACTTTGTAAATTTTTTGCGTTAAATTACAAACATATTGACATTCTATTAGTATGTATTGACTCGCAGCTAACTTNTTTTGCTGAAATTTTTGAATCCGCCTCTGCCTTAGGGCCCTTGATCGGAATTGATGGGATGGTCCCTTGCTTGCTTCCGGAGAGTAAATTAGTTTATTGTCCTCCACGTGGTCATACGCAGTTTGTGCTGCTTTTTTAATAAATTTATTTATTAAAGATTTTTCGAATTCCCAATTTACATAGGTACATTTGACTTACCAATATTGTCCCTTTTATATTGTGAAGCTTATCCGCGTGTCTTATAAACGGAATATAAACTGGATACATCAATCTCATTACTTAAGTATTTGGGTTAAGAAACATCTCGGATGAATGAAGTTTTAAAACTACCTGATCTTTTTTGGGATATTTAATTCTCCTATTTCACAAACGTTTTAAAGTGTGTTGCTGTTTATATTTCTCCGGCGTCAAGTTTTTTCATGAAATTACGAATTTCGAATCCCTTAGAAGATGCGTTCATACTTCATTTTTTGACAAAGATCTTTACATATTACATTTAAAGTTATGTCTATACATTTACATTTTTCTATTTCTTTCTGTTGATATTTCTTAGAACAACCTATTTATTACCCTCAAGTTAAGTTAATATTTTTCTTGTTACTTAATCCAATGGCGATGAATAGAGATTTCAATAACAAGATGGTGGCTTGAGTTGAGAAATTGTTTTGCATATGATGAATGTGATGTGAAATTCTTGCTTCATCAGCCAATCTAGATTTTTTTCGATACGATTTTTTTCTTTTATTTGAATTCTTGTTATGTTTTTGTTCCTTTGGATGTCGTGCATGCCAGACGTACACCGGTGCTTCAACTATTCACTTCCATTTACCCACACAGGAAGGAAGTATTATGATAATAATTTCAATTAAGAGAATAGTGACGGGCTGGGAATTGAACCCTGAACCTCCTGCGCTCACTGCATGAACACTGTCTTCCGCAGTTCGTTTCGTTTCCCGTTTATCAACATTCATCGGTCAGTGACCTCTCCGTCCCACGTGACGTAGGGTTCGCTTGAGTTACGGAGCCATAACGAGTCTAACTGATCCATCATCTGTGACAAAATGAAAGTGCAGATTAGTGGACGAGATGTCTTTTACTGGGTTTCATATTTTAATTTTTTTTTATTTGCTAATCATAAAAGTCAGTTGGAGGTTCTTATCAATGAGGGCTAACGAACCTCATGATGTCATAGTTTGACTATCGGTCATTTTCACAAACCCATTTTTTGTCAATTTTATTATTATTATCATAATCTATTTTCAATATTTGGTAGGGTTTTGTAGGCTATTTGTGTGTAAAATTAATTATTTATGTAAATCTTTACATTGAACTTATTATACTAATCTGTGGTAAATAATTCAATCTGATAATGACGATTCATTATCACCATTCAATTGTGATATTTTCTTTTTACCCTACAAACTACAATCCTATATGTTATCATTACTAATAAATGAGAATGCACTAAGTAATGTAGCTCATATCAAAGATAGAAGTGTTTCCTTTCAATTCAACTTATTTGAATTGTCCATCAGATAATATAAAATACAATTAGGAAAGTTAGTGCCTTAATAAGTTTTTAGTGTTATTGGTTTGTGGTATTTGATGTACAAATTCAAGAAATTTACAGAATCAAATATTCTACAAACGCTGTATAATATGCTAATCTAATGAATTTTTATGTACTCTATTTTGTGGAATTCAAAAAATAAAAGATTTATGTATGAATTTGGGAAGGTACAAATTTTTATTTGGTAATTTGTTACTCACAAAATATGCATACCAATGAGAAGAATTTACCATAATTAAATGTAGGAGAAGGAATGATTATCACCACATTAAAAGTTGCTAGAGCTGAGAATTACTTCAATTTTGAGTACGAATTGTAGTATCTTTTTAACATTGTTTAATTTAGAATTAGATTGTTGAGTTTTGTGGATGAATACTTTTTTATTGATTAATTTAGCATTGTTGATATAATATATTGGTTCTAAAACTTATTTTCTAAATACTTTTAATTTTTTTGTCATATGTTGAGTTTTATCCAGTTTTTGTTTAAAATAAATAAATACATAAATGGTTAATAATTTACCTTATTAGAAATTGTTAATAATTTACCCCTGCGAATAATGGAGTGCAAATTCGAATTATGATCGAAAGATTTACTAGAGCCAAAGTGAGGTGATCAAAGAAAGAATCCGACAGCTTCCGAGTATGATACATACGCTACCGATCTAAGTCGAGTTTTTACGTGCAATATGGTACTATATCGTTTCATTAATTTTATTAACTGTAGAGTATGTCTAATGACAGCAATTTCTGTGAATATTTTCCTTCTCGGACATGGATTTCGCGATTTTTACGATCGAAAAACGAGTCATTCTTAGATATAACCATGCATTTGGGATAATATTTGGTTACGGTATGTGTAGTTCCATAAGGAGGATATGAGTTCGTACGGTATAATGACGTAAGAGCTACTCGTGTTTAGACAAACTTGTACTGCGTTATGTTTTATGCGCTGGTAAAAATAAAAACACTTTTACTCCTCTCATTTTTATCTATTCATAATAATGTCTGACTAGTTTATAAAATTCTGATCTCTGAGCTCAATGAGCTAGCGGAGTGGGAGGATATTCTTCGAGTCATATGCTTTCTTCTACACTCCGGTTTGGCTATTTTATTATTTGATTATTGTATGTTGCTCATGAAATGTGTATCTCACCATTTCGTCTTTGCATTGTAATTATCCTCCTCACCTTCAGAATTATTCAGGCAAATAACTTTTTTATTTTATTGTTCCGGAATGAAGTTCTATAATTACCGTATATTTCCGCAGTTAAGACGACATTCAGAGAAAACGAGGTATACATTATCGTCAAATTATTATAGTTTTAGCATATATTTGTCCTATAAGACGATCCCCAAATCAGTGGCCTAAAAGTGTGGGATTTCTATTATCGTCTTACGTACGGAAGTATTCATTAACTGTACCGTTTCATATGGAATCGAATTAAACTTGCATAAACTGTTGGTGTGTCCTGCTGTCTGAGTTTCTTCCATTAATTTTCATTGAGTAGAAAAAAAGCATCTACCGGAATCCCACCCGCTTAGCGAATGAGTGCTGTGTGTTGCATAAACAATTAGGAGTATACACATATCCTCGTGATGTGTTTAATTTGAAAAAAATCTTAAATGTGCTGTCTCAAGACTCGAGTATTTTCAGTTGAATGTTTTTAGAAGCATCGTGTGTACTATTGTTAGCAGTGTGGGGAAATATAGGAGGAATATCTTAAGTATTCACTATCGAAGTGGATTTGCTGATGTCTGATATCTTATGGGATGTCTTACTAAAATATTTCTTTCAATTTATCAATTTAAGAGGATAGTGTTTGTGACAAATTATGTTTGATTACTATATTATTATGAATAAGTTGTTCCTCTTCGTCAGCGAAGCAGCAGCGAGAAATCCCACCTCTTGAAATGTCACTTCTATCGATTCATTGGCTGCTGCAGGCCACGAATGTAGTGTGAGATAAAAATATGTCGGTGTTGGCCCAATTCTTAACGGATTCCTCANAAATGACAATAATTGAAACATAAAAGCATAACATGAAAGTATACAATAATTGAGCTGTAAAAACAGTATCGAAAGAAGTGTAAAAATTATTGAAATAAAGAAAAGGACAATGAATAATGAATAGAAGAAAACAAATACAGAGTGAGCAAACCGATAAAATTACATACCAGATTATTGAGGAAAAAGTTTTGGCAAAAATTTATGTGAAAAAAAATTATTTCATATGAACGAATGAGAATGAGGTTCTTCTGTAGCAGTTCATTTGAAAACACTATTTTTAAGAAGAAGAGAAATGGGTCGAGAAGGAGAAAAATAATTCAGATGACCGTTTGTAATTGAAAAAGCTCTAAAGAGTATAAAACAAAAAATTGTCAATGAATGGGTCAACATTTAAAAATCAATTGAAATGGAATAATTTATTTATATTGTAGAGTTAAATATGTATATGGTATGAAATTGGATTAGATATGAAAAGAAAACAATAGA
Organism: Laupala kohalensis; assembly: GCA_002313205.1. Lineage (NCBI taxonomy): Eukaryota > Metazoa > Arthropoda > Insecta > Orthoptera > Trigonidiidae > Laupala > Laupala kohalensis. Next base: position 1,386,626 of record NNCF01127070.1, on the reverse strand, counting down.
AATGTGGACAATTTTATCATTTTACGAATGTATTTCTTATCTGTTTAATTAATTTTTAATGCACATTTCTCCCTGTAATTATTTTTTCTAAAAATTTTAAAAAAAAAGTTAACTATCCTCCTGTAATTTACTTTCTAATTTTTAATGTTTTTAAAAGTAAAAGGAAAAGTGTATGCCTTGAAAAAAAAAACTTTTCATGTAGATTCATCTTTTTAGTGCGGTTCGGTGGATGGGACGCACCAGATGGGAACTAGTACTCTGTAAAACACCTGAACACATTAATAACCGCTGAAATTACTAGCTACTGCGAGAATACATTCTCGAAAAAGTTAAATTTGTATTAGGTCTTTTCTAAATAGAAACACATCCGCAACGTAGGAACTAACTGTAATGAGTTGGTTCAGCAATTTAAGTGAATAGAATAATACTATTGTTCATTTATTTTGTCAATGCTTTGGTTTTTGAATTCTATTCAATATTTTAGGATTGGGACCTTTTTACATGAATCTGTAATGTTCTTTGTTTTGTGAGTATGAATTATCTTAATACAATTTTCAGACAACGAGGTTTCAAAGAAATTTGTGTTACGTGCAGTTTTGTGTGCGCTGTTGTGATTGGTATAGAATATTTATTCCGACGGATTAGTCTTTATGTGTGTAAGCACGCATATCATTCATCAATCCTATATGTATTGACACTAATGATTTTGACGATTTGACTTCTTTTCGTAGTATTACTAAATGATTTAGCTGCCTCGAGATTTTTATATTCAAGGTTTTTCTTCTAGCGGCCTCGATTTAGCATTTGTAGGTACAAATGAGATACTAGCTTTTGCTTTCCGATTTCACTATGTATGTGGTCGTAGTTGAATCAGAGTAAGACATGATAATTATATGCCTTACTTTTTATAATCTTTGTGAGTTGATTACCCTATATTAGTGCTCTTCAAACCACGACCCGGTCTAAATGTTTGTTCTGTTGAATAGAACTAAAATAGTAATAGAATAGAAAGCAATAGATTTAGAGAGAAGAACTAAGAAGGCTTAATAGAGAGCAATAGAACTAAAAACCCCGTGTTGCGATAAAACTATAGGAATACAGAGAAACACTCACAGAAAAGAATGGATAATATAAAATAAATATCAAACTCGTAACATATTTAAAAGATCAATCGCTTTAGACATATTTATCCTTACAACCTTACAGATTGCACTTCTGAACAACATGTCTGTAAATTCGAGTACAGTATTATCTTCCATGTTAAACTCTTTGCAAATGCCTTATAGGCTGATTTAAAAAGGTGCCAAAAAGATAACCCTTTTTTTAAACAATAAATTTTCGCGACGTACAGAAATTGTATTGAATCACAGGGCTTTCTCTAGCCGAGGATTAGCCCCGGCCCCCACTTCAAAAAATGGTTCGTGTTTTCTAGTCCAGAGTTTGGTTGATGTCTTGTGCTGTGACGTAACTGAGGAATAAGAGGGTATTACTCTTCATTTCATTTGATAAATTTGAATCCCATGTGAATTAATTGGACATTTGGTGAGTTTTTCTTACAGTAATAAAGTATTGTCTAATTAAAACACAAGTTGTCTAGTTGACAACTTTTTTGGCTAAACACGCATTTTCGACGGTAAAGCAGTCATCTTCAATGTTCAGTTGTGACAGCTAAGTACCAAAGACGCAGTGAAAAAAATGTTAACGAGACATAGTTTTTTAATTAGTAGAACACCCATTCCGAAACCTGAGACACCCCCATAGATCCATCAACCCGCCATCGTATTCCGCACTTCCATCTGCTCCTTTAGTTATTAATAGTTCACCTATACACTTAAATATGTTGGGTGCCTTCAGGCTTTTATGTTATAAGACTTGCATTTGCCTACGTAATTCCACATCTTTAATCTTTTTATATCGACAAGAGGACGTCTTTATTCAGTATCTCTCGTGACAGTAACCGCTGAGTCAAAACTTCCTATTTTTTAATATTAAAAATTAGATTCCACGTTTTAATATGTTTTAGTTTGGCATTTAAAATGAGGCAAACAATTCATTAAAAATTGTTTGAATCTTCTAAATTTAGAAGGAGTATTCCAAGAAGCAGGCTTGTATATCAAAAATTCTTTACAAACATTCGTCTGAAATACTTAGACATGAGAATCCTTGTCAATGTTGGAGCCTACGGCACGTTCATCGACCTCACGTTGAGTTAAACGTAGTTTCAGCCCTTCTTCTGAATCACACTTTTCTCTAGAGCCTCTACGAAATCTTTCAAGTATTTCCCCAATCCATGCCATCTGTGATGAGTGAACAAATACCGCCCTTGACCGATTGGTGCAAGAGTTAGCTATACTTAATAATATTACCTCCATTTTTTTCGAAATACAAAAATAACCTTGCATTTTAAACAGTTCATTATAAGATAATATTTAACAATGAATCAACAATTATTAGTCACCTACGTGACTACATCTCCTTGGCCATGGCGCTGTACCCATCCCCACCACGGGGATGTGGATTAAGTCAACTGACCTGTGTTCTTTTAATTATTTTTCATTATTAAGTTTCGCTCCGCACACATTCTACCTACACAATCTTCAAATATTATATATCTTGTTTTCGCTTTTATTAGGTTTGGCATGTTGTCTATCTTTGAGACTCATTCTCGTATCATGTGTGTTATTAAATATTTTCGTTCATCGTTGTAAATCTTCCATGTCAATATGGTCTCTGTATTCCACTTAATTCATACAGGCGCATTCTTCTCCTTCAGCTCTTCCTTTCGCATTTCCAGCATTTCCGTGACCTGTTGGTATTTCCATTTCTTCTCTGTTTGGTTTAAACCATTTCTTGTTTTTCTTTTTATATGTCACGACCTGTATAAACTCATATAGAGCTCTTCGTTTCGTTCCTTTTGTACACAGTATTTATCATGCATTATGAATTCGAATTCTATTGAAACACCATTTTTTTCGACTTTTCTTTAATGTTTGCAAAGGAGTTTCTTTTAGTTCTTGAAATCATTTTTTGAGTAAAGACGCAAGGAAACAGCATTACCTCAGTCTTCTGTTTTAGTCTCAAGGAGAGTAAAATAATCGAACAAAATTACATGCTCGCGGTAACGATTAGAGATGCCCTACATTGGACTGCACAACTGACCTTTAAATATTTAAAGGTATATTAGGCGTCTTCAGATTAACTAAAACAATTAGGAACGATTTTGAACAAATTCATTGTGTTTTAAATGGGGAATAAATGGCGTTTTTTAAATGGCGTTTATGTGTATTGAAACGTATAAAACTTTAACTTAAATAATTAATTCGAAACTTGTGGATCTTATGTATATATACACACTTGTGGAATATAACTATCTTTCTGAACATCATGAATAGGAAATTACTGGAAAAACATTAGAAAATTACTGAAATGCGATGATCAAAGGAAAAAAGGAAAAAAATGAGAATAACATATTTTGGGAGGTAAAAGTTGCTCATTAAGTTGTTTTACAACAATAATATTTTGCATGTGTATTCTCTCGTATGACGTGATACCCTGTGAGATTTCTGTATCGCAGTTATAATTGAGGGTTTGGTTTAAGTTCTTAATTTTATTATCCAACATTTTCCATATCGAAGTTAGCTTGTCAAAGTGTGTAGAGTGCTGTACTGTTTCCTAAAATGCAAGTGTTGAAAATTCTATGAGGACGTGGAGGATTTTTACTCATGTCCCAACTCTCATATCGACTACCAATCGTTCTGAGTGTTATAAAAACTACCAGGTGTATTCTACTAGTCAAAGTGAACGGAGAGCGATGGTAACCAAATTTCCTTGGTAACCAAATTTCCTTGTCTCGTGGCCAAGAATCTGTGAACTGAAATGGGTTCGTTAAAGGGCACAGTTTGACATGATGTTACTTACATGTAAATAATCTACGTGTTTAATTATGTAAATCATTTTATAGTTTTCCAAAACACTATTTCGTTTTCAGAATCAGTTTCCTTTTCGTTAATCGAAGACTAGTGAGCTTATTTTGTATAATCTTCATTAAACCGTGGACTCCATAAGTAGAGATCAGCTCCATAAGTAGAGAAAATTTAGGTAGCATTGTAATGGTCGATAGCTACGATTTTCTGTATTTCCCCCTCGGATAAGACATTGTTACAATACCATTCTCTATGTGATTTTCAAATCAAGTGACTTAGGTTTTGGACAACACTTCTGCTTATACTAACATGTCAACCATGACGACCTGGGTGAACTTGACGTAAAATGATGTCAGGGGTAGCTTGACCGTTAAAACGTAGATATTACTCAGTCGATAAGTATTTGGTCTGTATGTTTGTAGGCTTCTACTTAAACGTCGTCCCTGCACACAAAAGAGCAGAGCTTTTCGCAGTGGAAAAAGTCGCTTTTGCTTCGAGGGCAAGGTACTTTAAGCCTCATGAATTTTCCACCCTTTTCAGGTCGTCCCCATTTCGTGCAAGATACTGCTTCATTTATTAGTGACGCGTCCGATCAACCATGCCCTTTGAAGACGTTCTCAAGGGTTCTCGCCCTGCTCCCACTCACCGTCCTCTCGCCCACCCACACCCACGGTCCGTCGCGCCGACTCCTTGAACCCTGCGGGCAGCCACCCACATTTGCATGGCGGACGAGTTCCCGGAAAACACGAATTATCCATGCGACTGTCTGAGCCAAGGTCTTCTTGAGCAACGTGTTTTCGAGGAGTGTCGTTGCTATGTGGAAGTGTGTGATTTCGTGGCAGTGGTATCGACTGTTGAACTCTGAGGGATACACGAACAACTTCGAGATGAAAAACGTTTGCTGGTTTTTGACCATCATTTTGAATATTTTGTATCTTGTCTATTGTATGTTTGTTCATTGCAGGATAATTAAACTTCTTCCAAGCTGGTGCATGTCGAACAAATTTGTCTTCATCATTACGAAGCGTATTTTCAATTACTGGAAAAATTACTGTCGTATAAGAAAAGTTACTTCGTAGGACCATCCAACATCGTTAGGACAGCTTTCGAAAGTACTTATTTTTCTCGAGGAAGAAAATCCGCGATAATTATGGTTGACTTGAAATTGGTTATATAGTTATAGATTGAGAGAATTATTGCGAATGTACAATATCGATTTAAGTAAAAATTAAGCAATGCATTTTAATTATTATCTATAATAGAAAGTACTGAATTCGTTTGCATTATTTGCAGAGGCACAGTTTACTTGCCCCCTTGAAATCTCACCCTCAACTGTCTGAGATTCTTTATGTTGGATATCATCTCAAAATACCAAAAACGTATTTCTTAAGTGTCCTGCTTTGTTCATCTGTAAGAAAACCGTAAATAAAACATTAGAGATCATAACCAAAAAAAGCTGAAAAGCAAAACGTTGTTTCGTTAACTTAATCCCTTACATTTTGAGAAAAAGTTTTTCGAAGGGAGGAGTAACGATACGAAGACGATCACGAATTAATTGTAAATTAAGTGTAAGAAATGAGAAATAGTTTGTTAACTTTAAAATATTAAAATAATAAAGTTAATTTTAAAATACTAAAATACTAAAGTTAATTTTAAAATACTAAAATAATTTTTCATAGAATATGTATAATAGCTCATTTTTCTTGAATTTTAAATTACATTTTTTCAAAATCTATTTGAGAAATTCTGCCTTTCAATTTTTGTATCATAGTCTTCGTTTTGATTAGATTGTTGAAATATACATTGTCCCCATCCTGGCCCGGGTTTTCCTCCGTTTTTCCTTCTGGTAGAGGCGGATTTTCATACAGGTTCTCTAGGCTCTGTCTAGAGGCGTGTTTATTGTAACAATAAATCGTGAATTTAGTGTTATTTTAATTCTTATGATTTTTAAACACTATACTCAGAATAATCTATAGTTCGATAATAACTTGTACATGTAAATTTACAAACATATTTGCGTTAAATTACAAACATATTGACATTATATATGTATTATAACTCGCAGCTAACTTTTTATCTTATCTAGGAACTTTTGCTGAAATTTTTGAATCCGCCTCTGCCTTAGGGCCCTTGATCGGAATTGATGGGATGGTCCCTTGCTTGCTTCCGGAGAGTAAATTAGTTTATTGTCCTCCACGTGGTCATACGCATTTTGTACTGTGTTTGACAATAAATTTATTGTTTCGCGACATCAAAGTCATAAATATGAAGGGAGTAAAAATACCTTACAATGCTGGAAGATTTGTCTATTAGATACTGCAATATTTCACTGCAGTTAATATTCATCCTCAAATATATTGTTTGAACATGAGAATCATGTTTACTACGAAACACTATTATTCATTTAAATTGCAAATGGTAAACATACCATTTTAAAATATCTTTATGGTGTATGTGTATATTATGTATTTTGAACTTTCAATAATTTTTAACATGTTTATTTATTTGTGAACAATAGTTTGCTAAATTGCGGCAACATTTCTCTCTTCTAGACTAACGGCTAAGCGTTTAGGCTCACAAATACATCCCGCTAACTACCTCGTGTAATCTGTTTCTGTCGAGGACACAAAAAAAATGTATCAGTGATATTAATAGAAAGTGTAATACGAATCGACATCAACGTTAGCCAAGAGATAGGTATCTTTAAAAAAGGTAGGTAAACCCTCGTAACCAAAACAATGAAATAACATACATTTTAATTCGACTGGATCCTATGTGAATCATCACGAATCAGAAAACATGCTTAGAAGTTTGAAAGCGGAAACAGAAACCCCACTCTTTTAGTTCGGCAACGGAAATGTTTCCAAATGATGGCATGCACGATTAAACGATGAAATTTTAAAAGGGTTATTTGTACAAAAATGGCGACGTTTATGTCAGTGTATCTACAGGTTCTCATACATTTTTATTCTAAATGCACTTTTGCAGTTTCTGATATTCGATATATTTTTCATCGCATAGAGGATATCGTTACCAGGAAATGGTATGGACGGTATAGGCAATACAAATCACCCATTCCCTGTAACTTTTGATCAGATAATATGAAGTTAAATTGCTAATAACACTTATCTCCATTTGTATTGGGATTCTTATCCGAATGTGCTGTGTTAACAAAAATTGCCATTCATTTCTGATGTATAGAGTATTTGATATTATTATGCTCGTGCCACACGCCAGTACATGTCTTCAAGAATATTTCGTGGTTTAACTGTCATTCATTTATTTTATTCGTGATCCGTTGTTACTTTCACATTATATGTAGTGCTGGATTATCAAATAATAAAATGAATCATGGTTAGAAAATAACGTGCTGCATTCGTAGTTATCCAGTATATAATGAACCATCAATTTACGATACGTTCGCTTTTTTCTGGCTTTAGTTTTTGTGGGCTTGGAAATATTTAAATAATGATTCTCTGAACCTTGGGAATTAATGGTAGCATTTGTAGCATTTATCAGAATGTACGAGTATATTGTATTGCAACCCACACTCCTAACCACATGGTGCTGGTGTAGATATCTATATCTTTTACGACTAGTTAATATACAGTGAGTTGATAAGTACGACCTTCAATTCTAACGGCGTAGCTTATTGGTCGAGTCTGAGCTAGCGAATGCGGTTTACCCCATTTATCGGTTCGTACCTTTTAAAATAGATTCATTCCCCTTGACAGCTACGTGAAAAGCAGAGAGCATATTTTTTGGGATTGTCCCTTTTAAGAGAAGGAACGGGCAATATACATTCGAAAGATTAAAGTAGGAGTGCCTATTAATTAAATTGTGAGAGGAAATGATGAAAATGGAAAATAGATTTCAATTTTTTAAGGACTATTTGAAAGAAATGAAGATGATGGACGTATACAAAAATGGAGACAACATAATTTGGACACATTAAGTATTATCCTATAAAATACAGGAATAGATACAACAATGGTTTCGACATACTAGATAGTAGGAAAAGTCTTCCCTGTGACTGAACGGCAGCTAAGTGAATGTCAAGGATACGACGTTAAAGAACGAAACTGAGGCTCTAGCTCAGGGGTCAACCAAAATTCAACCAAATGTGAGTATTAAAGAGACATTTGGGTCAGAGATATTTTCGACATGGATCTTATATACATAAACACTTATGTGTATAAGATCCATGGTAATCGAACTAAAATGTTGTACTTAGTATCTATTTTCAATTTTTAAAATTCTCAAAATGTTTGTTTCATTTTTCATGTTTGTTTTATCATTTATTTTTATATATTATATTTTATTTTAGGAACTAAAGGGTCACTTGAAATTATCAAATGGGTCACTCGGTGACCCTCGGGTCATAGGTTGCCGACCTCTGCTCTAGAGTGCCACGTATGGGACGAAGAAAAGTCTTTGAATAATGACAAGTCAGAAGTTACCGTGAGACAAATATTACAGTGTTTTCAAAATAAATAAATTAATGACATACGATGTAAACATGACGTGAAATAAATAAATGATACGTACAAGGATGTTACGTGTGTTTTCTCATCGTCCCAGCATATGGGTCGTGGCATGCCAAGTATCTCTTTGGTGCGAATTATTCGATTGTGAAAAGTTTGCCGCGCTTCGGTGCAAACACGATGCAAAGGAGTGAGGGAGTGGGAGAGGAGAGAAGGGTGCGTGGTGAGTGCATTGGGGTGAATGGGTGGGAGAAGAGGGGTGAGTAGGAGAAGGTAGTGGGTGAGCGATGTGCGCGGCGAGGCGCGAGTACGGAGCGGGGATCGATGCCTCGTTCTCTTGTCGCCGCCACCGCCGCCTCCGCTCGGTCGATAGCGCGTGTGATTGCTCAGCCAGTGGCTGCACCCTCCTCCCTCACTCCTTTACCCCTCCTTTGCTGATACTCCACGTTCGTTCGCTCGCTCGCTCGCTCGCACGCCCCAGCCGGCGTGACGCGGCGTGACGCGACGTGACGCGACGCGGCGGGGACCAAAGCGTCGAGCTCAGCACTGGGACGCCCCACCTCTCGAAGCCTCTCTCGCGCGTGCGGGGATGGCTGTGGAGGGTAGGGAGTGTCAAGTGAAGGTTTGAGGGGTGGAGCGGAGAGGGAAGGGAGTCCTCAACGCAACAGGGCGCACGTGCAGCGACGCAATCACTGTATGACACATTTCTCACTCTCGTGAACATCTGAAAACAGGAAAGGACACATCGCTAAATTCACTTTCTGACGAATGTCTTCGAAAAGATTATGCAAGATATATTCTTCCAGAAAAATAGTATCTTCGTTTATTTGTTTTCATATCTGACAAATTACAATGGGAAAATATATGCTCCATTCAGCTTCGTCTCATCTCAGAAGGGACAAGATGAATTTATATGATTTATTTGTTTAGTCTGGCCGATGATTGTTTTATGGGATAGCAATTATAAAGATATATTTGTATTGAATATTTATATAATCGTCATTATATCGTGAATTTCTTGTATGTATTAATTATCATATTCGTTTACATTCTCTTGCATCTTATTATTTTAGTTTTACTTTACCTGTTTCTTGTAGCCATAAGCTATTCTTTTTTTAACCAAGTTAAGTATATACAGTAGACTGTCCCTGTTGTATGTAATATTTCACCAGTGATTCTTTTTTCAGAGAAATTTTCAAAATGACTATTTTGGGACTACTATATACTGTGTGCTCTCATAGTACTCACATCCTCTTATGAAATTTTCTCAGGGTGTTTATGTACAAAACTTTCAAGTATTTGGCTTTCTATTTTTTGAAAGTGAAACAGCTATCAGCTCTCTGAGATTCGTAATTTTCGCAATTACTCAAACTGATAGTTATACATTCCAGTCTCACAAAGAACGTTGATAACAGTGACTGCGAACATCTATAAAATTTGTCGCTGAGTGGCAAGATAATCTGTTGATGTTCTGGTATGGAAATCGTGCAACGAATTCTTATTGCTGAAATTAAAATGGCGCTGTGTGGGTGACGAGCTACTTATGAGACAATGAGACAATGTATTGCAATTTCGCCTCTTATGATCGTTCTTTTGTTTCATTATTTCATGATTGACATGCATTTTTCGATGCACGCTGTCCCCACAAAACGTATCGTGATGTGTCTAGTGAGTAAACTCACGTAGATTTGGACCTTACTAGCACTTGTCATTGTGGTCCTTAGTTGACCGAAACGAGAATACATTACATAACATAAATATTACTATATGCTCTTAATACTCTATATTTGTTACTATATACTCTTAATTGATGTAAGACCTGAAATTCGTGTAGGAAAAGTATTGTTTATCTCTATAGATATTGTTTCCACTTATTTCATCTCTTGACTCTTTGCGTAAAAAGCTTGTGAAGTTCTCCTAGAGTAGAAAGAATTGTGATGAATTTATAGACTGTCAGTGGTTCTGAAAATATGCGCCGTTAAACGTTGTCAGGGATACCTGACTTTCTCACATTAAGACAGAAAATTTAACATATGTTTAATTTTCAGTTATTAAGGCTTATTTTGTGAACGGATGTGTGTCTCATCTATGGATTACAAATGTCGTAAATTAACATATCTTCTAAAATCCTGTATTGTAATTTTAAGAGCAATTCTTAAAGATTTATGCGCAGTATACGTTTTTCTAACAATATAGTACTGCACGTAAAGCGTTATTATTGTAACTTCATTTTTACACCTCTATCACTTTCCTATCACTTTTTATTTTTATTTGAATATATTCTACTTATCAGTATATTTTAAATTTTACTGTGATGTTCTATCAATGTTGTATTTAGGAACACTGCCGAAAATTATCCGTAGACCAAAGAGAGTCGTGGGTCTAAAATGTTAGCAACCACTGGACTAAGTTAAGGGATACCTACCCCAACATTTATGACGATGAACAAGAGGGAAGAAGACATTTTCAAAAGGAATTTCGAGAAAAGAAGAAGGGAGGACAAGTACAGAATTGGGTAATAGGGTCAGAGGACCTATAAAGAATTAATCCTTTACCACTGGACTTCCTCTCTTTCTCCTACCTTCTATACGCAAATGTCTTTCATTTCTGTCGTCCTCTCCATCATATTTAAGCGCTCATCCATTCTCTCCGTCAAATGTTCTGAGGTATTTTTCAAGTTCCGTTATTTCTGTTAAATTTTCCATACTGCTTACCAGTCCCGTCACACTTCCCTTGTATGTCCTTACATTCTCCTTCTACTCCATTTCACTCTGAAATTCCTCATTTCTAAGCCTGTGTGCTTTTAATACTCACCATATTTGTCCACTTCATCACGAATCTATTTTGGTAGGATCGCCAAAATTCTGCAATAATTCTCCCTATCGAATATTTCTTTAAGGCATGTGAACAGAAACATTTCAGACAACCCGTTTTGTATGGTGAGGATACACAGAAACGAGACGACATAATTTTAGTGTGAAATTACAATGGAGGTATCTGGAAGATGAGGGAAGTATCTGATATTTCAAGAATTTGTGTGTCAAGTGGTATCCAGTGCTAAAAGGATAGGTATAGGACGGGTACAAAGAAATGGGCTATTATTGACCAGAGAAAAGTATTGGGGAAACGTATACCTTTGTAATGGTGTGAGTTGTTGAACAAGCTTAATAGAGAAGAGAAAATGAAGAAGAAAATTAAGATATGCTATGCATGTACTACTCTTCCGACGGATGTCTATTATAGCACACATACCGTACATTCTGAACTGTCAACCTTGTTGCATTCACGTATACGCTAGACCTCGCGCGACGATGTTTATTTGACCTTTTGTGTACGTGAACAGCACTGATTTCACTATTTGCTACACACGAGCAAGTCTTGACACGACACGATTATGTTTACGCTTCGATCGCTGAGAAACAGTGGACCCAGACGTTCCCGGTAGTTCCTTTTCTCTCCGGAACCGGTACTCCACAGTTCTGCCTTCCGTGCTTCAGTAGCAGACAGATAAGTCGACAACGCCACGCATGCCACCACGAGTTGCCTGTGCCACTCGCGTGTCGTTTCCTAGAGTCACGTCACTAGACATGTCTTCTTGTTATAAAGTTCGAGTTCGTAAGAGATCGATCATTGGTCTTGTGAAGTTTGTGGGCTGCAATGGGAGGGTAGGACTTGACGTTCCATGGGTAAGAAATTATCATGTCGTATTTCCTCCCATTATAACTTTGAAGTGGGTGAAAATGGGGGCTCTCTTGTTCCTTTCCCACACGGGGTTTCATGTTTGTGTCACGCTACTCTGGAGGAAAAGAGGTATTAATCATTAAGGAAATGTTTTTATTGTTTGAAAGCTGTTCTATGTATCACGAAATATTATTGTGAAATCGTCCTCTGNTATAAGAGACAGGTATTTACTATTTACTTAAAAGTTATTAAACATATTTAATTCAACATTCTTATTTATACAATCTAATAATGTTTGAAGAACGTGCTAATAATTATATTATAGAAGTCTGGAAATTGTGACTTCAGAGGGAATTGAAAGTGAAGATCCAACCATGTTTGAAATTAGGTTAAGATGAGCATGGGAGAGTTAATGCATGAATTAGGAAGTCGTCAGATTTTTAATACGTAAGAATCCCTCTGGACTAAAGTAACGATAGATTAATATGAATGCTGGGTGAAATTGAATTCTTTGCATGAACTATCACGAAATGTTGCAACGTCTCAGTGTCATATTTAACAAATATATATTTTTTAGGAAAGAGCATATCGTGTACCGTCGTATTTCGTTAATTATGTACATCACTAAATCATGTAGTTTTGTCCACTTAAATATTGGAAAATGTACTCAATGCTTCATTGATGTTACTATCAATGTATAGTCTATGGCGGGTCTATACTGAACCAAATTGTGATTCCTGTTCCTGTTCGAATCACCCGCTCAGAGAAGTGAAAAAAATTCATTCTTTTGGGTTCGACCTTAAAAATGAATAACATATAATGTCAAACGCTTAATTTAAATTATTGTTACTAGGAGGACATATCGAAATGATTGACTGAAAGGAATGAATGATAATAAAGTTCAACTAGTACTGATAGAACCGGAATCGTGGAAGTCAAATATTGTTGGTTGCTCTGAAGAAGAAGGGTTATTATTCCTTTCTTGATACTCAACAATCAGTTTGCTGTAAAACCCATTTAAATCTGTAGCCAATACACTTCGCATCTCTTAGACACAACTTTTTTGCTTCGTGACTCGTAACGCGACTTCTTGCCAGATTGTAGATAGTGTTTCTATTCCTCGAGAACATCACGAAGTTCTTCGGAGGCGATTGTTTGCTTAATGTGGCTGCAGCCAAAGGGTTTATTTCAATCAGATACGAGATATGCTGCTACCAGTGTCTAACAGGTGTAATAAATTTAATCCCTATTATTTTAGCTGTCGGATGGCGTAGTGATTCAATACGGTCAGCGGATATTGTCATAACCATTTATGCGAGATTGTAGATACCATGTTTATGTAATGTAGAGTGACAATGATTTTTTTCTATGTTATTATTCCCTGCGGTGTTTGGTTAAGATAACATCTTTGTTCATACAGTTCTGATCAATGTTGAAACAGTTGCATTTTTGAAACTAAATTTTCACTTTTGATTTTATCTGTACATTATTTGAAATTTGTATGCAATTATTATTTATGTGTGCAATTATTTGAAATTTGTACCTAGCTTTTGCTTTCAGACATAAACTGTGTGTATGAATAAAATCAATTTTATGTGTGCAATTGTACAAAATTGATTTCAGACGCTTTGGGGAAGGAAATTTAAGTTTTGAAAATATCAATACACATATCGCGTGTTTCAATTTTACTTTTATACATCGCAGCGTCCTTCCGATTCTTACATCAGTGTTTTACAAAAAAAATTGATACGAACTCCAAGCTAAAATATTTTATTGGTTGTAGAGTATTAAACAGAATGTTGTTAGATATTTTAATTTATCCTAACAAACACGGTTATTGGTAGTACAAAAAATATTACCTTTTTGAATTATAAATCTAAGTCGTAGTTGGTGTTGAATTCTTTCGACATATTGCTCTATATGCAGATTCATGCATGGAAAGATGCCAAGAACAAGAGAAAACAGGTTTCAGGTTATTAGTTAGTCTCTTCAGTCTCTTAAAAAATAATGTTCGCGCAAGGCTATAAAAGAGGAATAAAAGCAAAACATATATTGTAGCTGGATTCAGAGAAGCATTTTTAAATGTCAGAAATGCTTCGCTCGGTTTGACAGTTATGTTTAAATTGCTCTCCTGATGAGATGGTGATTTATGACACGGTTTTGTTTTTCTCCTAAGAACAGCTATGTCCATTCTTGACACTTCATTTCTCTGTGGAGAAAACAATTTGTTTTACGATGGTTGGAAATATTATACTAAATACTTTGGCACTTTTACTTTGGCACGGTTGTGTACATAAATTCTGTAGCCCCATCCTGGCCCGGGTTTTTCTCCGTTTTTCCTTCTGGTAGAAGCGGATTTTCATACAGGTTCTCTAGGCTCTGTCTAGAGGCGTGTTTATTGTAACAATAAATCGTGAATTTAGTGTTATTTCAATTCTTATGATTTTTAAACACTATACTCAGAATAATCTATAGTTCGATAATAACTTGTACATGTAATTTTTTGCTTAAAATTACAAACATATTGACATTCTATTAGTATTATAACTCGCAGCCAACTTTTTATCTTATCTAGGAACTTTTGCTGAAATTTTTGAATCCGCCTCTGCCTTAGGACCCTTGATCGGAATTGATGGGATGGTCCCTTGCTTGCTTCCGGAGAGTCAATTAATTTTTTTCCCTCCACGTGGTCATACGCAGTTTGTACTGTTTTTTGACAATAAATTTATAAATTTATAAAATATCTACGTTAACGATTAGTAACCTTAGTGGTTGGATCTGCATTTTATTCCTTTCTCAGTATTTATTCAAGGGGCTGTTACGTAAATAAAATTTTAGACTAAATATAGTTTTAGTTAATATTATTCAGATAAGGACAGTATATAAATGGTCGTCGAAGGTCAATAACCTTTTTTGGACACATAATTATAGAAATAGAGGAGTTCAATGTAGCTCAATTGTACATCGTTAGCTTGTCTCGTAATGCTGTCAACATTTTTGAAAATTTAATTTACATACTTAGGCGAATGAAGATGTCATCTTACTTCTTTTATTTTGTATAATTGTTACTTCTCATTTTATTATATGATATTAATAAGATAAATGCTATGACATGATTAAATGATCGCATTTGTTAGGAATAATTGGAAGAGAAATCATACCGTATGTCATGTATTGAGAGAGGAGTAAGGAGTAAGGATCTAACCCAAGAAAATGAGTAAGACTATGTCTTAATTATGCAGGACTGAGAAAATTAAAATTCAATAATTTCATTATTACGGGTTAAAGAAATCGTAAGATTTCCACGTATAATAATTAAGTGAAGAAACACGATATAGATTTTTACAACAGTTTTATTTGAGAAGAAAATAAATGCAAATCAGCTTGCATAGTCGTTTATAGTCGTAGCGAAAGAGATCTTTTATATTTGCTTTCGTGAATTAATATCTAAGGAAACATGAACATTGCATTTACGGACTCACAGGCTTTTACCTTTAAAACCTGAAAGCAAGGAGATCAGTTACATTTAGTTTTCTTTTTTTAAGGAGAATATGGAAAGAGCAATTTCTATGATGTTGGGGTTTGCAGTCTCAAAGCCATCTTATCAAAGCTGTTACGGACGTTCTCGAAAGTTTGATGAAAATGTTTCTCTGTAAGTCCCAATCGCATTTCAGACTTTATTTATCTTTATATTGAAGAAAACGTTTTCTTGAATATGAGCTTTCGAAGACAGTTATCCTGCCAGCTACTAACTTTCTTAGTTTGGGGAAGTAGGCCTTCGCAGGAAGACTGGCGTAAAACACAATAACGCCCCTTTTCTTGGATGAGTCTTTCAGTGCATCATTCATTAGTCGCTCAATCACCTCTTCTTGTGAATTTTCGGTAACATTCAAAACTTCAAAAGGATTTTGAAGCAATCAAACTCTTCAAAAGGATTTTGAAACAATCGGGTCTCCTTAGCAGAATCACGAAGTTGGACAAATCACGCTTCAAACTCACTTTCAATGAGTTCTATTGTTTGAGCACATTTGTCAACATGAAAATAAATGTCTTTATGTTAAAATTTCTATAGAAATACTATTATAACACGGAATATATGTTATAATTAGATATCTGCATACTGAATACACACGAAAAATGTATTACATAAAAATATGGTATTCAGTAAACTTTTGTCTCAGCAAATACTTTCGACTCCATAGGTGGTCATCATCAGGTTCTGAAGTTTCATCAATTGTTCTGAAGGCGTTGGCTGTTTGCTTCGTAAATAAAATTTGCAGCCATACCACATTTTATTTATTTAATTTTGAGAATATTGCTTCTATTACACAGCAATGGTCACGAGAGGTACATGTACTATTTAGGTCATCCAGAATTGTTTGGAATACGTATGTGCTTCTCAGCAACGATTCTCGGTGAATCGGAAGTTTTGCGTCCGACTAGATGTTTCAAAGCTAGCCCAATTTTTTAGCAAAGAGAATACACTTCTCATCCGTGGCGGGCATTCAACTAGAGGCTTTGCCAGACATAATTACCAGTTCGTAAACCTCAGAAGGCAACCTGCGACAAAGGATGTAAAGGAATTAAAATACTGAATTATCTTTAATCAGTGAAGATCTGTTTGTAAATCTCCAGAATTGACAAAGAGGTTTATTAAAAAGTTATTATCACTTGATTCTTAAGTTTTCTTAAAACTTGAGGTAAAAAAACCCAGAAGGTTTACCTCAAGTGCTGGCTCTAACAATACCGAGATCGGCACGGGAGCATCCCGCGAATGTTAATAATTAGATGTATTTTATTCCGAGCAAAGACAGGTAAATCGTAGGTAGAATCGCCACAAGTCTTTAATTTATAAAAACAACTGAGACAGTTATTACAGTGTGAATCGTATACAAATTTCTTCTACCTCGCAATTAGAATTGGTCCCGAGCGGAAAGTGAGTATTGTATGTGCTTCCTACGTTCTACATTCGCAAATTCCACTCGTTACAACCAAATGACCTAGTTTTATGCCTCGACTCTTGTTTGGCTTCTCACCCTTCTTTCGCTTTGTCGCTCGGAAGAATATAGCGTATAGCTATTTGGTCGGTTACTTTTAAAACATGTTGCTTCCGTCCTTTGTTTTCTTTTGGTGGAATTGCTATCTTTTATTGTAACTAGGTTACATTGATAATAAGTAGGTACACAGGAATCATTTCGTAAAACAGAGTTCTGAAACATAAAATGATATAATAGATTTTACTATGTTTTTTTTCACCAGTAATGTTCTCAGTAACTTCAATGCCCAGTAGCCATATGTTTTAACAATTCGTAAAATACTTTTGAGGCATGATTCATACAAATACCTCCCACCTCGCCCCCTCCCGAAAAAGAAATTTCCATGGATGGCTCCTCAAATTCAGTGACATGAATGATTCTTCAGTTAATCTGCCCTCTGCAGATATGCTAATTGAAGATTTTCAGAAGTCTAAAGAATAGTCAGTAAATACTATTACTATAAATATACCAGATTACTATAAATATTATTAATAACCCTCCCACCCAAAAACTTACGATGGCATAAAGTATTACTTTGGAGGATAATTTAGTTTATTGTCCTCCACGTGATCATAAGCAATTTGAAACTTCTTTTTTGACAATTTATTTCTTTATAAGATATAAAATTATGGCCAAACGTAAGAATATGGTCCCACAAGGGTTCGAAAAAATAATGTATGTCATAATACTACACATGTTATTGCGGTTCCGAAAATATAAGCTGTATTCTTCGCTTTTCATATTTACGGTAGTTATAAAGAAATATTGTTCCGCACTATTTTCTTCTCTCCGCCACCGTTTATGTTAGTATGTTAGGGTATGATAATTATAATATTGCTCGCCACAGTCTGCGATGTTAGGTTTGTTAGACTCGACGATTCCGTTTTAAGAAAATCTGTTGTAAGTGTGAAAATGGATGCGATGGTGGAGGTAGCAGCTCTCGCGGAAGGATATACGAAGAATAAGGTTAGGATAGGACCTTAATGTTAAATTTTCCATCGAAAAAGGGAATTTTTTTCACATAAAATGATTCAACTTGTAATATCCGAAAACAAAGTCCCTTCCAGAATCATGGCAAAAAAAGCCATTTTTCGATATCTCATCTGGATATTTTTCTACGGCGTTGGGTCATATAGTTAAGTTGGTCCAAAATTATTAACAACATTCAGGATGGATTTTAGTTTAGGTCACATAATAAAGGACTCCTATTCCCGACACACAACACGCCAACGCATTATGATGAGATATAAAATGGAAAGATATATTAAAATGGTGTAAAATGGTAAGATATAAAATGTTGCCCCCAAAATTCTTAGTGTATAACTTGCTTTATGACTGACCTCGTTGGATACTCCTGGGACTGGGATTGGTAGACTCAAAAAAGGTCAGTATTTTGAGTAGACGGATGGATATATCCAGTATGTGAAGTTGGAACAACTTTGGCTACCTCACTGTACAGTTTTGGATTCAAACATTTTGCATAATATTCCCAAAATTATTGTTTTGATTTACCAAATAAATCTGCAACGAACCCAAAAAGATTATTTATGAGGAATTCCGAAAGAGTTGCTTTTACAGGTCCAAATATTTCCCTTGGCGTCCCTAGCCTATTAGCATTAGTCACATTTCGAACATTTATAAATTTAATGTTCCCGAATTTATAATTTTTGTTATTTGTAATGAAAGTTAATGAAACATCTTTGAACCAAATTTTTTTTCTTGGAGTGTTTTTATCAGAATTGTTGCGTTTAGGTTTATTTTATAATAAAAATCGTGTTATGTATGTATTTCGTTTAGCTAAGAACCACGAATGACGAGTGCCATTAAGGCTCAGTTTTTGTGCGAGTTTACTCACTAGACACATCGTGAATTTTACAGAGATCGGAGGAACAGCGTCTAGATTAGATCCCGATTGCTGTATCCGAGTATTACAACTGCGGTTTTTAGTCGCAGAGGGTGAACTTTTCATACAACACAGCTATTTAAACTGAGTCATGGAAATAAAAAGCTACAAATTTTATCTTGCCCCACCTGGGAATTGAACCCGGGATGACTTGGTGACGAGAGATCACGCTGACACCGTAGCCACGGAGGGGACTAAAAATCGTGTTATGTAGTGGGTAGATATCTGTTTTACTTATTTTCGGGTTAGAGAGAGTTAAATCCCCTACAAATATGCGTTCACTTCTCATAATAGATGGGAAGAGAGTAGCCATCTCCCCATTTACGACACTCACTCACTGCGAAATGGCGTCAAGAGTATCCGCTAATTAGGATCTAAGGATACAGAGAAAGTGAAGTGTTGATCCTCTGGAAAGCTCAGAAAGGAATATAGGGGTGTCGGTGGGAAAGGACGGGAAACGCGATCACTGGGCGGAAGGGCGGAGTCATCCGAACGGAAGCGCCTTTGCTGCGATAGAAGCGACCGACTGGCGACGCCTACCGTGACTCAGGTCAAGATCAGACGCTTTGACATTTGATCGGGTTGAAATTATCGCGGGATTCTATTTTGGGATGCGACGTACCACGAGCGCTTGACATCTTTTGCGTCGGATTTTGTGAGGATGGTATCATTCTCATGACACAAGTATTATCGCACATCTTAAGTTAATAGTGATGTGAATGTATAAGCAAGCCGAAATGTAATCAGATATATCCGTATGAATAAGTAAGATTAACCTTTGATATAAAGTTTTTTTTTGACAAATCTATTATTATTTGTTCTTCCGTCATAGTTAACCGAAAATGAGGTGACATTACCAAAGATTACGGTTCTTCCAAGGTCCACAATATAATCTCACATTTTAACGATTTACTATTTCTTTCATAGTTTGTTTCAAAATTCGAATTGTGTTTAAGTTCCTAGATTTCCTCCGAGGTAAGGTTATTATGCGACACGGGTAGATAAACTTAGAAAAAGCTTACAGAATTTAGTTATAAACTTTTATGAACTTCTATAAACAAATAAATGTGTATATTTTAATACTATTATGATGAAAGATGTGAATAGCTTTACTATTTGCAAAATTAATATTGTAATTGTTATTGCGACAAAGTACGCTATGTTTACATAGTTATGTTAATGTATATTTAAAACGAAATACTGTGTAACTGTTGTAAACACCATGTACGTAGTAAATGCGTCAACTGATTTGTACTCACGTGTAAATTGACTGATCTCTTTGTATGAGTCTACTTGTTTGTGTCAGTCTCGAGCTATTTCAGTACTCTTCACGAATCTCTGTGATGGATCGAGAGCAAGCGAAGCTATGTGGTACCGAAGATGTTACGAGCACAATGACGAGCATGAGTAGTATCTACCGCACTTTAGTGTTGAGTTCAACATGATTTGAATAAACCGCAGTCCACATCCTCCTAAGCAATACATTCTTTAGGACGGATAGAGTGCGTTCTCTCGCTGGCCATTAGCAGCCGTGGAAAGCGTGTCCTTGACCACGTTGGAGTCAATGACCGTTCCGCCTCCTGACGCACCTCCGGAAACCCCAGGCAAGGAGCATCCGGCGCAGTTCGGACACAGACGTCCACCCAATCAATGACCAATGCCAACGATTCGCTTTCTCTCTTGTTTTCTCAGTGACTTCTTTTTTCTGTTGTTATTCACTCGTTACTACACTCGGGATGTGTCTCGTATCTTGTAATGTTTGTCTCTCTCTTCACTCCTTTGTGTCCTCGTCGCATGTTTTTCCTCCTCTTTATTTTTCGCCACTCTAACTTCCACCTTCCTCGAGGTCAAACCATAGAATTAGCGGTCTTCGCTATGGGTTGTCCATGATAACATGAGACAGAAGATACTGCGAGGTGTCGCTCTCTCTCCCGCACACCCGATTGGTGGAGGGAAGGAGGGAAGGTGCGCAATGACTTGTGCGCAGCAGAGGGGAATCGTGTTTCGCCACCCAAGTCGATGAGATGAGAAATGATATTGTTAATTAAGGAATTGTGTAACCGTTAGATTTAAGTTGTATTCTGTAAGAATGTATTCAATTGTAAGAAATCTCTTATGTAACCTATGGATTGAAAGGAGTATTTATGCCATTGTCTAGACTTCCATATCCGTGTAATAAACCACAGAATGACGTTCCTCAAAAGCAGGGTCAAAAGTTTAAGATCAGGGAAGAAGCTGTCGGCGACGTTCTGCTCTAACGAGACGAAACCTGTCTCATCAAATACATGTATAAACTCATAACTGAATTTTAAAGTTGATTAATAAGTTAGAACTTTGCTTTCAATACTGCAGCTGACTGACATTAGGGGTCAAGACTTCTTCCTTAGCCCTTCTCTATACAAGCAGCTGCCCATATACTTGAATACACTTACCTCTGAAGTTTCTGTAGAGAATGTCACTCTGTCCGTCAGGACAACTTTGTTTATTTTAATAAACATATTTACTCTTCTTCGTGGACTTGGTCATTCTGCGAGACCGACAGCGAGAACTCCACCTGCAGTACTCCTTGAGTTCAGACTTAGCTCTGCCCCGACATCCCTCCTCCAAGACAAGGAATAGTTTGTACCAATATAAAAAAAGACTGAATTTATGACGCGACATGGCGACTTCAAGACATACTTATAACGCGTGGGTTATAACACTGGTGCAATGCGTGATTCTCAGCGAGGTGGAGAACCACCAGAACACATGTTATGGGATTGCCCTTTTTATGGATAGGAACGTACGAGATACCTGAAGGCATTACGATTTAACACTCTAGACATGTCAAATATGACCAATTTACTAAATACAAAGGAAAAACTTGACACACTTGACCAATATACTATGGATATAGGATCGACATTGCAATAAATGGAAGAAATAAGATACTACTGATCGCTATAACGGACTAGTTACAATAATGTAAAGCAAAATTATGTAAAATTAAAAAGAGAACCTTGTAATGATTTTTATCGCAAACAAGGTATTCCAATAGACTATTGGTTGGCAAGGAAAATAAACTTAAGAAAAATGAGTAGATTTTCTAGCTGTAATTTATACAGTTCGATTATAGCTATCACTCATCCCCTCGCAACATTTACTTGGAAGCTTGTTAGTTACTGCCATGTTCTGCAGTCGTAGACTCGAGCTGCTTGAGCAGCGGGTTCCCAATAAAGCGGAGGTTCCTGCTGACTTCGTTAGCATACCAGAATACGTTGATGGTTTTCGAAGTAATTCATAGCAAATTAACGTTTCGTTGAGCAAATTCAATTACACGGAAACGGAAAATTTCTCTTCCAGCTCAACTGTAACTTTAGTGTGTTTCATTGTTCTGTAATTTCGCGTGGGCAGAGTGTTCTCGTTATTTTAATTATTTTCGTTGTGTACTTTTGCGAGTTTAACGTTCGTTCTATGAAATAAACCTTTATAATTCAAATATTATCGTTGAATAACATCATACATTGCAAATAAAGAATTGACTTCCTTTTTTTCATCAACAAATAACCTTGTGATCTAATTAAAGTGACCGCTGAGTTCTTTGCTGATTAATATACGTAGTATGTATTAGGTGAAATTTATTTGGAGTTTGAGAGTGGATGGATTGTTTGTATTTTTTTTTTTAGATCTTCTGAATGTTTTTGTTTTTTAAACTAAATGACTATGAATGTTTTGGATATTCTTACGATTTCCTCTTTAGAGAAGAAATCACGGAATATTGTTACTATTATATGACTTTTTCTTAACATTTATTTCTAATTTGTATGATTTATTTCTTAACATTATGCCTTTATTTGTAAAAATAGAATAAGCCACCGGCAAAAATATTATTCTTGGTAGTTATGGGGTGTTGGCAACATTATCAAAATAAGGATAAATTGAAGGTTGTTAATCTGTTGCTCATATTGCTATAAAGCTTTTTTGGCTGCATAGCTGCTGGCAAGTGCCAAAAATCTTTTCTACATACTCAGTGTATGCTACTGTTGATGGCTGTTATGCAGCCGAAAACGTTTTATGGTAATAAAACTAGGAACAACAAAAATATTTTACTAACTTTGTTTTAAAATTTGTCTTAACTTTATGTAACTTTAAATAAAAAACAATTAAAGAGATATAATAAGATTGCCGTGTTGTTGGAAATATCCTTCAAAAATATTCCTCACCCATACGAAAATTGAAAATAATTATCACCCTTCAAGTGTTTACAACATACACTTCCTAACTGAAGGGACAATACTGGTCAATATTGTCTAAGAACATCAAAGAAGTGAAGTCTAAAAAATACATTAACCATGTACATTAACCATTGCGAAGGTCAACCTATAACAGATCTTGGCACAGTGAAGCTTTGATGTTTACCTTGCTCGTGTGTCGTGGGCATGCACGTGGGCTTGCTCGTGTGTCGGCGCTTTACTCATCAACCGTGCTCTCTATTGAAGTGTGACCGTCTAGAACTGTGCATGACGTAAACGCAGTTTCGAACATATTGGCACCTACTACACTTGCTCTCTACCTTGCATTCCCCGAAGGAACAGTTAATTGTGTTACACTCTGGTGTTAAGTGGGTGGTCAGGTTTAACATTTCATGATATTGCTAGTGGAAGGGAATTGGAAAAGAGATTAAAAGACTAATTTGATACCAGGGGTGAAGTGCCAAAATCGGCTGTGTAAGAATGATCCTGAGGAAGTTAATCAAACATCACTGCTTCCCAGTGCCCTCCCAAGTCCAACAGTTGGGTGGAAGAGCAGGTCTCATGGCCACAACCTCGCCAAAAGATATTAAATAATATATGATAATAAAATAATAACCAATATATAAATGCGAAACGCGAAAGTGTGTCTGTCTGTTTGTTACTTAATCACGATTAAATCATTGAACCGATCGAGATGAAATTTGGCTTGGATGTTCAGTTAAGATGTTCAGGATGGACATAGGTTACTTTTACTTTTAAAATGTTCAAAAAGAGAGATATAAAATGATTTCGTACCATAAATGTTGATGAATTCGGGAAAACAGAGAGGTGTATTCACTTACATCGTCTAAAGTGTTAGAGACAGGTGAAACTATGAATGGCAATATCGTTCGCCTCAAAGAGTTCTACAAAAAAGTCTGAGGCAAACAATGTCTACCTACAAAGGTTTACCTACACTATTGAAAAAACGTTATTAAAAATAGGAGTGCTAATATACTTCAATTTAAGAGAATAAATTAAGAAAGAAAAAATCAGTCATAATTAAATTTAATCTTTTGTTTTGTTTTGTGCATTTAACAAAGACTAAAAACATTTTAAAATAGTAAAATATGGACGAATGTTTTCGATTTTAAAAGCGTTTTAATGAAATGGTGCAACCGCGTTGGTACCGTTGTGTCTTGTCTCGGAAGAGAAAATTCGACCTGCGAGTGGGTTCGTTCGTCTAAAAAGTAAAAAAATTCCGAGCATCGCCGGGTAATCAGCTAGTTCCGTATATATTCTCTATCGGTAGCGGCGGGGCGGACATTTTCCAATAATTTCATGAGTAAAATAGTGTTAAGATTAGTTCTTTTGGTGCATTTGAATGAACCAAAAAAATGTAGTTTTATACAGTATGTTTATTTTTTGCTCTTCTGAAACTTATATAAACTACACAATCATGATATAACCTGCATTTAGATTACTGATGGGATCTACTATTTGGAAAGTAGCGCTGCTCCCACGTCTAAAACTGTGCGGGAGCGCACTCTCACGTGCTTCCGTTCCACTATATCCCCGTTCGTCAGCATGAGCAGGTGTTACTCATCTCCTCGCGAATGAGTTACCACTAAACAACTTACGACCACGAATAATGAAGACAACTAAGGTGCAAAGAAAAAGAGAAAGACATCCTATGTATTGATATATATTGACCAGGGAACTTATTTGGTATTTGAATACTCTTTCCAAATTTCTCTTTTCTATTCACACAAAAGTCAACAGTTTACCAGAAAAAAATATTCTAAATATATTTATTCATTAACAACAATTTTCACTATTTAATTTTGTTAGAGTTTCATAAAACCTTTATTTAAGTTAGTTCTTATCCCGTGTACCAGTGCTGTTTGCTTGCGATAGATTACTATGTCACACTGATCCTGTTACTTATTTCTTGTAAAACCAATTTTTTTATAGAATATGAAGATTTGCTGTTGAAGCAAATACTTTTTAGATCTCGATAGTGAAAGCGTTAAGGATATATTAACTCATTGTTTAGTGTGTTCTGTCATCGAAGTTATTCTATTCAGAAAGGTTAATTATTGTTTAAAAAAAAGTGGAGTATTTAATCATGTCTGAAAATCGAAAATGCAATTAATACAAATGTTGAAGAATTGTCAAAAGTAATGAGAGTTGGCGCTGCGTGTACTTTTAATCAAACCGAAATGTTCCGCAAAATAGGGAAAATCGAATGAATCATTCGTCAGATATTTTTCATCGCGAGAGCGAGCGCCTGGAATAATCGGCGAGGGAGCTGTTAGGAGGGGTTTGTTGTGGGCGTGCGGGGGTAGGGGATGGAGCATAGCATTTCGCTTTGATCGAGGGCAGTGGCCGCGTGGCGTACTCCCCTTCACCCCTCCCTGCCGATCCCACGGCGCATGCGACCTTTACGAACGAGCAACGCGCTTTCTCCCACCCGAATGAGCGGCGTCGCCTCCGCAGAACCAACGTCCCTGTCGGCGCGTACACAGTAACTACGAGTTCAAGCGGAGCAGCGGTTACCCAAACTCAGATCCCCTACTCCCCTCGATCTGAAGATTCGCGAAAAACAACTGTAGATCAGCAGACCACTAGTAGTCCGTGTGAAAATTTTGGTGGTTGGCAGAAAAAAACTGGACATTAATAGCAATTTTTTATCTTTTGCTGAAGAATCTTGTTGATTATGACACGAATATAAGATTTTTAGATTTTTTGAAACAAAGAGAAACAGAAAGTTAATAGCAGAAATAAAGAAAACAATCCTCTGATGTGATTGACGGTAATGAGATGTTGAACAATGCAATGTTGGAAAGGATACCTCGTGTTGAAATTGTGGGTAACAAAAACGAGTAATTTCTGTAAGTTTTTTCGACGCGATTTAAAAGGCTTGAGGCCAGATATTCATAATAATGATAATAATAATAATAATAATAATAATAAATTTATTGTCAAAAAACAGTACAAACTGCGTATGACCACGTGGAGGACAATAAACTAATTTACTCTCCGGAAGCAAGCAAGGGACCATCCCATCAATCCGATCAAGGGCCCTAAGGCAGAGGCGGATTCAAATTTTTTTTTGCATAAGTTCCTAGATAAGATAAAAATTTAGCTGCGAGTTATAATACATATATAATGTCAATATGTTTGTAATTTAACGCAAATATTTACATGTACAAGTTATTATCGAACTATAGATTATTCTGAGTATAGTGTTTAAAAATCATAAGAGTTGAAAAAACACTAAATTCACGATTTATTGTTACAATAAACACGCCCCTAGACAAAGCCTAGAGAACCTGTATAAGAAATCCGCCTCTACCCGAAGGAAAAACGGAGAAAAACCCGGGCCAGGATGGGGCTACAGAATTTATGTACACAACCGTGCCAAAGTTGAGTACACATAAAAATAAATTAATATGAGCCATAAGACAACACAATCATGCAAATAGTTTTTGAAATTGTTATAAGTTATTTAAAAAGTGCTACAGCAATGTCGTGATAAAGTACAAGACGAATTTAACTTTTATTGAAATCAATAAATTATTTTACAGTATAGAAGCACTGGTGCAGGAGGTAGTTTTTAACAGCGGATTTGAAGATATTCAATTTCATAATGTCTTTTATATT
>NNCF01127070.1:1293819-1359657 GCA_002313205.1 Laupala kohalensis | reverse complement strand
CGATGAATATTATTCCTATTGCGAGTATTGTGTTCGTGAACGAGACTGTTTCGTATGAAGCAAGGGTGGCACTTCAGTAATTCGGTCTTAACAAACACAACCGTTTCATAAATATAAATGCAGGGAAGTGTTAGGATATTTAATTCTTTGAATAAAGGTTTACAAGAGTTTCGGGGGTGAGGTTTACAAATTATCAGAACTATTCTCTTCTGAATTCTGAAAGTTTGAATACTCTGACCGGAATTACCCCAGAAGGTAATGCCGTAACGTAAATGGGAGTAAACGTTTGCAAAATATACGCAACGGGAAATACGTGGACTAACTGCGTTAACTAAGATTCGGAATGCGTAACACAATTTGCTTAATTGGGAATTAAGATTGTCAATGTGACAATTCCATTTGAGGTTGTCTTGAATATGGAGACCTAAGAATTTTGTATTCGTAACAGTTTTTAATTGTGTTCCGTTTAAAGAAAGAGAAACCTGGGGTATATATTTTGTGATTCTATTGTGAAATGACATGGACACTGTTTTGTCAGTGTTTACAATGAGACGATTTGCATGGAACCAAGTCGAAAGGTTAGACAAAACTTTTTGAGCATTGGCGTGTTTACATAGTAAATTAGTGTCATCAGCAAAAAGAACCATTTTGCAATCTGATGTGGATGATGACATGTCGTTCACATACAATAAAAAGAGTATAGGGCCGAGAATTGATCCTTGGGGTACTCCGCAAGTAAGTGGCTTTGTTTCTGAAAGACAACGCTCAAGTATTTTATTTTTAGTATAGGATATTTCTACTTGTTGATATCTATCTTTTAAATAAGAAGTTAGCCATTGATGTGGAAGTCCACGAATGCCTAAAGAATGCAATTTGGAAAGGAGAATTTCGTGATCGATGACATCGAATGCTTTGGGTAAGTCAAGAAAAACACTCTGAGGATTTTCTCCACGGTCTAGAGATGTGGTAACATCGTTAAAGAAGGAAAATATGGCGCTTGTAGTGGAAAAGGATTTCCTAAAACCGTGTTGATCGTCAGAGAGAATGTTATATTTTGATAAAAAATCTAGAAGACGCTTATAGAACAATTTTTCTAGGATTTTTGAGAAAGTGGGTAGTAGAGATATTGGTCGGTAATTTCCAATATTAAGTTTGTTTCCTTTCTTGTGTAAAGGTTTCACTTTAGCTCTCTTAAATATGTGAGGAAACACCCCTTCCGATAAAGAACTATTAAAAATATTTATGAGTGGATTTAATATAGCATGCAGACGAAAATGTAACAATAAACTCAGGTATATTATCTACCTCTGTTGAAAATTTGTTTTTTAATGAGCTGATGATTCTCATGACTTCACTGGCGTTAGTTTCGGAAGTGAACATAGAATTGGGTACGTGGGTGGATATAACTGGAGGACATTGATTTGGATATATTGAGTTCGTTATTTTACCAACTTCTGAGAAGTGAGAATGAAACAAATTTGCGATGTCCTGAGGATTTGTTACGATTTTGCCATCGTTTAGTAAAGAAACATTTTCTTCGAGGTTTCTAGAAGTTGACGTGTAATTTTTAACAATATTCCACATGGCTTTCATCCGGTTGTTCGATTTTAGTATATGCCTGTCGTTTTCCATAACTTTAGCTGCATAGACTAGTTTTCGAAGAATAGTCTTATATTTACGAAAATAATTATGGAATTCGGGTGGTTGGTTATAGCGTTTTGAAGGATAATATAAACGGCGTTTGTTTTTTGAAGAAATCCTTATCCTTTGGGTGATCCATCTATTATTCGGTCTAATATTTGCTGTACGGGCCTATGTGAACACGAGGCACTGAAATTACGTTATGGATCTGACCATTCGCGTTGCTAGTACATATATTTTTTTTCTCGCATGAAGGAAAAATTTCAATCGTTAAAAAAATTGAAGGGAATAATATTAAACTGAATTTTTTTCTTATATGCACTTAAAATGTCTGCATTATATTTGTTTTCACCTCATGGGACATAAGCATCATTAGGTATGGGTATTTGGAGGAAATAGTGCGGTAGACCACTTCCTGTCTGTTTTTGGTCTTTCTTCTTTATAACATACTAGCTGATTACCCGGCGTTGCCCGGAATTTTTTTTACTCGTTAGACCAACGCACTCACTAACCGGAAGTCTTGCAGGTCGAGTTTTTGCTTCCGATGCAAGCTACGACTGCAGCGGCGCGGTTGCAGCATTTCATTAAAACGCTTATAAAATCTAAACCATTCGTTCAATCTTTACGTTTTAAGATGTTTTATTTTTATTTTTGTTAATGCACAAAAAAAAAAAAAAGATTCCATTAAATTTGATGAAGATTGATTTTCTTCTCCTTAAATTCCTCACCTAAATTGAAGTATTTCAACACTTCAACTTTTCATCATTTTTTCGATAATTTATATTAACCTTAGTACATAGACATATGCTGTCACGAACATTTTTGTAGAACTCTTCGAGGCGAACAATATTGCTACTCACAGTTGTCATCTATCTCTGACCGTTTAGGCAGCGTAAGTGAATATNGATTTCATCGACATTTATCTAAAACTTTATTTTTTTCTTATCATTCATTAAAAAAATAAAAGTTACCCTATGTTTATCCTGGACATCTTAACTATGTCCTTGCTAAGTTTTATCACGATCGGTTTTGTGGTTTAGTCGTGATTAAGTAACAGACAGACACGCCTTCGCATTACGCATATATATATTAGTATGGAGAATGGATTTACTCCTTTTCTCGTTATTATGTGACATTGAAGATAAGAGTGTATCTTCTGGTGAATTTAATAAGAATATATTCATGTTGTTTTCTTAAACCTTAATTTAATCAATATTTGCAATCAATTTATTACCCTGAACAATCAGGCAATAAAAATAATTTGGTTCACTTCAACGATTCGGTCTTTTCTTAACTCACGAAATGAATGCTGCTTTAATTGTATTCTGATTTTCATTTGAAATTATGGGAGAATGTGAACAGAAACTGCTCGTGTAATTTAGATTTTTCTATACACATAAGATGTGAAATAACGTAACTAATCCCTTTCTATGATATTAAACAGAGTTGAACCAAGAACATTGCTTCAGGTGACAATTAAAAGCATCGAGGTGATTAACTTACATCTAATATACATGCAGCTTGTAAAAACTATTACTCAGTTAATGATGTTAGTTCGTTTTAATGACTGGACTCTGAGAAACTGGATCCTGAGAGGTTTCTTTGTCTCTCAAACACCGTAAAGATTAAAACACATTCTCGCGTGAAACTGTAATTACTCTTCAATTTTTAATTGCCGTTGTTAGTATGTGTGTGAAATGCTAATGATTACAAGTACGAACATAACGCATTGTTTTTAATTTACAGTTATCTAACTTGGATTAATATAATTTCTTGTAGACGGGGAGCTTTCCTGTACAGTTTAATTAAATCTTGATATACGATATCTTCTCAAAAATAATATTTTGCAATATGTAAGATCATGTATAACGGTGGCTTAGTTGTCGTATACTGTGAAACAATAGAGCCTTGACCATATATAAATAGCACTAGTGAGAATGTTTTTGTCCAAGGTTGCGATGAAATCTCTTTGCGTGTCCCTCAAGATGCCGTATCATTAGGAGACCACAGTCCCTGGAGTTCGTGAATATCAAATGTAGTTTTAACCTTTACAGTTTTGCAGTTACGTGAGATTTAAAACTTACATTAAGCGTCCAATTCATGGTTAAAAACATTTGTTTTATTTTTAGTTCAGGATTTTCGAATACCAACAGAAGAGAAAATGTTTAAGAAATTCGAAAATTGGTTATCCGATGTCTGTAGTGGATTCTATAAAAATTTTGATACTCTCTCAACGTGATTAATATTTTATGCAATTCATTTCGTGTGAACAATAGAATATAATTCTTAACCGGTAGTTAAGATTACACTATTAGATTCCGGGGATGGAGTCTCTGGTATTATTACTTAAGTTTTTCCTCTGGTGAACCAACCGAATCAAGAATATTCCTGACCTCGTGAGTTATAATGAAGGTGTAGTACTCTTCATTTTACTAATTGGTTTGTGAATTTCTACCCTGCATAATACGAACACTTATATTGAACTATTACAAAACGGCGATGGTTCTCAACAAAATATTAATTTATAACGTTATTCGCAATTTCAAAAATATATTATTATAGTACTTTCAAACATCTATGAGAAAAGTATTTAAGTCTAATATTCCATTAACTCTGCAGTGGTCTCGCGGATGACAAGAATCATCCATACGAAGTAATAATGTATTTTTTCTGAATGTTTTCATGACAAGAAAGTGTGCGTTAGGATTAGTAAACTTAAACATCTATTGCATCACCTCAAAGGATAATTTTCGATGAGTGAAATGAATTTTTTTGGAATGGTTTTTATTTGGAAGTAATATTTTTTGAAGTATTGATGTACATGGAACATACAAGTTTCTTTAGGGGTTTAGTATGGACGGCTCAGCTTCAGTGCTCGGTTGTTTTGTGTTTTTGATTCGGGAGGCGGGGTCTAGTGCGACTACTTAAGGCAGTGATTATTCCGAGAACTAAGTAATTTGTTTCTGAAGGCTGTACACACTTGCTTTTTCTCCCTCTCACGTTCTCCGCACGATGATTAACACAGTGAGACTCGAAAATATCCTTGCCAGGGTTTTATGTATCAGCAATATGTTAAATGTTACTTTTCTCTGAATATCGTATTCAATTTTTTTCGTTTTTCTTACGTTCTTCCTTTCGTATTTCTATAATAAATATCAACAGCTCCCAAAATAGTGGACCTAATGACTCGTACGGGGGTGTATCTAATTTACTCGCCCTCACTCCATTAAAAAATTAAAGAAGAAAAGAAGGGACCGTCCTATTAGTACGATCACGTTACCCGCGAAAAACGGACATGGTATGGGACGACTAATGGATCTATAGAACATTGCCAAGATCGCTGTATAATTTCGTGAATCGGAATAAGATACGAAAGTTATATCATGCATCCGTGTTTTGTAATTTCTTTTCATTTAAGAATACGCAATTAAATTATATCAATTCTTAAAATCAATACATTTATGAGATTCTCCACAAAAATCGTTAATATATTCATCACCGTTCTTTTTGAACGTTTTAGAATGTTTTAAAAGTTTTCAGCTCACCTATTGTGTGATACGTAAACATATTCAATTAATTTTCCTACGTGACGTGAAAATGTATTAACATGTGATAAAAACTTGACACTGACTCCTGCACTTTATTCAAAATTCGACGTCAATTTGTAGTAAGAAAATGGGTGTTCTTACGATATTTTTGTTTTACTCAGAAAGGAAGAGAATTACGCAAGCGATGGGTTAACGCTAATCATGAATTCGAGTTACTGTTCCTTTATTTAACAATATGAGTTTATATTTATCGATGGAAAAGTGCCAAGAGAAATAACTCGAAACGCTATTACCCAACTGGAAGGAAAATGTTACCTATAATTACTAATAACCCGTATCATTAAAAGAACAACTGCTGATATTTATGAAATATCGTTGAAATTATATTATGGCACTCAGAAGGTTTGTGAAAATAATTTTACTTTAAGTTATCATGAACAACGGGTATCGAGACGTTGTGTTCTACTAAGAGAACCATACCTTAATTTGAAAACTATGTTTTGATGCATTTCAGTCAAAATATATGCTTATTTTATGCAACAAAGTGGTTTCAGATCGTTAAAAGTAATTAAATATTAAGTTATTTATCCTATGTATTCTCGCTGCGCAACAGTCTCTTTGCCGTCATACCCAAACCTTTGGTGACGTTGAATTTATAAGTCCATTATTCACCAACGTCGTGTAATTTTACAACAAAAATCTAGACAAATTTAAGCGGATCAAAAGGTTCATTAGACGTCATTATTGCTTCGAAATAAAGAGCAAATGTATTCCTGGAATGTGTTGTGGTTGCAGACATGGTCCCATTTCAATATGACCCATGAATCCGAGAGTGAAAAGTGATTAACTTTATTTGTTGTTATGTCGTTAGTTGTACCCGCCTACCTCGGTTACCCGAAGTTTTACTCTCGTAGGATGATGTTCCATTTTTCATTTATAAATTTACACGAATTCATTCTAGTGTGTAATAAAAATGGAAAACTTAAATACCCCACAATTATTTTCTCTTTTTTTTCTGTTTTATTAGTTTTTGTTTCATAGTTATTTTCTCAGCTTGTATGATCAAATTGATATGATTGTCGATTGATTGCTCCGGAAAGTAATGTAGTTCATTATCATCCTTGTGGTTTTATACTATTTGTCTTAATTAATTATGTTTAAAAGTATATTAATATATTCCAATAGTCACCAAGAAAAGTTTTGTTGGCTCTTTTACATTATTTTGAAGGTTTGAATACATTATTTTCCGTGTTGAATTGCTTTTTTGCTGAATTTAAGGTTTGAAAGCGGAAACTATTTGGAGTGTGCTATCATGTCTGAAATAGCTTTTCCCAATGACGCAAAACACCTGGAGATAAAGGACCGACGATAAGCCGGTAATGCCCGACATTACAGCGACGTGAGCTCTTGATGTCAATGTAAACGAAGCGTAAATGAGTGCGCGTGAGAAATATTTTCCGGAAATGAAAGGAACAGTAATTCTTCTTTGAAGGGTGATAATGGACAAATCCTCCGTCCCCTTTGATGTGTCTCATCTGTTTCTGTTCATCGTGTCGCAAATAGGGCAACGAATTCCTTTTTAATTCTCAATGGAAGAACTGCTTCCAGAAATAGTATCAGAATTTTCTACGAGTTTACTGTATGAACATACTGTAGATAATAATGGAACGCATTGCTTGATAAGGAGTTGTCCATGTATGATACAAAAGCTGCGTTATCTTTGGTGCTCATTATTCTGTTGTTCAACTTGTGAGAGAAGTGTTAGGTGTAAAATTTGAAGATTTTATTTAGTTGAAAAAATAAAAATCTTGGCAATTTTGGAGTAACCTACTGTGTAATATCTGAATCGATAAACTCGAATAGATCGAAGTTGCATCTATTAGACTTTTGTGTTTGTTTTGTATTTTCTTTCAAGTTTCATGCAACTGTATTTTCAACACTGGACATTCTCCAAATTCGTTCGGAATTCGTGGCCGTGAGTATGTATCTGTAACACACATTAACGGGTATACTCATCTATAGCAATCCTGCATACTGTATTGTTTGGTTATTGTTTAAAGAAATGTAATTTTAAAAAATTGAAAATAAAAATAAAAACTGGAACATTAAAAAAAAATGTTTTATTATATATTTATATTAAAAAAATATAGCACATATTTTGTTGTTCTATCTAAATTTTGTTGAATATTAATATGTACATCGTAGTTCTTAACCTTCAGGGTAATACTATCATGGAAAGGTTCTTGAGACGTAAATAATTGTTTAACTGACATTTCGAAACATTTCCCGATGTTATTAATGCAAACGAAATCGAAGGAAGTACTCGAATATAGGTATGTTAAATGACCTCCGAGATGTTGGTTTATCGGAATAACTCCCCGTTTCGATTGCTTGAGGTTCACGTCAAGAAGGATGAATTGTTCATGATAGTGATTTGCAATATTATCTAATTTTAGGACTAGCTGACTATTATTGGCAGTGCATTGAATTTGCTCGTCTCTTATGCTAACAATTTGTAGAGACGATTGAATAAAGTGTTCGGTTCATCAGATATTTGTAATATATTACTCTATGTTAAAGAATATATTATTTGTGTATAGTATTTGATTATAGAGTTTTGTTCCGGTTTTATCGAGTTGATACTTGTTCGGTATAATTATGTAAACTAGTACTTTCCTAAACTCCTTTGCGTATGTTATTTAGAATTCAGTTTTTTACGTCGAAAAAATATTTGTGAAAGAAAATTGTCTAAAAAAAGTTGTTTTGTTCGTGAAATTACATGTAACTATTAAATAAATCATATCAGTCCAAAATGAGTGATCTAGGATTTCTCCATTTGCATTATATAGCGTGCATGTCTAGGATATGTTTCTGTAGCTCAAATTACCTTTACCTCCCGTGGACCGAATTTTTCTCGGCGGTGGCACTATTGAATCTACTAGTAAATGTCTGTCATTTGCCATTCTAAGCAAAACAAATTGAGAAAGGAAAGCTGTTGATCTGAACTTGATCTGCGTTTTTCCTATTATAATGAAATGCAAAAATACACTGTAGAAGTTTGCAAAGAAACCGGAAACCATTCAAGCTTGCCTTTTGAGTATGTAGTTGTTACATGTTTTTTACCCTTTCCTGTGTTGCCTTGAGATTGTGGTAGCTGGTACTCTTATGTTAGCCCATTCATCATGGAGACACGAATCTAATATGACGTCAGAACAGTGACGTGATCGAGTGATAGAAGAGAACAAAATAATTCATCTCTCTTTCAATCATCCAATACATGCTTTTCGTGTTAATACAACCTCAAAAACGTTTCAATTTCGTTATATTTTACTCTTTTAATTTCTCATCTGTGCTTTATGGTGTTGGTGTTCATAAAGACATGACTATTTCATGCATTGCAATCATTATCTTTTCATACACTATACAATTTCAATTTTTTATTGTTGACTTTTTAGTACAAAGTATATTTTGTTGATTTTATAGAAAAATTTCATTCGTGTATCCAGTGAATTATATTCTACGGCCATAAACATCTATCTAGAGAATTGTTTCGTACAAACCGTGATCTTGCCCAATGCATTATTTTTTTATGATAATTATTGTTTCCACACAATCCTTACCTTTGCTACTGGTTGCGACATGCGACAACTGGTCTCATTGTCTGAAACCCAGTGTCCGTTTACAACCAATGCTCCTGACAGTTGTAGGTTACCATTCATTACTGTGTAATCTGCGGTACTCACAAGAAATACATGTTCCCCACCCTAAATCTTTTGAAAAGCTGTCTGAACTATGCTGTTGTGCTCCATTAATCCTAGGTTGTGACATTCAGAGATTGCGTGAATAACTGGTATTATGTTTGCTGCTTAATACTGATTACTTCACATAATAAGCTTTTCCTAAACATAAAATTCTAATCGTTCAAAATGTTAGCACAAGAATTTGATGTTCTTTGACTGCCATAGAATTAATATATCAGTGATAAAATCAGATTTGGGTGAATCAGAGGATAGAGTTCTGAACTGTCGTGTGGATTCATCTTCGGAGGAAGGAGCGTGCTCGGTCTGCAGTAAAATGAATAGTGGGCATTTCCCAGGGATCAAACTTGCCAAGGCATGATAGCCATTTCTCCTCCTCCGTGACGATATGTTCTCCATAGTGATATAATTGAAAATTTATAACATGATAGATGATTAACACACTAAATAGAATCATTATATTTTAGGTATTTACATTAAAATAGGAAATGATGATTTTGTCAACTTCCTTCCAAGACGTTTGGCTCACTTCTATTATATAACGATAAAACAAAAAATATGTTTAAAACTCAATTGGTGCTCTATTTTGTTAGTGTTCTACACGTACAAGGTACTTTTAAAATAACTTTGTCATTATTCAAGTAATGTGTAGATAATTACAATTATTTTTTTCAAGCAATGTCAATTTTGAAGTTACTTTAATCACATTAGTGAAATTTTAATTTTATATGAAGTTTAATTTGCATCGACTATTCCGAACTTCAGCGATACATCATATCTTTTTATGCTGAATGCTATATTACGCGAACTGTAGATTAAACTTTTTTGATCGAAGATACCAGTGAAATTTATCCTTTTCTACATCAGAAGTAGGGCATGCAAATTATTTTGATACTAAGTTCATTTCATTTTTTCAGTGATTTAGTCTATGTATTTCAGAAAAGATATACGAAGACAACTTATATTTAATACAAAATAAATATATTTACTAGAACTATGAAAATAATAATAATAACAACCAAACTTCAGTATACACGTCTAAAGCTTATACATGTATTAAATAAATATTGGAATACAAACCAGGGATGAATTCTTACTTCGGAAATTTGTAGTTATAGTCAAGAAAAATTTGACAAAATTTGTAACGATGGTGTTGAAAAATTGGCTTAAGCACATCGATTTTATACGGGAAAAGGTTTTGTAATTTTTACTTGTTAGTAAAAATTATTGTACAATGTAGTCTCTGAATTTTTATTTTTTTCATTCGTCGCCTTCGTGTAGAGATTTCCTTGATTCTTGACTGTCAGCGAATAAAGAAAATAATTTTGTCTTCGAAAACATCTCAGCTCCTCTTCCACACTTGCTAATTGTTTAGACCTACTTTTCTATCTAAAAAGACTCACTACTTACAGACTTAAGAGAGGAAGAGAAGTCCTACTTCAGAAAATCATATCGATCTTTTCGGGTGTATGAAAGACACAGAAGTACAACGAATTGAAATTTCTTGACCGTGCTAGTTATGCGACATAGCTACTACATGTTTGTTCATGTCGTAACATGATATAAAATGTGCTCGTAAGAACTTTGACAAAGGGTTACTCCAGATGGTCTGAACCCTTTCCTATTCCCTTAAGAAATTCGTACTAAAAGAAATATCTTCTATTTATTTAAACATTCTGAATAAAATAAAATTTTAATCTTTGTTAGAGGTTACTTTATTCATCAGACCTTTCCTCCTCCCTACCCCTAAGCTACATTCTGTCGACCGTCCTGATTATTCGTATTCTATATTAGTTTCTCCATCAGTGAAAATTGAAGGGAAACAATTGCTTTACCTGAGTTGGAAAATCGTTAATATCCGCGTAAAGAACTCTTTATTATTAATGTCTGTCGTGTGCTTCGCAGACACATGTACCAATGCCATATTCCATATTATGTCCTGTATATGCAACATGGCATATAAAGAACATATATCATCTGTATTGCATATTGTGTCCTTTATGTTCTTTGTTTATGAGTGTGACGACAGTTCTGACATCGGAACATAACTTCATAACATCTGGAGAAATAACTTGGAAGAATATGACGTTAAAATTTACGTCAATAATGTGTTGTTTGGGATTCGCCTTGAAATGCTTGGCATGTAGATGCCAACCCACTTACAAATAACATAGGTTCTAAAAACTTCACTATCACCAATCCACAATCAAGAACTTCCTAAGGGAGCCGCTACATATCAGGATTCATCGCAATCCTCATATCTTAATGTTAGTGTATAAGTCGTTATTTTGACAGTTCAATAAAAAATAAATATTTCAATAAAAGAACTTTTATTATCTTTCAAGTTGGTGCTTTGAGTGTGGACAGAGATATCCGGTTTATGTATTGATAAATGCATCAAAAATCAGTGTTTTATTTGTGTTGGTTTCTTCAGCGTGTACAGGCACAATACATGGGTTTCCAGTTGCAAAATTAGGTTTCAACACAAAAAATTTGGGTTTACGGAAGTATTGCAAGAAATAATTTCGACCAAACGATTTCTTTTCGTATTTCCAAATGTTCATATATAGAAGTTTCGCCTGTTTATTTTGAATGCTTAGCTGTAAGGCGCAGCTAAACATTCCAAAATAAATTTATTTATTTTAAGATTAATTTTCACTTACATTGTACTTAATAAATAGTTGTATTGTAAAGTAAAAAAACATTCTCTGTAAAAAAAAATTTTGGGATCTTAAAGATCAATGAGTGGTTAGCTGTTGAAAGGAATAAGCTCCGACTTATCAAATCTTCTGTTAAGTCATGGAGCAGTTCCTGTAGGCCAGCCCGGCGCGACGAGGTCTTGCTGACCCGCCTGCGCATAGGACATTGTCCTCTCACTCATAGGTATCTCTTACTACTTGATGATGAACCCGTTTGTGAGGAGTGTAGCTGTTCTCTGACAGTGCGTCACCTACTAACTGATTGCAGAAGATACTCAAGTATACGGAGACAAATTGGTCTGGCTGCAGATTTACCAACAATTCTCGGAAATGAAACGGTTAATGTTAACAAACTATTGAATTTTATGAGTAGATCGGGGCTCCTCCCACAAGTTCTCGGGAGGGTTTAAAATTTGCATTCCTTTTTCCTCTTTCCTGTCTTCTTTCCTTTCATCCTTCGTTTCTGTAATTAGAAAATATAAGTTTTAGAATTTTTTTTCTCTTTTATGGTATAATGTATTGGGCAACTGTTTTCTTTCATTTTCATTCTGTAATTTTTTATTACAATTTCATGTATGAATAATAAATTATATATTTCATTATATTCAAAGAACTTACAATCATGCATTACTCTTCAAAAAGACATTTTTCATTGTGTGGTATGCTTTGAATATTCACTTTAAACGTATAAGTCATTTAACTTGTGCATTCTTTTCTCATCTTATGACACTAAAAACAAAAATCGGGTAGTATGTGATTAATATGTATTTTATTCTTCTATAATTGAGTAATACGTCAGACTTCAAGCTGTTAAAATAAAGTACCGAAAACGTACCCCTTTTTGACATTAAAAAATTGATATTATTATTAATCGATCCTTCGCAAATTAAAAGAGGACAAACTACAGGGTCCTCCAATTTTTCCACTTTGGTTTAGGACATTACAACCATTTTTGGAGAAATGCGACAATTGTTGACAAAAATGTCAGGATAAATTATTAAACGTGTCTCAACAACTAATTAACATGCAGCGCGCATTGTTATATATTTGGGTTTGTTATTGCATGGACTGGATTTGTAAACCATAAAAATAAAAAAGAATTGCTCTTTGCAATAATCGTTGCGAAAGACTGGTTTTTTTTTGTTTTTTTTGCTATATCTAAATAATGGATTTGAACATATTACGTCTTGTTTTAAAAGTTTTATTCAGACCTATATCTCGCTGACTTAACGCTTATGTCTAGGATATACCCGTGTCACTTGATTAAAAACCGCAAATTTCGCACTTAGAGGGCTCGTTGCAAGACATTGACTACTTCTACAATTCTTCAAAAGACGTGCAGAGTTTTAGATTTTTGTATTCTACACGAACCGGGTTTATATGTCTGAGAATTATTCGCGTTTGTAGATACGCGTTCGTACTACCACTGTTAGCTTAGTAATTATATGGTGATTTCATGATATTTACTTTCTTTAAATTTAATCTCTATTCTTCCGTTTAAGATATCTCCCAGGTATTTCCTGTTTACTTGGTCCTCATATATACCATACAATCTTCTACGTGTTATGAATGTACATGTGTGGAGAACTTGTGTGTAAGAGAGCCGAAGAATGGTCATTGTTGCTCTTCATTGTTCTTACATTCAACGTCGTCTCCCTGGATATCGCCGCTCCGTCCCACGGCAGCCACGCGTCGTTGAACGTTGTCCCAGCTCCTATTCACTGCATTTCTCATGCCGTGACCTGCTATTCCACTAGTCCTGCCCCCGTTGGCACGATTCCCATCTGTCTTGGTGTTTGTTGTGATTCAAGTCCTGTCTTCTCTCATGGATTTTTGTTGTTGTATGTGTACAAAGGACTACAAGGAAAACATTTTTTTCTTTCATTTTTCTATGCTGTGTTAAATGATATAATTTTTCTTCATTTATTACGATCTTAGATTTTCTGTTATATTGCAAGGTCATTCCCAGAATAAATATTTTTGCCAGAGACAGAGCTCCCACCTCGCCATGGTGGGGGTGTCGAAAAAATACCATCAAAGACAAGAATAAAAATTATTTGACACAACTCAGAGATGAGACTTTCATATAACGACTCAGTTGAAAATATGGAACTAAAAGGAGGTGGCTTACTTGTGTCTTATTTAGATTTATTAATTCCAAAGACTAAAATTTTCGAAGTCTCCTTATTAATGTGAGAGAAATTTCTTCACTTCATTTCTTATTTAACAGAAGTTTCTTCGAGGATTGGTCAACAATAAAAAATCTTACTTTTACAACGCCTAAGTTTCGGCAATTAACAGTAAAGTAAAACAAAAGATTGAGAAAACTGATACAAAAAATGTTGTATATCAGGTAGATTGTAATGAGTGTGGAAAGATTTATGTTGGGCAATCCTCACAGTTGGTAAATAGGAGATTCAAACATATATATGATCTCAAGAAGGCTCAATCATGCTTTGACAAATCAACACAGTTTTGATTTTCAAAATGCAAGAATTTTATGTGTGGAACCTAATTATAAAAAAAGATTAATAGAAGAAATGGTTCATATCACTAAGTTAAGTGATAGAACTTGTAATATACAAACTGACACGGATAATCTAAGCAATATGTACAAAATCATTATTGATAAATGGGTTGGCAGCAGTGGTGAGGGTGCTTTGGCATGACTGACTTTGGAATTGCCATTAGTATGTTGGATCTACACCAGGAAAGTGGTAGATATGTAGTGAGTTTAGAGGTTATGGCTAGAGGTTAGTGATGATGGTGTTCCATAGAATACAGGTGTGTAGTTTTGTATAATAGATGGTTTGGGTATGTGGTAGTTACAGTTTTTAGAGTTAGATAGGGAGTAAACATTGATATATTGTTATAATGTTCTAAATGTACTATAAGTAATGGTAAATGTGTATGTTCTTTGTAGCCCTGATGAAGGCAAAATATATTACCGAAACGTTGGCGTTGTAAAAGTAAGATTCTTTTTTATTGTTTACCGATCCTCGAAGAAACTTCAGTTAATTAATATACTGGTCAAGATCAGCATCAATAATTATTTTTTATGTAATTAATAGTTCTATTCGAATACGACCTTAGGCGATGTTTAATGTTGTTCTACATTTAATTGTGTAATCATGTGAAATATTATTGATGCAATAGAATGATGCGAATAAGGTGAAAATATGATAAAAACCGTAAGAGAAAATCATACGACCGACAGTTAGTTTCTTAAAAGATTGATCACGTTTTACCATTTCGTAATACATTTAGATTCAGATTTTTGAATGATTCATAAAAAAATATTTTTGTCATTTTCTTTTTCCTTTTAGATTCAAGTCGTGTTTCCATTCTTTGTAGATTTAAGATTTATTTATTTTTTCAAATTGGTTGGCTTGAATTCTACTCATGTCCATTCCCGTGCAATATCTTTTCTCTTTGTGACCTTTATTCCTTTATGTGTATCGTTTTTCAAAGTTAACCTGTGATCTGGTTGCCAAATGCTGTGCAAAAAAGACGTTGCTAATTCAGGATTTCAAACCTTAAGCAGTTGTAATAACTGTCACCTGGAAACATCTAAAATTTCTAGAAAGCAAGTGATGAGAACCCGTGAAGGAGTTTACGGTTGTTAAAGGGGTCGTTTTCGTATTGTAATTCTCGCTGATCCATATTTTATCTTTATTCTGTTGCTTCCTGAGGCATCAACAACAATTCTATATTTTCTGGAAAAACATCTAAATACTTCGAGTTACAGTATTTTGGTCGAATGTAAGTATGGGTGAAACCTATTAAAAACTTGTGGAGCAAGCCCTGCTTGGTCTTCATCCGGTTAAATTTCCCCTTCAGGGCCACATCCATTTCTCATAGTATCTATTTCCAAATAAATAACGCTAGCAATTAAACCAATCAGTGCGATCAATGATTCATCAGCGGACGGGATGTAGGGAGTTAATTAGCTATTGATTTGGCTTAGTTGCAAATGCTTCTATTCAATCATGCTATACCCACGGACGCGTAACTCTGATTCCACAAGTCTGTATTTTTTTACTAATCAACAAATTAAGAAAAACAGTATACGCGCAAAATGTGTTTTCCTATGCTCATTATACTTAAATATTATATTCTAAAATCCTACAATTCAAAAACTTGCAAAAAATTGAGGAAAATCCAGAAATTTTAAACTTTCAAGCATCTTGGGTACCAAGCCCGCAGGAATTCACAAGATTTTTTGTCGTCATGTTAGAAATGATTGGTATAAGGTTAAAATGCTACACTTTGATATTGGAGGGAGAGAAGAAATATAATCAATTTTCTCCCGTACATATTTTACAAAGACAAAGCAGGGTTCCAAGGTTAAATCCCTGAACCTTGTTGATATTTTGAAAACAACAATAACAACATCGTTCAAAAAATCGCAGAGACGTAAAAAGAACGTCTCTGTACTTCTTTCCTCCGAGTCGGATTTTGCATTGTCCGACGGTGACGTGAAAATGCAAATTCACGAGCCTGACCCAGGGGTAAAATGTAATGGCGTCCATACTTCAGTGGAACCTTAATGACTATAGAACTCAACGTGAAGAGTTACAGCTCTTCGCGCGTTGGAATCCGATCTGTATTTGCCTGTAAGAGACTCACCTTTTACCAGAACACTTCCTCTCTGCGGGGATACAGCAGCTTTAAATATGACGACACCACGGGAGATTGTGCAAGAGGTGGAGTTGCCGTGTTTCTTAAAAACAGTATCCTCTGCTCACCTGTTCTCCTACAAACTCAAATTCAGGCTATAGCAGTCACAATTCAAAGAGTACCAATATGACCGTGTGTTCAATCTATCTTCCTCCAACACGAGATTTCTCGGAGACTTTCCCCAGAGATCTAATTTACTAGCTCCCTCGACAATTCCTCCTCCTTGGAGATTTCAACGCTAACAATGTACTGTGGGGTTCGTCGAGTGATTGCCCCAGGGTCCGACTGCTGAATTGTCTCTTTGAGCATGAAGATTTATGTTAATGAACACCGGAGAGGTGACCCACTTTGTGTTTGCCACGAGGTCATGGACTGTTATAGACCTGTCAATTTGCTCTCCTGAAGTTGCTGATATCTTCCAATGGAAGGTAGAAGACGATCTGCATGGTAGCGACCATCATCGTATCTGGATGTCCTTGCGAGAACGTGGGACTGTTCCCGAATGCAAGCCTCAGAAATGGATTCTCAGAAAGGCTAGCTGGGCACCGTACCGTTCTCTGGCTGTTTTCACAGAAACATTGTCCAAGAGAGGGTCGACTATCTGACACAGGTGATTCATCATGCCGCTGAAGGATCCATTCCGAAAACATCTGTTTCCGCGAAGACCTCATGTCCCCTGGCGAGGGGAAGAGCATTGAGGAAATTTAAGGGTAGTCCATCTCGGATTGCTAGAGCATATCGGAGATGTCGCATATCGGATTGCTAGAGCCAAAGCGCGCAGAACCATCAAAGAATCCACCTCCAGGAAATAGTTTTTAAGTACCATTAAGAGAACATCGTCCACAAAAGTATGGGAGTCAATCCGAAGGAAATCTGGAAGGTATTCTCGAGTCGCAATATCTGGACTCAATTATCAGCGTCAGGTTCTCAACAACAACAGAAAAATGGCAACAGTGATGGCTGAATACTTTGCTGATCTAACATCTACAGCAAACTGCGATCCTGATTTCCTGAGGAAAAAGGAAACAAAGAGCACCTCCTTTGACTTTCGTTCCTCAAACTATGAACCATACAACACTCCCCTCTCAATATGGAGACTTGAGACAGCTCTAACGACAACCCACGATATTGCTCCTGACCCTGATTCCATTCATTATGAAATGCTCAGACAACTCTGTCTCGTATTGAAAGAATACCTTCTGGATATCTTTAATCTTTCATGGTCCGAGGGAGTATTCCCTAATACCTGGAAGGAACCAACGCTTATCTCTGTACTGAAACCAGGAAAGGACAAAACAGTCATCAGTAATTATCGAAGTATCGCCTTGACGAGTTTCGTCGGTAAAACTGAGGAGAGAATTATCAACCGTCACGTGTGATTTCCTGAAAGTCATAACTTGCTGAGTCAATCTCAATGTGGTTTCAGGTAGTTCCATTCCACCTTGAACAACTTACTTCTAATGGAAAGAGCATTTCAAGATACTTTCGTCTGAAGACAATATGTCGTCGG
Organism: Laupala kohalensis; assembly: GCA_002313205.1. Taxonomy (NCBI): domain Eukaryota; kingdom Metazoa; phylum Arthropoda; class Insecta; order Orthoptera; family Trigonidiidae; genus Laupala; species Laupala kohalensis. Next base: position 1,341,821 of record NNCF01127070.1, on the reverse strand, counting down.
AATATTCTTTGACATCAAGAAGGCTTATGATACTACGTGACGTCATGGCATTTTAAAACAACACTATGCTTGGGGATTTAGAGGATATCTTCTTCTGATGTTACAGTCCTTTTTGGATCAGAATTGGAAGAGTCACCTCGGATCTACTTCTTCAAGAGAACGGTGTTCCTCATGGCTCAGTTCTGAGTGTGACCTTATTTGCAGTGGTCATAAACTGCATAACAGCAGGTGGAAAGATCTTGTCCTAAACTCTTTTTGTCGACGACTTTGCCATCATCACAGAGTGTCAGGTGCGGAGCGACAAATCCAACTCGTCCTCAATAGATTATACTACTGGTCGAAGATGACTATCTTTCGTTTCTCTGCTGAGAAAACACGCTGTGTTCTTTTCAGTAGGAGAGCAAGCTTTCTGGCAAAACCTCACCTCGCCCTGGGGAACAACGTTCTAAAATTCTATCCTTCTGTAAAATTCTTAGGTCTAATCTTTGATCAGAGACTGAATAGGATTTAACATCTGACAGACCTAAGAGCGAGTCTCTGATTCAGATTAAAGTCTCTGAATCTATTGAAGTGTCTGAGCAGCGGAGAATGGGCTCCTTGCTCCAGTTTTATCGTGCATTCATAAAACTGCTCGGCATTAATATCTCTGCTCGATTATGGCTGCGTTGTATATAGCTCTGCTCGTGCAAGCTATTTAAAGAAGTTGGATAGTGTCCACCATGCAGGAATCCGACTAGTTACGGGAGCCTACCGTACTAGGCCCATTCCGAGTTTGTATGCCGAGAGTGGCGAGTCATCTCTTTACTTCCGGCGGCAACTCCTCATGCTACGACATTTTTGCCACGTGCTAACTTCACCCGAAATCTGGTACACAACGCAGTATTCTATCGTTCCTCTTCCATCCGTTTCTACAACAACAGACTGAGAGCAACCAAACCTTTTGGATATCGCTCCAAATAAATTTTGGAAACCTTGATTATACGCGTACCTAATGTCTTAAATCAAGGTTTCAGTAAGACTCCTTCTTGGGGTTTGCACAAGCCGGAGATTAATTTCGATCTTCTGCTTCATGACAAGAAGAACACTCCAGCTGCGATGTTGAGGGTGTACTTTCACCTAATCCTCGACAAACACCAGGTCCATATCCCTGTGTTTACAGACGGGTCAAATGAGGCTGATGGTGTCGGCTACTCCGTGGTATTTCCCCGTAAGATCTGTGGCTACCGTCTAGGCAACCTGTGCAGCGTTTACAGCACTGAGTGCTACGCCATATTGAGAGCACTGCGATCAACAATGTGCTCCCGCCGATCAAATTTCCTGATTTGTTCTAATTCTCTAAGTACCCTTCTAGCAATCCAGACTATGTATCCACTGATAAGCTGATCCAGAACATCTAAGATGCTTTTCTCGCTCCAAAGTGATGGAAATAACATAATGTTATACTGGATTCCCGGACACGTGGGAATCAGAGGAAAGTAAGCAAACGTTTCCGCAAAGGCGGCAAGCCTCAAGAATCGATTTCTTTACGATTCCAAAAAGGGATCTCCTAAATTCCATCAAGACAACGATTCTGAGTGAATGGAACAATGAATAAACTCCGACTTATCAAATCCTCTGTTAAGTCATGGACCAGTTCCTGGAGGTCGGCCAGGCGAAAAGAGGTCTTGTTAACCAGGCTGCGTATAGGACATTGTCCTCTCACTCATCGGTATCTCTTACTACTTAATGATGAGCTTGTTTGTGAGGAGTCTGTAGCTCTTCTCTGACAGTGCATCACCTTCTAACTGATTGCAGAAAATACACCAGAATACGGAGACAAATTGGTCTGGCTGCAGATTTACCAACAAGTTTCGGAAATGAAATGGATGATGTTAATAAACTATTGAATTTCATGAGCAGATCGGGGCTTTTCCCACAAGTTCTCGGGAGGGTTTAAATTTGCATTCTTCTTTCCTCTTCCCTGTCTTCTTTCCTTTTAGCCTTGCTTTCCGTAATTTAAAAATTAGAATTTTTAGAATTTTTTCCTTTTTATGATATAATGTGTTCGGCAACTGTTTCCTTTTCTTTTCCTTTCATCTTTGTATTTAGATATTTGTTGAATTCAGGTTTTTTTAGTAGTTATGGTCCAGATATTCGGCGAGTCACACCCACGGGGAAGAGTCTTTACGGCTCTTCTGTATGGTGCGAAACTGCATTTTTCCCACCTGCAAGGGCTCTAATGACCTTGCCGTTGACGAGCCCTAAAGGCCCACAAAAATTCTTTAATATATATTTTAGTTGTGAAGGACTCTTTTCTATCAAAAATTGTAGATGACGCATGTTAATCAACATTCAGTTTTCTATTGAAAACAGTTTTTTTTGCCGAACGAAATGAGCAGTTTTGATCATAAGTCCTCCTTTTTAAAAATCTGGACCACTGTGCGATATGGCCATGAGAAGATAAGTGTGCTGCTTGATTGACTTTCGTGGAATATGACATAAGCAAAGGTCAGCAGTCCCCATCTTTATCTCACCACATTCCAAATTGCCATAAAGTTCCTTGTTTGGTGTAAGTTCCTTTTAAGCTTAAGATATATAAACTAAATATGACATCTATGCAATTGAAATTTATTCAAACTATACAGATGGAATGTACGTGTGTTCTATGATTACTTAAATCTAAAATGTTAACTTTTTAATATGGTTCAATATCTGAAAAGTATTTGCTTGGACGTTTCTTCATGATGGAATCACGATGGAATCATGATGTTCTATTATTTTTACTACATGAGTATTGATCATTAACAAGTTTTCTTAGGATTTTTGTTTGATTTTCATGACCCAGATTTTTCAAAATACTGAGCACTCCTGCGGGCACAAAACATAAGATGCACTATCCTTTTCGCAAAAAAAAAACAAGTATTGTTCTAAAATTGTTCCGTTCATCTCCTTGTATTTTCTCTCGTTATCGCAGTCTTAAAGGAAAATTGGTTTATCTTAGGGCTCAATTTAGGCCGAATAGGCTGTATCCTAGAGCGCGAGGTTTTTCTGGGCTCAAAAGATATATCTTTTTCATGTTGTTAATGGGTATTTTTTAAAGGTATACATTGAAATAGTTTCAATTTTGATTTAAAAGAAAATGCTAATAAGTGAAGTTAGTGACGCCTGAGTAAGGCGTCTCACATGGATGTGTTTGCGAATGCCTGTGAAAGGTGGATAAAAAAATTGAACCGTTGCCTCGTATTCAACGGGGGATTGTTTAAATTTTGACATTCTTACGCACTATTTGCCAATCTTGATCGTGCAACTGTCAAGAAGTTTTACTATTCTGACATAATTTACGCATTACAAATATGAGTGGAAATATTTTTAAGAAGGTAAAAAATGTTTAATTAGGTTGTATTCAATTTAACATCGCTCATTTTTTGTCGGGCGTTTATCAAACCCAAAAGTCAAAAGTTAAAATTAAATAACTACTTGTAGTTTTACGTATACTATAATTAGAAAGTAAAAATCGATCCTGTGCGATGCGGGCGAATCGGTAATTATCGGTTTCAATTCCGGAGAGATCTGAGTTCTTTTTCACTATTGCGATAAAAGCTGAATAACTCACGTTTTACTTTCTCACATACGTTGCGTATGAAAAATATTGTAATCGTGAAAAAATTCGAAAACTTGTCGTAAATGTCCGTTTTGGAGGTTTATTATTCCGAAAAAGTGGTTTCTGGCACTCACGATTTTTTGCTTAAAATCATTTTAAATGAAAATAATTTTGTTATTTTATTAGGACAGGTCATTGATCCTTATGTCCACTTCGTCTAAACTCTTTCATGACAATGCGTCTGTAAGCAAATCCATGCTGACGTGCGGACATTATAGCAACCCGTTTATAACAGCAGCAGTGAGAACGTTATTTCCTCTTCCGGAAGCTCTTCGTTCTGCTCAGGCCACAGCCGTGAAATATGTTCTTTTAAGAGGAGGGAGGCGGACAGTCGACGGCCGCTGGTTCTCGCGCACGTATTTTCGCCAACAGGTCTCCGCTCCTCCTGCCAGCATTCATTTGCATGCATAACTCGAGTGCACGACGGCAGCGCGGCGCCTTCGCGATGAGACTATTACATTGCCGAATATGAAAGAGAGAGAAAAAAAGAGAAAAGATAACAGTGAAAAATGGAGAGAAATGAATGTGAACCCACTGAAGAAGTGGGACAAAATATTGTTTTATTTCGTATGTCTCTTTTCTGGAGAGATCTATTATTTTATTTTGTGTGTGTCTACCGGGAAACGGGTGTGACAGGGTGGATGAAGGAGTGAATAAGAATATGTAATTGATGATGAGTGGAAAGGGAAATAACCATATCCCGAGATAACCTGCTGCAATCCACTTTGTTCATTGCTAGAAATTACACATGGGTCAACCGGGTTTTGAACCGTCGTCTCCCTGTGTGATAGGCGGGTGCGCTATCCGTTACCCAGCGTTATTACCATGAAAATTATTGAATTGGGATGTAAAGTATGTATGAGTTTAAATTGTGACTTATTTCTTTATTCCCATGTTCCTCTTTGCATCACATATGTACAGGTAATTTTTGTCGTACAATGTATAATACAATTTTATTTCATAATAGTGCTCTTGTTACTTTTTATGTGAGTGAAATGAACTATTTTTGTTTGCGTACATTAATATGTGAATGTAATCGTGTATATATTATCGGTAGACTCCATTTCATACCTTCCTTCTCCGAATTCCGTGTTCCATAGCTGTTATGATAGAATATTATTATCCCATGTCATTTCCAAACGGTTTATCCGACCCTTCTATCGCTCTCTCGGTTGGTCATTCCTGATTGTGCCATCAGATGACGACAGTCCAAAACACCAAATAAGTTAATAATACTACTAACAGAGTACCCGCAGTTGTGCTCACAAGAACTTTGTATTTTTTGTTGTTTGTTATCTAGTAGAATAAAGTACAAATAGTTTTTTAAAAGTTATAATAATAATAGTTTTAGAAGATTTACAGAAACCACCAACGGGAAGTGAATAAATATTTGATTTGAAAATTTCAATCAAAAATGACAGACACAGTATAAAGACATAATCAAGGAATTCTCTAAGTTTATATTGGTGGTTTCGTAGTGTTGGTGTGTAAAATTTACTTGTACTCCTAGTTCTTTTCACTGATATGTAGGGGAGAGTGTTAGTTTAAAAAAAAATAAGTAACAAAAATGAAATATCAATTTTTAAACCTTTTTTGTTCAGGTTCTCATGTTTCGTGATATTTCATATAATTTCTGTTCGTAATTCCTTCGTACCGTCTATACAACACATCAAACGCAGGTTCGTGTTGCGTCGTTTAGGTTGTCCCATGGTAACACGAGATTGCTTAATTCCCATTATACAATATCAATACATATAGTGAAGAATACTGCATAATACTTATTTTTGATACAACATGCAACACAAAAAGCGTCGCGTAAAGATAAAGAAAGACATAAGCTTCAGTGCGTTTGATTCAGCTCACTTATCGGTACATGCATCTACGATCTTATTTTTATTTATCTTCGGTTATTTGCATATAAACGTGCTTAGAATCATCATAGTAATACTCCATTTTATGTTTATACGTCGTTGCTGGTGTCTATTTCTATTTTCTTCTGTCTATTGTGGCTCAGTAAAAGTGTGAGGTTTTACGAAAACGCGTAAAGTTCCGTTCACTTGTGATGAATAGATATCTAACATACGATCGAAGCCATTTCACCATTAATAAATATTCATGGAAGGGAATATATTGGAATAAAATACAAAGTCATAATAATTATTTTCTGAGTATAAGAGCGTATTTAATTCCTAAGTTTCAAATTATTTTATATATAACATACAATCATCACTTTCCCTGTTAGAAATATATAAATGTTTAATATTTTCGTATCAGCACATTATGTATTATGTTCCTATAAAATTAAAGTAAATGTACATTAAATTTAATGTTACAAGTAACTATAATATAAGTAATGTGAAAGTATATTCAAGTTTGAACGTTGATTGCACCCATGCAGAGGGACGATGTGAATGAACAGGAAAGTTGGATAAATTTGGGAAACGAGGATGAAAGGAATAGATGAGATTGAGATATTGTTAGTATCGACTCTCCTAAGTGACGCCTAAGCAGGAAATGATGAGGAAGCGCTCGTTGACGGGTGAACACAGACAGGAAGTGAGAGGTGATGAGCGAGAGGGAGAGCGAGAAAGCAGGTGGATGCCTACAGGTGTTCGCTGACGGTTGCATGTCCCATCGTTACCGTTGCCCGCCCGCTAAAGGCTGCTGTCTGTCGCGGCATTGTTTATTTTCAACTTGATATTTCATCCATTTTGAATTATGTCCTATGGTAATATGAGGTTCCCGCGAAAGTCGAATATTTCTTTTTAGGTGTTCTTTTTTTTTTACTTTTATAGCTGATAACTACAAATAGATGCTGGATATATGTATTATTTTTTACCAATTGACGGACCTAAGCATCTAAAGTTTTTGTCAGTTACTCAGATATTTCTCTCGTATAAAAATAATTTATTATTAATTCAAAATTTATGATGTACACGTATAAATATCTATTGACATTAAATACATTTTGATGTAAACCATGATGATAATTTCGTCATCATCTTGAAGTATCGTTTGTCATCTCTGTGATGCATTTGATTCAGTATTGTTTGAATGAATCGTAACGTTTTTCTGAAATTTTAATGTGTGTTGTCGGAAGTTAGAGGAGCGGAAATAACTGACATGTTGATATGATGATAAATAGTCGATAAATCTGTGAAGTGCTATGTCGAAGCAACGACCTGGAACGTTGTATTACCATACATATTTTGAGGATGTATCATATGACAGGATGACAGTATTTCATCTGTTTGAATGGGAATTCGCACTTTGCTCGACATCTCTGAAAAGTACTTTTTCTTCTCGAATAACCGTTGAGTGACGAGAGACGAAAATCTTGTTTCATTAGTGAAATTTCTTTATTTTCGTTCATACGACTATTTCAAACTCGTTTCCCAACTGTCTTAAACATAAATGCGTTTGTTTTTACTCTGTCAATTATTTTATCCCGTTGTACAATTGCATCTTTCGAGAAAATTTTAATTAGTATGAATTATCTGGTGTGGCAATTATATAATAAAACAAATTTCCTTTTCTTTTGATAGGGTTCATTGCTACCAAGGGACGGTGCTGTCATTCTGAAGACGCTAGATATTCTGGACCTTCCCTTGTACCAAAAGAAAGTAGAAAAACGAAGTATTTCCTGTACTTACGTGTTTTGTAACTAGATTTTATTCCACTATTAATTTGTTGTACAGGTTCATCGAAGGATATAACTTTTTTCTTTAGGATCGAGAGGTCCTTTTTGATATCATTGAATATAAGATAGGTTGCCCGTTCACCACGGTTACTCTTTGACTAATATGTTTACTCTGTTAATTTGATAAGTTTTATCTCACTCGCAAAATTTATTATTTTGAAAGGTATTCTATTCTGCTGTAGAAGCCAATTAGAATTGCAACGAGCTATTAAGATAATGTACAGAGGGAAACATAAAATTACTTCATTCTATCGGCATTGTTTGTGAACATGTAACTCACTACATATCAATTCATTGGGAAGACAGAACTTTTTAAAACCTTTAATATATCCAACTACAAACGTGTCGCACAGTATGTTTGTATTCATTTTAGGTTAAAATGATGTAGTATCAAAGCTCTTTTATAAAATAAGTTATGTAGCAACAGATTTTATTTTAATTGAGTGATTTGTAATGAATCATTGAAGCTTTTAAAAGGTTTTTATCCTTTCTGTGTTTATAACATGTTTTCCTAGTACTGTTACTACTCAATAAATATATTTTCAATAAGTAAAAAATTAGCTTATCTGCGTAAGAAGCTCACGGTGATCGCATATTAATGTTAGACATCCTCTTTTCGCCTTTGATTCATATCCTATAGTTCTTTTATCACAAGCTACCAGGTTAGCTGGGATTTGATTAAACACATTGTTTAAAAAATATTTCTTTTAGTATTTTATTTTTATTGTGAATTTTAATTGCTTATTTTTGAGTGAGTATTATTTTTGAGTTTATTGAATCTTTAATTTTTGAGGGCAAACCATTTTTCTATCGTTTAAGGTGCAAAGTGTATTCCTTTTAGCAGTATAGCTATATTGTTATTATCAGTTATTTTAGCAGTATATCCCAACCTGTTAAAGTAAATAAAAATTTAATGTATAAAGTGAATCTTCAAATGAAATACTCAATTTCTTATTTTGCCGTATACGTTATAATTTCCTCTCTTGTATCGGTTAGGGCGTCCTTAGTTTTGTCCGGCTATGTCTTTCCCCGAAATCATAATGAATACTTTAATACATGAATAATTGCGATCGGTCTCACAGCACTTTGTTCATTGCTCGGTGGCTTATAAATTCACAGATCGACTGCGGTCGGTAGGGAAATGAAATACAAATGCCCAGAAGAGATAATGACAAGAGCCAGAGAGCAAATGACAGAGCGGAGAAAATGAAAGACTTCTACTACTAGTATAGCATAGTAGGAGAAAAAGTATGAAGTTGTAAAGTGTACCATCATTTCTGTCTAAAAATTAATGTGATAAAAATGTATGACCATTGATTTCTGATACTTGGTCTGAAAATCAATGTAATAAAATTTGTATCCATTGATTTCCGATAATTGGTCTCCAAAGAAATCTCACAATTCTCAAGATAAGACTCATAGTAAGTGTCTTCCTGAATTGAAGATTAAGGTGGATTATCTGGAGTACGAAACGACTTACTTTCAAGGTCCTTGACTTTCAATGTCAATAAGTTAACGGTCTAAAGTGCAGTAAAACTTTGCTCAAATGTGTGATTTGTCGCCAGAGTTAATTGGCCATATTACAAAATTTACGATTAGATGTACAATTACCTTTGGATTACTGCGTTTTATTTTTAAGCATTGTGACTCAGAATGTTTAGATCATGAGGTCTTGTTTGAGATTTGATAGTAATCACTTGTGGTCATCTAATAGTTCAAAATAGATACTAATTTCTTATTGCATTATTTCATTGAATAACATTAATATATGAACTGCCTTGTGGAAATAACGTCGTTCCAGTGTTACCGATGCATTTTTACGATTTTCCCCTCTGCTGAAATTCTAAGTACCCTCGTGGGGATTCCAGTTTCCTTACCATGGTGTGCACGCTTTTGAAATAATGGCTGCACAGATTTGGTATAGTAAACGTTATCCAATAATTGAATCCAGTAGTCAATATTTCTAATTTTGTGGGTAGAGCATGTAAATTGTTGTCACCTCCTCTCTCGAACTAACATTTTCTTGTGTTTCAGGTTCAGCACCCTTCCTGAAGAGGCACAGTTTGCTGCCCACAGGGTAAGTACAGTATATTTCTTTCTGAGAAGTTACACTAGTTTCACTGTCCATAGTACTACGCTTGATTTTTTTCTGGTAGTTTGCATGGTCTGCAGCAAAGCAAGGAAGCGCACGCCCTTTGGGAACCAGAAAACTTTTATCCTCAAATATTATTTATCTTCGTAGCGCAGGTTTAATATAAACGCATTTTGTGGTGCTCAGAATATTGTTTGAGAAAATTATACTTTCTCTATAATTGCATTGATATTTTTAGATGTTGGTTAAAAAGGTGTAGGTAAAATTGAAAAGAATTAAAATGAGATCAACTGACGACAACTAAAATTTTTGAAAATTCGTATGCGAATAAACTAAATAAATGAAGGATAAAATTAAGGGTTTCTTAAAATTTTAGATTGTAAAATTCGCTGATGACCGAAGGAAAAAAGGCGGAACTAAAGTAAAAGCAGTTAACGTGAAGAACGAAAATGAATATGACCAGTTGTTTTTAGAACTGTAGAACCGTTCAATCTATATTCATGATTAAGTTCTTTGAACTTGTTGGTTTAACAGGTTCTGTATTAAGCAATCTTCAGGTAGAAGATTTACTGGTTTGTCAGAAATGGTATTTTTTTTACTCTTCAGGTGCAGAGTATGCACTACTTGGAGTTGTTTTAAGAACAAAATAACTTTTATGATAACCCTCTAAAACTTCGATTTTTATTGATATAGGCTTTAACGGCTATCCTCGTCAGTATTTAAAACTTCTTTCAGGGTATAAAATCGTATCATTTCATAAAACCTAGAAAAATGAAAGATATTTTTTAGTTGTGTAGACGGAGATCGTTTCTTAAATGGTATATTTTTAAAGATTTGTAGACTCTTAAGAAAAGTTTTGCATATTTTTTGGTACGTTACAAGAGAAATTTGATATGAATCTCTTAAAAATGTATGAGCGGAGAATTACAAAAGCGATTTGTTGACTTCGAAAATGAGGTTATGGAGTCATGTGATTAGATTATGGCTAAATTTATGTGTGCATATTTCATGCGTTAAATTATTAGGTCTCTGCGTTTCTTGGAAACGGTATGCACTATATCAATCTCGTAGACCATGCGTGTCGTATCAAGAGTTGCTCATTGCAATTATGTTTTAATCCGATTCTGAAGGGCAGTGGGCGAGTCGCATGCAACTGCTGGGCGATTGTCCGCCAAGCCTGTTCGCGCCCACCTACCGCTTGCTCTTGCCACGAACCAGGTTAATGAGTGGATTCCGAGTGGTTTTACAGTTATGATTCGCCTCTCCCCTGTGACCTCACTTTTGCGGCGGTGGCTGGCGCCTCTCGCGGTTTTTCTTGGTCTCTTCAAAGGCGCAGCGACCATTGCTAATAATGCTATTCTGGTTCTCAGAAGTGAACTTCTCAGAATGTGTACAATGTCCTAAGAAGTCAATGAGCAGAAAAAAAAGAAAATTATTTTCTTTTATTGCCTTGAAGTTGAATAAAATCATATATGATACGAGGATTTATTTCCGTTTCCTACCGTATTGGAAAAAAATGTTCAGGAATAAAAATTCAGGGATGGATCATACATAATATTTGAATAGAGCAATGAAGATGTTTTGATATTTCTTTAAATATTTCTTACATAATTTAAATAAATATGTTGCTGTTTGTGTCACATGAGTGACTAATGCGACTAGTGACAGAATTCAAACTAATGTGACTGTAATGTATCAATATACGAATGATTCATTCTCTTAAGATTTTGAATATGTTCACCTACAGCTTTGGTCTCTCATTTTCAATATGGCTTATTAGTTCTCAGAGTAGGTTCAGTGGCGTAACTTAGTAGTCCAGGAACCCAATGCAAAAAATAAATTCATATTCGGACAATGTTCCGAAAAAGATCACATTATGTTTTTGCATTAGAAAATACTTGCTTATGACATTTGCCCATTTTTGGATGGAGTGTTTATTATTAAACAATTACTCCGTTCTGAGAGTTATTTTAAATTCACAATTTATCCATCATTTTTCAAATGACGGTGTCTCTCTGCACTCAGGGGGAGGTATAAACACCTTAAATTTACTTTTTAAATGAGTAAATGTGTTGCCATGTGTTGCTTTTGATATTTTATAACCAATTAAAATTAATTATCAGTAAAAATGCAACAGAAACAAAAACAATAATTATAATCAGACACCAGAAAAACTTAAAAGAATTCTGAAAATATTTATTTAAACTAACAAATTAATTTGGTTTGGGTATTAAGAAAACGAACTCGTTGATCGTGTTATATACGACTTCTGTTATATAATTTTACTTAAAGTCGAACGTTAACAATATTTCGAAAGCAAATATCTACTTAAGTTGTTGTATTGGATTATGGTGGTATTGTCACAAATTTCATGTATTTTTTGTATCCCGAAATGTGAAGTTATTTTTAACAACACGTACACTTATGTCATCAATCAATCGTTTTATATAAATGGAAAAGTACTTTATACACACAATACCAAATCTCCCTGAAATTTCTCAAGTGAGATTACATGAAACAATTGTGAGGATGTCAGTGGAGTCAGTAGAGTTTTCTAGATATTATGACATTGGTTATTGTGAAGAATAAGTTCACGAGGCAATCCATAAGTAGACATTGCACGTTAAAATCTTAGTACGTAAGAGATTTCAGACATTTTCCGTGTATCTCAAAACGCAGATATTACTCTTAGAGAAGATACTTGTAACTTACCGTGCCAAAGTAGCTAAAATAGAACAGCACAAAATTGGGTAACATAATCGAGAAATGATGGATAATTGTGATTTTGGAACCTACCCCTGATTGGAGAACATACAGCACGAGAACGACTACACCTATCTCAAAAACGATAAGGACCTTTTTTGCAGGAAATCGAATGAGGATTATTTTTTCATACAAATATTTTTCTCAAAAACCTAATCGTTTTGCGACTAAATGGCATAAACCGCGTACGGGCACCTTACGGGCGGCGTTTTAAGGGTTAGTAAGTGTTTTATCGCTACCAGACGGTCAGTTTTGTACTCCTCCGTCGTCGCTACTTATGCTGTAATATTTTGGTGTATGTTCTATGGGTGAGTATTTTTACATTGGGCTCCCGTACTATAGGGGGCTACCCACTCTAACTATAGGGGGCTACTCACACACCAAATGGACATGTTCATCCTCTATTCAATCTTGTGTCCTTTCTCTTGAATTTATGGACCCCATTTTGCCCATTTGATCCATTGAATCCAGTGTTTTACAGATGTTTACATTCCCACCTCCCAAGTCGTTTAAAAACTTCATGGTCAAGCCGACTTCCCAAATGCATTGTTTATAAGTAAAAATAAGGCGACCCGAAAATATTCGCAATTTTCCTTCCGCTTAGAAACCCTGAACGTTTTAGATGTGGTATTTAACATTTTCATTTTCTACGATTTACTGTTTTTCTTCGGTTTTCTTCCGGGTAGTGGCGGATATTCCAAAGGCGGGAATGTCATTTAATAATTTTGTTATTATTAATTTGGAATTATGACGGCACATTATATCTACGATTCATTTTGGAATAATAAATTGATAACAATACGTATTTTATTATTATTTTTTGTAAGTATTCAATCCACCATTGCCCTTGGGCCCGTGATCAGAATTTATGGAATGGTCTCTTGCTTGTTTCCAGAGAGTAACTTAGTTTATTATCCCCCACGTGCTCATACGCAGTTTGCAACTGCTCTTTTGACAAAGTTTATTTATTTAAAGTTTATTTTATATCATTTTAGATATAAGTTCAATGTGCGAATTATATCATCGTATATTATATTTGAGTAATAAATACGTTTCTAAACGCTAAAATATTGTCTATAACGGAAATTTTTATTTGACTAAACTCGTGTTTGAAAAGAAAATTAGCGGTTATGATATCACGGTGTTCTTAAATGGTATTAATCGTTGACTTAGTTACTATTTTGACCAACTTGAGTTTGAAAAATTAAAAACCTATAACTAACATAATATAAATAAGAAATTAAATGTTAAAAATTGCTTATGACGACGTTTTGGTTTATCAGGATTTTACACTTTATCTTAGTTATATACTAAAGTATTTGAAATATATAATTTGCATATCAGTTTCCACTCTAGTTAGTGAATTACTGAATATTAATGAAAAAATAAATGGATGATCCCTCTAAAACATTATTATTAAATTTTTCTGAGATGTTGGTGATCTTTTTGGTCAATGAACATGTTGCACTTCTTGTATCGAATATTTAATTTGGAAGAAGATGGATGAAAACGTTTTATAAAAATAAAATATCTCTTTGTGAAACTGCAATTCTTTAGAAATAAATTATATGCTAATTTCAGTGCCTTCAACCTTTTTTATTGGTTTAAGAGTGGACAGTGGTTTAGATGTGGACAGTTTTACACCTCATCTGACATAATGATTAATGTGCGTGTATTCAACCGATGCGCACGCTGATCTTCCGTAACCGACCTACAATTAACACCGTATTTCTGATTATCTTGAAAAGATGTCGCTTGAGAAATGGTGTTGACTCTGTCGATGACAGCACTTCTCTGCTATTAATTTTGTTTGTTTTCTTTTATTGATCGAATGTATGAGAGCATCCCAGCGACATACAAAACAGGAGTACTCATTCCAACGCACTCACGCGAGAAAAATAAACACTTCTCTATACAATTACACATATTCAGAGGGATTATTAACGAACACTTGGGAACTTGTTTGAATTAAATATTCATAGAAAAATCTAGGGTAATATTCACCGAACATTTTATTCTAGTTCATGAAGCAATGTGCAACTTTTCTTAGCCCGGGGGCCATTTTCTATACATTTTCGATTGATCGGGTCGGCACGGAATGAGATACGGCAATTTGTTGCCTGACGCATACAACTAAAAGGCCATATTTTATTTTGAACGTGATATTTTGATTCTTATCAACAAATTCATATTATTTCAAGCGGAAAAATTAAATAATGCATTTATTCATTTTTAAAAAGAATTTTAAATATTTAGTTTATAATAAAATGTTTTCATATTGTAGTGCATGACGGATTTGTTCCGAACACAATTTTCTATTTTCTGTCGCCGGACATGTCACTTCAAATATTAATTCTGACAATAGATTTATGGCACAAAGTTGTACCCCACCCCCCAACGTTTGATGAAAATTTAATGTACAATGTACTATAACTCGCGGTTCGTAAAAACTTGTTGGACATCACTGTACTAGTTCATTAGTATAGTGTCGTAGGAGAATCGTTAAACCATTAATTATTTGCGAAATATACAAGGCGCATTTTCTGTGGAAGACAAGCAAAGTGGAGAAGTTTTACATATTTATTCTTCGCTTAAACTAATTTTTTTTATTTTTATGAACTAAATTTGATATAATTTTTTTACTAAATACATTCTGTCCTCTTAAACCAATATATACGCTTAAATACAATGAAATAAGTATATTATTGTTTTCAAAAGAATGAATTTTGGTTTCACTTTCTTATATATCATTACCATAAAACAATTCTGTCATCTTTATTCAAATAAAATATTTGATATAAGAAGTGCAACAAATTATTTGACTGGAAATATGACCAATATCTCATCAAAATTCAATAATTCTTTCAAAATTCAAAATTCAATAATAGAAGGAATAGTGGTCATCCTTTTATTTTTACATTAATATTCAGTAACTTACCTTTTTTTTTCAAATGAAAATAATCTTATACGTTTCTTCTTCTTTCAAAATTTATTCTATGAATTTACTTCTATCTCTTATGAAGAACGACTGTTTGTTTGATTCATCCCGCATGCAATGTTTATCAGCAGCGTTAACGCGATTCCTAATTTTTGCTTAATTGTACAGTAGATAACGTTATTTTGTAAGTATTGGTAGCAGAAAATTTTCTCTTTGGGAATATTTACGGAACTTTCTTCAGACTGTATTGCCTCATAAACTCTTTGGATTAAATTTAACATTCTCAAGTTTTGTGAATTTTCTGGAAATGTAAATAATTTAATATTTAAATATCATGATAACGTGATAAGTTTAGTTAATAATAGTAAGTAAATCGATCCAATTTATTAAATAGGCACTGGGTTTAGAACCACCCCTCCCCACAAATTACATCAGTTGCGAGATATCATCAGGTGTTACGAGGATTCAGGTAATTTGTTTTTTTCTTCTCCTAAATACAGTGTCCGTTTAATGAATGGGTCGATTTATATACTATTATTAATCTAATATAGTGTTCGAATGAAGATTCAAAATTTTTTGCCCTTTTAAAATACTTTGCCTTTAAAAAATTTTTATCATGACTTATTGTAAACTGACACAAACTTTACTTTCACGTCAAAGTGTTTGCTTTATTCTAAAATTTCTTAAGGATACTTCTCCTTTGTTCCATGTTTCGCTGCGTGAAACGCCCTACGCTTCCGCCTCCCAAAGTGCCACTGCTAAAATGTTTTTCCCACTGCTAAAATGTTACGAGCACTTTGTTCGGAATGTTATTCTATTATTTCCGTGTTTTCTTCTTTAGTAGCCTCATACGACGTGAGGTGACGCGTGTGCGAGTCATAGATTTTCCGTTTCTTATGCAGTAGAGAAACGAACTTACATAGCCTCGTATTAAAGAAAAAGCTTTTGTTGAAATAGAAGACTATTATCTGTGAACAGAAAATGAAAGACAGGTATACCTATGAAATTAAGAACACAAGAAATTGCAAGTATTTTTGTATTTGGAGAGATGGCTTGAGACACCAAAATTCGGGAAGTATCTCCCATTCTCTTCATCGGGTAGTATTTAGATAATCGTTATACTTCAACATCAAACTGAAAGTAGTCACGATCCCGATTATTAAATTAATATATAAAATGCTAATCTTGTTTTATTATGTTCTGGAAATTTGTTTAACTTATTATGTATATAATTATTAAAAAAAAATAAGTTATTCATTTGTTTCCAAAATAAATCGTAGTTATTATATTCAGTAAGAACTCGAGATTAATATTAAGAAAATAAACTAATGACATTTCCGCGTACGAATAAATCCTCCTCTACCCTAAGGAAAACTGGAGAAAAACCAGGGCCATTTTAATTTTAGGTTTTTAATTCTACGTCGGCTATAAAGTCGAAAATATGAATACGTGTCCTGTTTTCGTGATCATTACGGGCGGCAAAATTTACTCCAATGCGGATAATGAATGTTCTACTGAAAAGAAATCGCAGACGTTTGACAGCGATTACAATGCTTCTGCTGCATCGCTCTCCTTCGTCGCATCATCCCTCCGATGCAACGGCGGAAGGCACCTTGCCAGGGGCACTTGCACGGCCTCCGCACCCTCGCCTGTGTGGGTGAGAGAAGCCTTCTCGACGACCTCCTCCTTTTCCTTTCCCTGGATACCTTCGACCCACTTGCTCTCAGTTATGGAATAATTTTCATTTCATACAAAATATTCCGACTCAGTAATGTTGCTACGAATGATACGACACATGAGATGCATTTACTTCAAAACACGTGACATTGTCAAAATTGAGTGACGCGAAACTAGAATAGATTTTTAACGTGTAATACGTGTGACGTACAGTTGAGTTGTTAATACATATATGAAGGGATTTTACACATTTACAGTTCAAAATTGTTTGTGAAAGTGTGGGAAGACGACAAGTAGTCAATCGATCGATTACTTTTAGTAAATTTCTCCTATCCGTCTATTTTATTGTGCGAAGCAAACGTATGAAAAAAATAATTTAAACAATAAATGCGATTGTATGACGAATTTAGTGAACTGTTTCTATTTTTAATATTTTTCTCTCTGCTCTGATGAATGTGTCAGTCATTCATGATAATGAACCAAGCATCTCGCGCAACCCATTTTAAATTGATGTGTCGAAAATTCCAGAAAACAATTTTTTTAAATTTCAATTAGAAATCATTACAGTCCACTCTCTTTTTTCTCTCCTACATACCATAACAGTGTTGATTCCTCAATTACTTCTTTAATCGTTGCTAAAATAATCCATATCCTATGTATAGCGAAAGTAGTATACCATGTCGTTATCGCTATCAACAAACTTCTGAAAACTTGTCTCCCCTTAACACCCACTAAGAATGAAACATGGAAATCCCAAAACTCCGTTTCTGGTTAATGAATTAACGTTCACCTTTAAAACATAAGATGATAATTTAATTAATACAGTAAATGAAGTACAGTGAAAATAGGAAAATTTGGAAACACCTCATTTCATCTTAAATTATCCCTTTAAAATCCGAATTTAAAAAAATTATTTTTCCTGAGCCTCTACAATACAAATGCAACAGTCTGTCAAAATTTCAGTTTTTATCTTTAATCAATGCAGATGCAAAATGATTATTGAGTCAGTCGTTCATGACAAAACACCAACCATTTCCACCACTTTTTACCCATTAAGGAGTGAAATATCTTCCAGAAATGGCTATTTTGGGATTGTGGTTAAAAGAGAGTGACAGTCCAGCGCGTGCAGGAAGAACGGGAGATGAGACGCGATTTACAATTAGATTCAATCTCACTTCCCTACTTCCTCCGATATATACGTGCGAAACTCCTTCAGTTGCTGTATGAATGGTTTCCAATTCATTATTTTGTACGCCTTGGTCTACACCCTCTGACAAAAAAAGAAAGTCATTTATATTGTGCTGCAAAATAATGGAGCGACAACACACTATAGACGCTTTTTACTTTCTCATATAAGTAGTATATAGCAAGAAAAAATTAGAAAGCGAGAATTGGACGGAAATATCCGTTTTGGGTATCCCTGATTCAGAAAAAGTAGTTTTTGGCATAACGTCCGCCCGTCTGTCTGAATGTCCGTCCGTCGGTCCGCCTGTGCGCAGCGATTCTGATATTCGATGCATATATTTAATTCATATTTCGTATTTACGGTAGAATTTATTTGTTGTCGATGCACGTGCTCTATTTTTTTCTCTTTAAAACAAAGGGTACTTCACATGAAGGTCAAATTGCACCTTCGAACATTTGTCAAAAATGACTCCAACGATTTTGTATAATATTTTGTAGGTAAGGTACAGTTAGTATGCATTACATCCGCATTAGCGGTGTTTCGCTTGAAAGTTTGATATATACGCAGTAAAATAATTTCTGTCTGCTACACTTACACATTTGTTTACTGTTTCAAGACGCTTGAATAATATTTAGCAGTATAAATGGACCATGCAGACGTATAATACACTTTTCGTAAACTGAAGTGAAATATATGATAATTATAAAATACATTGGAGGACAGCAAACGCACTGCAGATACGAAAATACATCAATTTCTGTCTACAACGAAATTACATTTACATAACACTTTTGCGATATTTTTGTCTCTCTCAGCTGCAAATGAAGAAACGTATATGAGAAAGTATGTGCAATGGTTTTGCACCACTAGTTATAGTTGTGCACTTAATATGAATTTGGGTGTTCGTCTTCGATTGAAGAGAACGAAAAATGTAGCATATCTTTAATGAACTGAAACCGTATTACAGGTATTCGTAGGATGTACTTACGCACCCTCTAAGTGTGCGGATTAATTTACTTCGTCTATATGTATGTTCAACGTGTTTTGTAAGGTTTAGTAGGAACTGTTTTAGAGTAAAACTCAATATGTCATCATACAATGTATAAATTGGTTGGAATATTTTCAAACTATCTTTAACTCAAAGTGCTGTCTTTGAGGAGGAATTCGAGAATAATGACGAGACTAAGTAATACCACTAAATCACTGATACCCAAAGTGGTCTGTATCGACCCCCAGGGGTCGACTAGGACCTACATGGGGTCCATGTCAGCGAAAAAGGAAATTGGGGGTCCATGAGGTGTAAATGGGGGGTCCACGATAGAGAATCTCATTTAAGAAGGTTGTGACCTTAATTTTGACTTTCCATGAGTGGAATAATCCACATACAGTGTGTGTATGTCATGTTTATGTCATACCTGTTACCTATCCCGTATTATGGAATATCACAGTAACTTTAAATTGCTTTTCCATTTTCATACATGGTGGAAAGGGGTTTCGGCGCGGTTGCCAATCTCCTAAAAAAAAAAAAAAGAAAGGACATCTTTGACCGAAGAGATTTGAGAGTAAACCTAACTATATTAATGCCAAATGTTGAAAATTTGTTATTAAAGCATCAGGATCATCCCTCCCACTAAAAGCATTTATTTTTTGCTTAGTTGTTGTACTTAATGGTTCCTAAATTTTAATTTGGTTGGTTTTAATTTGAATTCAGAAACAAATGTATAAAAAGTAACATGTGTATTAAGATGTGTATATTACATTTTTAAAATTTTTTTAGACCACAGATAGAAATTTAAATCTTTCAAAGTGAGTTACGCTATATCAGATGTCAAAAATACATTTGAAGTTGATGAATTTGCCAAAATTCAATATTAGATAGATAGGGGGTCTACCCAAAACTGAAAAACATGGCAAGTGGTCTATGATACAAAAACGTTTGGGGACCTCTGCACTAAATGATAATTAGATACTTCTAAAAAATTTGAAAGAAAAAATCTCTAAACATTTTCTTATTTCAAGTCTTTTTTTTTCGAACATGTTGCCCCTGTGCAAGTCACAACAGAACTATTTGTGTACTTGGCGACACTTCGGACATCGAAACTAATAAGAAATCCATGTGATGTACGTTTTGTAGAAAAGCTTCATTGATCCAATCAGTAACAACTACTGTTTTTATTATTTGATAGCCAAACAGTTATAGTTCTGTAAAGTACATATTATTTGGAACAGCTGAACCTGTGCTTATAATACTCTCGTGCTGGTAATTAATAGTTAAATATATTAAATTAATATCCTCTGTATAAATGATTTATCTGGGCAATCCTTTGATGATATAATTAATTGGGTTGAGAGAGTATAGTTACTCGCGAACCCCAAAGCAGAACATTGAGCGACGGTGCGACATTGTTGCAGAACGAAATTGAGGGCTGCAGAAAGATATCTTGCAAAATGAACGTTTTTGGCGGGACATAAACGGAAATTCACTTCAAACCACTCTCAAAAAATAAATTGATGTCCGAAGCAGTAACATCCAAAGTTGTAAGAAAAATCCAAGAAGATTTGAATGAATCTTTGCCATGTTTCAAAGTATAAGAAAATGTAAAGCAAAGTTGTAAGTTACGGATTAAAGAAGTTTAAAGGCATATCTATAATTTTATAAAATATTTCACTGAAACAAGTATTTACCAAACTAATTAAAGAAAAAGAATTGATCATGTGAAAATTGCTTACTTATTCACCTATAAAACCCCTGTATTAATGTATTACTAAACTAGTCGTACCCGCAGAAAGCTTTTCGTCTTAGAAACAACCGCTGCAGAAAAATTAAAAATATCTTGCTTTGTGGCTCGGAAATAAAACATGAAGCTAAGGATCCAATAATACTATTAGAAGAGGAAACAGTCTACATTCTAAGGGTTACAGACATTATATTTAAACATTGTTTCAGTGAAGAAGCATTTATACTCGGTGTTTAATATCAAAAACAAATTCTTATGTCACCCATACTTGAACATTCTCGTAAGAGTAGACAACTGTCCTCGCCCAGTGCATTTTTCGTCGTTAAGCAGTAACAAATCTGCGTTTGTTAATGCGCTTCAGCGGCAGGACAGGACACGAAAGATGCTTCCTAAAAAGCAATTAATGAATTGGGTCTGTGATAAGATTTCATTTCCTCTCTCATTATTAAGGATTGGTTACGTTTTGTTATTGTCGTCTCGTATTATTACAAACCGGTGTGCAATAATTTTTTTTTTTAATCTTCAATTTTCTTGCGCCTTTGTCCTCGTTTTCGTGAAACATTATCTACAAAAAGAGACATAATGTACTCGACTCATTAGGAAAATCCTGGACGCTGTCGGATGAGTCTCCGATCTGCTGCGTAGTTGCGTCGCTTATCAGACGGATATGAGCTGCCTCGCCTCCGATTTCGAGGGAAACGACACTCCATGCTCTCCGCTATCTAATTCTGAATTAAGCAACACGTGTGTATTTGAAGATAACTTGCATCTTTTGAGCATTTTTACAGGACGGATATGCGTTGAAGAATCAAATATGAAGTACGACAAAAGGAATACTTCATGTTATCCCAAACTATATTAGATTTAATTATGTATGCAAGTTGGGCTGTATAGCAAAAAGTTGGAATTTTCCATTGTAATTGATGGTTATTTCTTACTTAGCTGTAGAAAGAGATGTAGCTACCTATCCAGTTGTAAAAACAAATATTTATGTGATAATAGTTATTATGACCATTGCACATACTTTCTCATATACGTTTCTCCAACATGAGCAAGGGGTGACAAAAAGTATCGTAAAAATGTTATGTAAATGTAATTTCGTTGTAGAGATGTATTTTCGTATCTGCAGCGCGTTTGCTGTCCTCCTATGTATTTTATCATTGTCATACCTTTCATTTCAGTTTACGAAAAGGTATTCTACGTCTGCTTGGTCCATTTACACTGCTAAATATTATTCGAGCTAATTGAAACAGTAAACTTATGCGTAAGTATAGAATACAAATTATTTTACTGCGTCTATACCAAACTTTCAAGCGAAATACCGCTGATGCGGATGTAATGCATACTAATTGTACTTTACGTACATAAAATTTAAATAAAATCGTTGGAGCCGCTTTTGACCCCTATCTCCCAAGATTTGTCTTTGTGATGATGCTATATGCCTGGTGCCAAGAAAGGGTGAGATTTCTATTTCCGTTCTTACTCATATTAGCAGAAGGCGCGCACTACGTCTAAATCAGCTGGTAGTATAAGGGAGCGGCCATTCGACAAAAATTGAAAAACAGTCAAACTAAGTCAGCTCTCGTACTGCTTCGATACGGCATGGAATTGCGCTAATTTCGGCCGGCATGATATTCTGACCGGACCGATGAAGGGATGGGATGTTCAGTGTTCTCTGCTCTTCTATCCCACCGCATTCACGTGCTTGTGGTGTAGCTCGTCGGAGTCTCACCATGGTCTCACTGTACTTCCTGTGGTTTATTTTAATTTTATGATGTGTTGTTCGAGGGAAAGCTTATAAAAGCTGTGATAATATATGTACGTTTCTATGACACGAGTCACAATTACGTCTATGATTATACAATGAAACGCAACTCTTGGAAGTAAAATGCTTTATACCATCCTTCAGTAAATATGGAAATAAATAGAAGAATTCATCCTATTCCTTCCATTTCAAGATTATCATAAAGGCGTTTTTTCAGAAATTTGAAAGTAATATTTGTAATTATAACATTTGAGCCCTCAAGTTTTTAAAATTTACTGATTTTCTTTTTTCGATCGACTTATCTGATCAACTTTTTTAAATTTTCAAATTTACTGAATATTATTTATTACTTTTTAGAACTGTACTTTTTATGTAAAACCTCGTTTTACTGAAGGTCTTTTTTTGTGATTGCTGCAGAATTGTGACACTGATGTGACAATTCAGTCACTGAGGATAGGTCCTGTGACAGAGATGGGGAGTTATTTCAACTGCTCCCCACGCCCCCCCCCCCCCACTAATCGCCGCCATTCAATATAGATATTGAAACGGATAGCAATTTAAGCACGGAAATACGTACATGTGTACTTTTTGCCCTCAAGGTATGAGCTGAGAAAAGAACATAAGTTGGAGGAGTATTTTAGTTTTGCTTATTCGTTGAAGACTTCAAGTATTTGTTATAGGTAAAAGGATAGATTTTGGGGACATTGCCAGCCAGTTTCTTCGTATTTGAAAGGCTATGACTTGAGAAGAAGTACACCGGGTTCTGCCCATTCATTCTTACTGAAGCCAAATGAAAGTCCGTCACAGACATGATTATATCTATAAGTCTCCTAGCACTTTTAAGGTGTCATGAAGTAAGTTATCATAAGGGGGAGGAACGACTTGAAATACGTATCCAATATGATTAATAATTCTTCATATTCTGAGTTATACAAAAATTATTTTATGAAACTTTTGAAGTTCGGTGTAAATGGGTATGATTCAAACTACCATTTTCAGTTTAGTTTAGCTAGTTTAACTATTGCCAAGCTTATCTTGTAAGATTTTTTTAGTTATTTTAGATTAATCATTGTTATGGAATTGAAAAGACTAGAATTATATCTGGGAATGCTTATCTGTAAATAGTATGGACGTATAAATTGTAGAGAAAGTGATCCTTCCGAATACATTTTGGTGAAACCGATACAATACTTATTATTTAATTATTCAATTAAATTATTTGTGTCTTATTTTAAAGAAAATCAACGATAGTTTATACAGATCCCATTTCTATGGCCCTGATGAAGATGTCAAATCAGACATCGAAACGCAGGCAATAATACATAATTTGAAATCCATAAATTGACTTCATTTTATTTATGAAGATCTAAGTGAAATAACAGTGGTATTGTTGATTGTCTATAAAACAAGACACAAATATTGTAATTGAATAATAAGAAGATAGAAGACAATCAGAAAAGGAGATATTATTTAATACAATGTAAATTTCATTAAAGTGGAGTTCTCGAATGTGGATAAAAAAAATTGTTCGTTGTTCAAAATTGTAAATACGCAATCTACGAACATTCTCCTGTATTATTGTACACAATTAAATAATATGTATGTAATAATGAGATATTAATAAGCTAAATTTTGTGTCTGCTATTTTTTATTGAAATGACTCCATCTATTTGGAATCTAAATTTACGTGGGGTGTACGGAATTGGAAAATCAATAGAATGAACGGACACTAAATTGTTCAAACCCTGCTCCGCCGAACTAGACGAGGTTTTAAGCTGTGATTTCCCTCACTTACTCCAGACTAATGTCAATTCAGTATCATAAGTTCCCTGGAAACCCCACATATCTCCTTTCCAATTCCCTTACCCAAGTCACAGCTAGGTAGAAGACAAGACCTCATGCCCTGTACCTCGTCATAAGACATGAAATTAAATTAATGAAATTAAAATAAAATGTCTTATTTTTGTGGTATTACTAAAATGTAACAGCACAGTTAAGCTCGATCACCCATATACTTTTTCTTACCAATTATACAGATTGTATAAGAGAAGTATTGAAATCGGTCGAAAAAAATTTTATTTTTTATCTCTTCGGTCTTAACGAATTGGCTCTAGAAGAGTCTAATTTCAAATTTTGGCAAATGTCGTATAAGGGTATGTATGTTAAGAATTTTGTTTCCCCGATAACTCACAAATAAATTGATGCATCGAAACCAAACTCAAGATTTGACTTTGAGTACATAGTGAATAGAAGTCAATGAGCTCATACAGACTTCATTTACAAACGTGCTTCACTTCAGGTTTCTTACAATTCAAATTTTTGAAAATATGTATAAAGCGTTTTGATTGTTCAGTGAATTCTGCGTTTAGTTTGCTAATCCTCATTTTTGTACATCGCACCGTTTTTAAGATATAGTGAAAATTTAGTTAGTTAGTGTTAGTTACTAATATTACGAGTATTTAATGTGTGCCCAATTGTCTCATTGCATTCGCGCATCGATGAAGTATTCTCGGTATTTTTGCAAAACCAGTCTTTTAGTGTGATATGGCACATTGTGAAACAATTTCAAGATGCATTTAATATGCTTAGATTTATTACTTCAAGTTCTTTTTCAATACATAATGGTTTTAAAAATACATTGCGAATAAAATATTTACGCAAAGTTTGCAGTCATATGCATGGAACGTCCAGTATTTGAATTACGTTTAAATATAATGATGATTAGAACTATACTGCAAGATTAGAACTATACTGTACAGGTATTACGAAAAAAATATTTTATTTCTACCTAGTTGTAAAATTCAGTTACGTCGCAATTCCGGGGAGCTCATAGTTAAAGAGGTGTTACCCTTAATAACGTGGTGGGAGGTTGAGTTTCGTCTCAGAGAGTCAATTACTAGGTCTTTTATTTTCGCGGATTTTTCAGTGTCTTGAGCAGAAATCGAACCAGTGACCCATGTGCTCCCTCTAGTGTATAGTGAGGATGACTAAAGATATTCGTTTCACTTCAAGAGGAAGTACGAAATAATGAATAATAGTGGAGGTAGTTCCGTCGCATCCGGTGTATTTTGGTCACAGTTTCGAGGTCGTCGGATTCTTCATAGCTGTGGATGAGTGGAAGTTGGCAACATGAGGCGTGTTTGTAAAGATATTTTGTGTTAGAAGTTAAGGGATGGGCATTGGAATACAGTGGAAGGAAATGTATGTTGATAGGAATGAGTACATGTATGTGGAGTAGAGAAAGGAAGAATATGAAGTATGGTATATTGTGTAAGGATGAACAAGACAATAAAATTGTCGAATCGTTGACTGGTATGAAAATGTGATTTTATTGAAGTATAGTGACCTTTCCTCAAGAACCTCCTTAATAGAATAATTCTGTTGTTTAACACCATAGGTTCAGGATTAATTTTATTTTTAGATACACTCCATTTTTCTGAAGACAATACGTGTATTAAATTAATTATTTCTATAATCATTATTATTCTATGAAGTAATAAAGAATTGATGAAATACACATATCTACGCAAAAAAAGTCTATGCATCACTATTCCTCATTCGCCTCTAAGTGCTTTCCAGTCATTCATGTGCGTGGACGAAGTCTTATAGATTTGTTCTCCCTATTTTCATTTCGTATCCGTCATAAAACCGTAAATCGTGTCCCACTCTTCTCCCTCCCGATCCTCGCCTTCAATTCCAAGACCAGCGTATTTTGTTACGACACCGAAGGGGAAACGGAGCAAAGTGCGTGAATCACGAGAAGCAAAGGTTTCTAACCCACAAGAGTTGTTTCTTTCCCCACATTTCTTACATAATTCTCTTGTGGTTCTGTAAAAGATGGTAATTCTGCAAATATTTCATGGTCTCTTGAACACTATAGAAACATTCACTCACTATCTCAGACTCCTGGTTTGCCGGCAAAACACAACTAGTCACTGCGTTGATCTATGTTTTGTTAAGAAATCGTTCAATGTTCCCACGTTTGAACCCATGTTTTGATCAAACGTGTATTCTACCGTGCCGGATGCTTGAAAGGCGTGAGCATTTCAGAGAAAAAGTTCCCATATATTATCACTGTGTGAGTTAGTTTACTGTTAGACCTAGATCTCCTGTAAGAAACTTGTTCTTTTAAGAAGAAGCTCGTATCACGGAACAGTACTATTAATTTTTTGGAAAAAAATAATGAGTGCTCGGAAGAAAAGATTAAATTTGCTCATGGCGAGTTATTTTGGGAAACGCATGCCTTGTCGATGTGTGTCGAAATTTACGAAAGGTGGACACATTTATTGATTTTTTGTTTGTGTTGTGTGGATTCATGGTAGGGTTCTTTGTCATGTTTTGCCTATTCAAGAGAAGACTTGACTTACATTTCTCGTTTTGGTCTCTGAACAAAGGTTTTCCAATCGACTTTCTTCAAAGATTTTTCGGATTTCATTTTAGTTTTTGAGGGAGCAAATTTTGTCACAATATGATCACAAAACTAAACGTGAACCTGATATAATCGTGAATCTTGGAAACATGTTCTGTTGAGTCTAGTCAGTAACATTGTTGGTGCATTAAAAATCCTCAATCGTATGCTTCCATCGTCAATATTTAAACCTTCTTCCGGATTATTAAGCTGTCGACATTGTTATAATAGTTGAGTATTAAAACTAAGACGACACGGCTTAAAACCCGGACTGGACAGCTGGAGTTAAAAGTATGTTGAGTTTATAAGGAATTTCTGCGCATACGTCCTGAGTGACAAAAAGCTTGCTTACAAATGAATGCGAGATTTATCCCGCAGTAAGAGTTTCACGGAGATCACATCATTAGCTCCATCTATTAATGCCTGAAAATCTCAGTGATCATGCCTTTGCGAACCTCAGGATCAGTAAAACTTTTTATGAGAAACACTCTGACTTTTACATACTCCTTATCAAGATACCTTCTTGGAAAATAATAAACGTAATGCTATATTGATATTTGCGGTAATGTATTATTGTTTTTATTAATATTTGTGGAGAAGTTAAATTTTCTGGCGTTGTATGACAGATTCAATCCTTAACATTTGCCAATATTCAACATTCTCTTATTCGTTACTCGATTCATTAGTAAAGGATTTGTATAGGGGTAATTGAAGTACTTGAAAGTGTCTTTTTAGGAATTTTTTTATGAATTCCGGAAAGTGTTGAAAAATCTTTCAATTATCACTTCTTTTTTTTTTATTTGAACATTAATTACCGAGATATTGGCATATATTCTATGAACTCTAAATATATTTAATGAAACATATTTGTTTCAGTGTGAAGTAATTATTCGTCTTATTAAATGATATTTCTAACCGAATTAACATAATTTTTCCTAACCTCAAGAAATTGTTTGGCCACTTAATTTAAGTGCCATTCTTTTTTTCTAGAACGTCAAGTTTCTGAAATGTTTTTCGTAATAATAAGTATAACCTGTCAAACAAGATTATTTTTGACGCCATTGCATCACGAAGTTGCGTAGCGCCTGTTTATTTCAAGCCCGGATGTTTCAAATACGATACTTGTGATATTCCAACGCTGTTATGTGAGGAAACCATGCGAGCGTGCAATTTTCCGTGCTTCTGTTTTTACTTCTTATAACTCATGTACTTCGCACCATCACTTTGGGAAGCGTCCAGTTCTTATCGAGGCATGCGCCAGCTTCTTTTCTGGAATATTGCGTCGTGTTACTTATGAGTTTTAAGCAGGAATGATGCTTATTAAATCTCATGATATATTTAATTGATGTGGATTGTTCTTTGTTCTTTACTCCTTACCGTTAAAAAATTCATATGGGACGAAATATTTAAACAGATCTTCCAATTTTATGTATATGAATGATTTAGCTTTTAACATAGTATCAAAATAATGATTCTTCACTTAAGTGTGAATTGGAATAGTGTTTTTTTTAAATTCTTTTGTAACATTTTAATGGAACTACTGAACTGTTTAGTGGCACAAAATCATGCCGACTCACCGGTCAAGAAAGATGAGATGTTGATTTACCAACTTTCGTAGGTCTGATGGGAGTAAACAGGAAAACTGAATCGTGTGTGAAAACACCGGAAACTATTATTCTAAACGATGGAAATCGCAAATTTACACTTCCCGTGCAAATATATAATGTGGTAGTACGGATTCCCTGCGTGTTTCCTTTTCCATAGTCTTGAAGGGGTCGGAGAAGGAAGATATGATGCGTCTTTTGATATGCCAAGGAATCACAAGGGTGCCTGATGCCCTTCCTGACGCACCTCCGCCAGACGGAATTTACGTGAATGACATGAGGGCGAATTATGATGAGTGAATGTTGTGGTGGAATGAAAGGTAGGAAAACGGGAGTACTCCGACAATACCGCTTCGTCCAACACCCCCAATTCTTCTTGGAAGGTCAGTACTCTAGACACTACGCCTCGGACCTCCTATTGTATACTCACTATATAGATATAAACATCTCATTACCTTCCTAGCTGGTAACTTGATAATATAATTTTGGAACTTAACGTTTTACATGCATGCATTGAATATTAGTACTATTCCATATTGTTTTCTTTATTATTATTATTAATATTATGGTTGTTCTCGCTACTTTTCTTGTTTTATTACCGAATTATTATTTATTGATAGGTGGAGGTGCTGGGTGAACGTTCCGTTAGCACACCCACTTTTGTAATAGATTTTTTTGTACTTTTCGAGCTAGCATATAATTATTTTTTTGCGCAAACAATGAGCACATAATTAGCACAAAATTATAGTGTAGTTGTTTATACCGTAGATTTAAGTTTCAGTAGGTGGGGGTGCTTGTTGTACGTTCCTCCAGCACCTCCACTTTTGTTTCCGATTTTTTTCTGGTTTCCGAATGACCACAAAATTATTCATTAGCGGACGAAATTAGCACATAATTAGCACAAAATTATAAAATAGTTTATTTCATTTTATAACAAAGTGGGGGTGCCAACTATTCAGACCTGTTATCTTACGTACGTTCGCAACATGGTCTATATTGTCCTCATTCCGTAATTGGGCTCTTTGTGGGTACCAACTTAAGAGCGGGACACACATTATCGCACCACACGTAAGTCGACCAAGTGTTGAACGTCTTACGAAAAAAGAATGATGATGATGATAAAAATAATGATAATAATAAAGTGTCTTTATTCTGGCGAGACTCAGACCTTAAAGTCTGCTCTCCCGTCTAACCATTTAAATCATTGACATTTTAAAATACAATATGAGAATTGGGAGGATCGTATTTACATTTAACGCGTTGTGGATAGTTAGTTTTAACATTTTGCCCAGAATATATTTTCAATTATTAGAAGCAAAGCTAGGGATCATCACAGTGTTATATCTTACGCGACTGAGTAAACCCAACAAAATCTAAGTCAAGATGGCGTTTTAGTGCCAAAACGTGGGATAAAAGTAGTAACAATTCTATATAATTATAAATAAACAAATTGTAAAATATAGAAATTACTACATGAAATAGGATTATATAAAAATTATTACGTAATGACACTGTATTTACAAATTATATATTTCATAACAAAGTAGGTTACTGAAAGAGAGGGATAGTGTAAAAGCAAAGAAGAGAAAGAATGAAAGGAAGATATAAAGAAAGCAAAAGAACGAGGGAGAAAAAAATAGACTGAGGGAATGTGGGAAGACTAAAGGGCATTGTTTTTCATCTTTTGTGTAAGACTTCGCCTGAAGGAAGAAGAAGAAGTTGATAGAGAATAGCACTTCGTTACACTACGTGATTACGTACTAGTCCCCTCCGACTCCGGACCATCGCTTTTGTCGTGAGTTCACACCACATGTGATTCTTTCTGTTTAATTTTCGACGGACTCAGTGCGATATCGGAAGGGGAGCTCTTTACTTCTTCTTTGTTCATTAAATGTTGATAAAAGTTGGAATGAAATTAAATTATAATTTCTGGATGTAATGTTAAATGGGATTACGTCTATTAAATTTTAATATATTTTCAATTATTACTCGACCATTTACTGGCGTATATTTTCAATTTAATACAAAATTTTCACAAAGTTTCGAGTCCTATTGTGCCATCATCAGGTGATTACATTTTTTAATACATAGCAACATGTCTTAAATATAAAAACGCATTCTCTTAATGTTCGTAACTCATCCGTTCTTTTAATTGTTCGTGGCATGCATTTCCATAGCCAGGTCTAATGTTTTCTAAAATATTTCTTCCAAAATGTTTTGTCTTGTACTTAAAGTTATAATGGTTACATTTATTATATTTAAATATATTTTCAATTATTACTCGACTACTTACAGACGTGTATTTTCAATTTAATATATTAAATACGAATAGGTGGAAGAGTAATAATTGAAAATATGTTCTGGACATAATGTTGAAACAAACTTGAGAGCTTCAAATTCTCACATTGGACAGGAACCGACAAATAGAGAAGTGCAGGCAAGTTTCACTCACCCAACACATGACCGACTTGCGGATCGAATATGGTGTGGGCACGGAGCGGTAATGTGTGTCCTAAACTGTAGCAGTGGAATAACGTGCGTCCACATACCGCAAAAGCAACACCGAGTGATCTAGAAGTTGAAGCTATACGCCTACCTTACCTTGTCCATTCTCCGGACTTCAGCCTCAACCGGCCCGCGCGAGGTATGAATAAGAGATGAATCCTGTCTTCCAGCCCAGTCCGTCCAATCTACAATCATCGACCAGTTGCGCCAGATATACAGCGTACGTAGGACGCTGTGCCACAGGAGGATTTTCAGCACTTGCACGACATGTTAAGTGCCAAAATCAATGTGACTATCAGTGTGTGGCTATGGATGGTCACACTAATTATTCCATACTTCTCGGACCCTGAAATAATTAATTAAATGCTCCATAAACTTCATGTTGTGATTAATCCACAGTGGCATTTCTGTTTTCACTATCTGTGGAATCGATTTGTACCTCACTTCAGGGTGTATTGCAATGCATTTTAGGGAGTGTAATTCCAATGGAGGATCCACGATTTTATTTTTGTATGAGACTGAGATCTGCGTCTTGAGTATGGAAAGTTTTGGAAAGTTGGTGAAGAATATACACATTTAAGGCAGTTTTGTAAGAATATTTTTTACTTACCCCGCAATGCAATTTAGTACATATGAACCACACAAATAGAATAAATTTATTAATTCCCTCGTTATTTTTTATGGCGGGACTTGAGCCAGAAAAAAATAAAAATTTTCTTCTTGAGTCTGTAAGTCTACCATTCTACCAAAAATCCACCATTATATATTAATCTACTCTAGTTGTAATATGCTACACGTAATGTTGGTGAAATATGTGATTCATTAAAGTGCACATATTGTATAATACGTAATAAAGCGATTACATTTTCAAGTATTACTCGACCATTTATTGACGTAAAATAAAATTTATTGTAACAATAATAAATGTAATAAACGTAATTACTGTAACATAACTTATCGGTGATCAGCTTTGCGGTAGCAGTGGTGCACTGTTCCGGGCGAGTCTTTAGTCATAGATCCTATCTGTGGATCAGAAATGTTTCTCTAGATGTGAAGGTGGAAGTAAAATCCGAAGTTTTAAAACCATTAGGAAATAACTAGAGTGGAGTTGGTGATTATTTACATAAATATCCTCTATAAATGTAATCTCATATTTCGAAAAAAGAACTTGTAGAATATAACCGGCAAAGAACTGAATTGTTTGCGTGTTTTGTCCTTTTTACATTTTAATTATCTCTTGATACTTTATGTATTTAATGATATATTCTTTCCTTTTGAACTCATCTGGCTAATACTACAGTATTCTATAGTTCGTCTTCATTCATCTCTGCTCTTTACCTTATGGATTGTGAAAACAACGATGATATATTATTGTACGGACATTCTTTTGTTCTAGCAAAGAATGTATTCCTTTCTTACGCGTCCCATGGTAGCTTACATCAACGAAATTGTATACTGGACGTCTTGTAAAATATCTTGAATGGGTGATTTTTTGAGAGGGAATCCTGCCCTGTTATTCTCTGATGGCTTTCTTCAGTGGCACTTTCGCCTCTGGCGTTATCGACATTAAACATCGCCACCTCCAGTACCTTCCCTCTCTTGTAAGGTTATCGAGCGCGGGAGGGTTGGGTTGCTGCGCTTTCGCAACACAAGGGACATCAAGTGAGGTGCGTCGATACATATCTCAGTATCTGCCACGCGTACGTCGCTCAAGAATGCATCCTGGTCCCTTTGGAGCGTCATGATTTCTACTTAACACCTCTAATAGCTTGTCTTTGTTAAATAACTTATATTATAAGTATTAAATTCGCATTGCCCTGGAGTTCTTGATCGGATGGTCCCTTGCATGTTTCCTTTGTTGATTGCCTCCCACGCAGTTTACAATTGACAATAACATTTATTTCCTTATTTATAACTAGCTGTCTACCCATGACATTGCCCCCATGAATTTTCTAATTTTATTCGAATTTATTTATTTTATTAAAATGAATGTAAATTTTTTCCATTAATTTTATGTTCCTTATTGATGTAAGATTAAAAAACTTTTGTTGTATTTAAATTTTATATTCATGTATTAATATTATTTTTTTAAAAGATGTAACAATACAGTAATGTAAATTAACCTGAATGTAAATATTACTCCTCCCTCATTCTTTGGGTGTGAATTGTATTTTTCTTTAGCGACCAGACGGTAGAGCAGACCCTATGGTCCGAGTCTCGCTACTTAAGACATTTTGTTACTATTTTATTATTATTGTTATTGTTATTACCGTTCAGATTTAATGTACGTAGTGTTTGCTTCTCAGACCCGCCGAACGCATTACACACTGGGTCTATTGACGTGGTACATGTATTTTATTGGCGAAAAGGAAATATCTAAAATATATTGTGTCTTGTCATTTTTTAACTTCTTTACGTTTTGTTTAGTATATTTATATTTTATTCATGTATGCTCGCTAAAAGTTGTTTAAGAATATAATAAGTTTTAGAAAAATGTAATTGAAAACAAAAGTTAAACTTAACTGAAAATTTTTAATTCATTGACATTGTATCAAAATTAACTTAGTTTATTGGTATTATCTAATGTATGGTTACAATTAGATTGAGATTTTAGTGGCAATATAGATATGAAGAGAAGCAAAAAAGTGAATTAGAAAAATTTCACCAAGGAGTAAAATAATGTTATTTTTTTAATCTTCTGTCAAAACATGTTCAAAAATTTTATGTCACCCTCACATTAGACTTCTAATGCAACATTTATTCGTTGTATGAAATATTTATTTTATGTTCTTTATAGTTAATCTAGGCAGGGATTTTTGCAGCCTCTTCAGTTCAGTGCTTTCCAGGTTTTTGAAATCTCTACTCCTTTAGAAATTATTCAAGAGGTATGTGAAAATAATAATGCGAAAACACACAAAGCGACAGGGCGATATTCAGCATGATATTCAGTGTCAAAAATATTTCGTAATCCATTACGATATTAATGATGATAAATGTCTTTTTTTATTAGGAAAGTTATCTAATTTTAAATAATAGTTGACTAGTTTTTTTATTAATGACTGTAAATATTATTACCATACCATTGATGTCTTGTTTTTCTCATCTACTATAATATAATAGACCAAAGTATTGTTATAACAACCCTCTGCCCATTTCAAAAGAGAATAAAATTACTCAATGGAGTTATTACCATTAATGAGTATACTGACTTACAAAAATCTAAAGGCTGATAATGGGATAACGGATACATTACTGGATTCAAACTGCCAAGATGATGAGTAAATCCCGAACATTTTCGCTAATTGAATGATTACTTTCTGGATAAGACTGAATTATTACTGTAATTCACTGTTATACAACTAAAATACATTTTGTAATAAATTTGTTACTCCTCATATTTTGCATTTTATTTATAAAACCAGTAATAACAATAGTAGAAAATCCACCTCCTGATAACTTACAATTCTTTACTTATATTCTTTTGTTACCATTTGAGTGACGTGTAATTTATATTATTTTGCCCGAACACTTTAGATATATTTTTCTTGACAAAATAGTTTAGTAGAAAATAAGTTTATTTTTAACTAAACTATTTACTTTCGGGATGTGCATAATACTATAAATCGTCAATAAATATGACTCTTTCACATAACCTCGCTTCTCGCTCTAACTCTACCTTCCTTTTCTCCATAGAGCTCGTAGTATCTCCGCGAGCCGTTCTTCTCCGTGGGCGCTCTCCTCCCCTTTGCCTTGTGACTGCCTTGCCGCTCACCGTCTTCGATTCCACCCCGACTGCTACTTCCGTCGTTCTTTCGTCCGCTTCAATTTAATACTCCCTCGCTTCCGCCCCTTGCTGTCTGCCGCCCACGCGTTGAAGCTCTCTCCTTGACCTGCTACATCCAACCAACTTCTCTTACCTCCGAGGATTCATGATTCCCTGTCAACGGAATAGATCAATTTGGTAACATCGTTTCATGACAATTCTGAATTTTTTTGACACAAAATTACTTATTTGTTGTGATGTTTTAATTATTCTTTCTCGTATAGCGAAAAGGAATGAAAGAAAATGTATCTTAATCTTAAAATGTAATTTTAAAAAAATATTTCTTTTTCATGGGACGAAGGAATTGGAAAGGAGAGTTGTTGGCTAGTCAGAGAGTTCAAAAGTTCTAACTTACCCTTGTTCGGAGTTTGCTGTGGGAAAACCTCATCTGAAAGCCTCGCCTAATTCGGAAAAACGGGGAATCGAACCCTCGCTCTGACAATCGATAATAGGAAGGGAGCAAAGCAGTTACTATTGTCAGTGAATTTCTCCGAAATCCCGTAATCATGGGTTTTACTTCTAAACAAAATATGGTACTAAAATTTGGCATGTAAACAAAATTTGTGTAAAAGAAGAAATATTGAATGGAACCTTTTTGAATTATCCAAGGGTCATTGCAACTTTTGTTACACTTAGCGTAATGTTTTCGTTTCTGAAAACAATACCACAATGTAACATGTTAATGTCTAACTTATTAGAATGCCTATCGTGATTCTGAACAGTAGAACTTTGTGCATGAAAAACAGTGTTTGTGTGGAAAATGATTTTCTGCGAGGGTAGTTGTGGAGTGGTGGTGCCACGACGACAAAAGCGCTCCTCAGCGCGTGGCCCGTGACCGAGGAGAAGCTGTTTCCTTCGAGGGGCCTATTACAGCTACATGATGAGCAGGAGCTGCCGCCAGTGCCACGCCGCGCCGCTTTCGTGACTTGGCAGGGCGCAATTAGCGTGTTGAGCGCTCTGCTCAACCCTCACGCGCCAGTCACGCCCCTTCCGTTTCTCACTCCGACTCTTTTGCCCCTTGATTGCACCTCTTCTTCCACCTCCTCCTCCTCCTCCTCCTCTGCCGTGGCACGCGTTCCGGCGAAGCGGGCTGCGTCTACATTGCAGAGGAAGCATTGCTGGCTTGTTTGCGTGTCACGACAATTTTGTTTCTTCAGTGCAGCACCCGGATTTCTGCAGTCTCATTTACGTATCCAACTTTTTATTGAAGGGGAAGGAATTTCACCACAAAATAGCGGTACTGGTGGAAATGAAGTTGTGGATGTGATTTCTGTGGGCGAGGAGTATTGTTGTCCTCCCTCAATAATTTGAAAAGATTTTAAAAAACAATTTTTAAGTTTTAGTCTTTGTTATCAAACTCTTGATTAGATAAAATATATAGTGATTCAATATTTTATATTCAATTTATTTACATTTTTTAATTTTGAAAATCTTGTTGAACTATTTGCAGACGCTTTAAGTTAACGATAATAAACTTTGCGTCCCCCCTACCCCCCAACAAACAAAAAATTGAAACTGATATCACAATTCTACTTTTAGGTATTCTGTTAGAGAATTCAATTTATATAGGAACTAACGACTCAACACTACGAATGGATTAATATGAAATACTACTTAATCAAAATAATTAGGTGAGAGGAAATTTGCAGTTAGTTCAGAGACTTATCACGGGTATTTATTAATTTATCCTTTAAAACGCTTAAAGCAAATTGATAGAATGATTCAGAATTAAATACTTCTGCCCACAAAGCAATGAAGGGCAATTCTGTCATGGGAGAAATTTGATTTTTTTTAAACTATTTTGAAATGGTTGGCATGAATGAAGTGTCGCTCTACATATTCACATTTGTTACCTTATGTTGGGTGAGCTTAAGTTGAAACAATTACAAACTAAAAGGGTAATACCGAAAAACCTGTTTCTTAACGTTTCCTAAAAGGAGAATCATTCATTTTAAATACAAGTTTGCTGTTAACTCTCCAAGTTTTTCATTTCGAGCGTCAGCTTCATTCTTTCTTTTATGGTTCATCCTTCGTTATAGCTGATATATTTTCTAAATATCTTATCCCAAACTTTAAACCACAGTATAATAGTATTGTTTTTTCTCGCAATATTAATTTCTGGGTGCATATTTCTGGGTTCTGACTGTTTATCTAGGAGCTTTTCCTCGCTTTCTTTAGTTTGTACACCGTAGCTTCTTATACCTTTTAGGATTCCTCGTCTTCACGGATTAACTTCGCCTTTGTCTTTCTTCCAATTCATCGTCTTGCCTTGCTATCGAACACAAAGAAGGCAGGCTGAGTGGATGGGGAAGTTAATGGCCCCGCGGTCTCTATCCTGTTTTGAAACTTTGAAAATCCTCTTTAGGAATAGCCTGCGGCACAGATCGAGGCCAATGCGCAAATCTCCCTTCGAGTTGCGTCCCAACTTACTGAATACGTTAAAAAAAACTGTTACTATTTAATCTATCGTTCGTAAAATTTAATTTAATACCTACTTTTCAACCTGATCTGTGTGTATAGTTGAACCTACCTACCGATGTTTCTAATGTTCTATTTTTAGCATCACCTCGGGTACCAGCTTTTTTCAACATATTCACTATAAATATAATTTCTTATACATTTAATATTATTTTAGTTTGCTTCTGAATCACGATTATTTTTTCGTTTATCATTATAATTAGTTATCTACTTTGCGACCTTTTCTATACACAGTTTTTTAATGTTTCTTTTTGTTGTGGCTTTAGGGCTCTCATAATGTTAATTAGTATTTTAATAATCTTAATGTTAAGATTAATGTTGCCATAATCTTAATGTTAATTGAACAATGTATCAATACACATTTCCTTCGTGTAAAATTGTGACACTTGAGGATGACCCAAACTAGAAGTCAAAACGTTGTGTAAATATGTATTGATGTATTATGAATGATCATTAAATTATTGTCTAAAAAAAGGGTCGCATAGTTATTTTAAAAAAAGTATGATCGAAAAGAGGTGGTGACTGTGTGATATACATTTACCAAGTTCCAAACATAACATGTAAATTGGATCAGGATATTTTTCTGATCTCTAATGTTCAGAAGTGTATTACAAAGATTATCGCGTTCTCTCCTTTAACCTTTTCTTACAACTGGCAGAACATCGATTTCCTATAAAAATGTTGTTGGGAGGTTATTTTTTTTTATTACGAATTCCACATTTATTTAACGATTCGTTTAGAAGATGATGTAAAGAGAAAACATTATCCTCAAAAACTGATTTTTTTCTTCGATGTAGCAATGAATGAGATCCGTCTCTCGTTCTTGGGAGCAGAGATTTGAAAACGTACGTTCCGGAAGCTATCGGGTGCAGTGAACCTTAACGCGACCAATGGACGATTTCGTCACTCATCACAAAAATTGTGCTGCTTCGAGAAGCCATCGCTTCCACCACTTCAGTCTCTTCCCCCGGGTGGCGATACTTAGACCCATTGTCTCCGCCATCCCCTCCTTGACTGTGCATGCCCTCTGCCCTTAGGGTCTGCCGTCGCCTAATTCGCTTCCGAGCGCCTCCACTTTGCTTCCGCCCTTACCCCGCCACACATCCAAAGGCACGTCCCCGCCCGCATTCCGCTCCACTCCATCCCGCCACCCTAACGCGCTTCTCAGAGGACGGGGTCACGCTAAGCCCCCCATCACACAAACCTGCGCAGCGAGCGAGGGGTGCGGTGTGGCGCGGCGCGGCGGGGGGCGGCGAAAGGGAGAGTGAGCAAGCGAGCGAACAACTGCGGGTGGAGGATGAGGAGGCGCTTTATCGTCGAAAGGTCAGGGGTTGGTTGCACGCGTCCGAATTCCGAATCCCTGGCACCGCTGTCGCCGCCGCTGCCGAATCAATGGACTGTCGTTCTGTATCTCGTTACGCCACTATCGAGGTAAGCGAGCGAGTGCGGACGTGTGCCGGGAGCTCTGTCGGGTCTAGTGGCAGTCACGCTGTGAGAGAGGAGATACTCGTGTCTACGCAGTGGCGGATCTAGACCGTAATCAAGAGGGGGACCATTTTTGTTTTAAAATTATGGTTTTACAACACAAAGTTTATATATATTTCCTTAAATGAAATGCATCAAATAAATAATTAACAATCTGGTATTATTAATAACAATTATTCATTAAAGTGATTAATATCGTATTATTATTTTTATTAATATAGTATTATTAATTTTATTAATCTGGTATTATTAATAACAATAACATTATAACTAATAACCATCTGGTAACTCTTTTACAATGTGTGTCATTTATCAACTTCAATTTTATCTTCAGGTCCATAGATCCGCCACTGTGTAACTACTATGATGAAGTCCCCACTAGCTCCGATTCACAGCTGAAAAAAAACAAACTTTTGTTACATATTTATTATTATTATTATTTATTTAGATTACCTATTATTACTATTATTATTATTTGTTACATTTCTGCAGTATTAAACAGGTTTAAAAGTTTTCGTAGGATGTGTGAAATTTTGTACGATGTCAATCCTTTTCTCCGGTGGTTTGCATGTGGATAGCGGAGTGACCGTGCGTTGTGTTTTATTCTTCAGACATGATGTGCGTGCATTTAATCTCTTCCCAGTTAATTTGTTGCAAAAGTTTACTTTCTCGCCTTGAGTAGGAGGATGTCCCGACTCGTTTCCTGGGAAAGAGCACGGAGTATTCCACCTTTTCGCTTGATTTCCGAATGTGGTGTGACACCAACATATTTTATGAGGCAAAGTTCCAGGACGAAAACGGGGCGAAAATTGCGTTGCTCTATGTTACCTCGAAATGGTTCACTGCTGAAATGCTGGTTGACGAGCTTCGACTGCAGTTCCGCTATTTGTTGGGTAAGCATCATCATCGTCTGCATGAGGTAGTCGATTCTGGGGTCTGGGGCGGCTGACGGCTGGAAGGTAGGCGTCGTTGTGGATGATGGGAAAGTCTCAGCGATCTTGTCCGCTAATGTTGCTAATTTCGTAACATCCGTAGTACGCGATCCTGCTAAAATAGTCCGGATCTCCCGTAGAAAGGTATTGTCTTGGTGTTCGGTACCAGCCAATTTCGCAAATGACTTAAAAACGCGGAGGGTGTACGGTCACCGAGAGAACCTTGTCGATTCTTGCTCTTTGTGAGTTTAAAAATTGGTTTATCAGGAATTGTTTTAGATCGTCATAGGTGTTTAGTCTGCCAGGTGTCAGTAAGGTTTCGTCTACGTCCCTGATGATACTGCTATCTAAATTATTCATTATACTGTCGTGTTTCTGAAATTGGGTATTGATCCCTTTCGCGTGAAACTGTGCCTCCGCGATTGCAAATCACGCTTTAGGTTTGTCTTTCCAAAAATTTGGAAGTGACTACATGGTGGAATGTGAGTTCTGCGTTGTAGTGGGAAGCTATGTATTTTCAGTTGACATCTTTAGAATTTATTAAATTCAATTTTCCCACTGAAAATAGTAATACCATAGTAGAGACCTTGAAACTGGAAACGACTGGAAATAATAGCGGCCGTAAGATTCCTTAGTAACGCGTATATACAATAAAACAGAAAAACCACGTATAAATGACAAGAACTAAACTAAACAAATTGTAATAGAGTTTCTCAGTCTGGCGAAATGATATTTCTTCGGGATTTCCAATCCCGTTTTCTAAATATCACGTCTGGATTTCTAATCCCGTTTTTCAAGATCACGTCGGGATTTATAATCCCGCTATTCAAGATCACGTCAGGGTCAACAATTTATTTTGTCGGGGAGTTATTCATCATTGTTTGTGCTTGACTGGTATTAATACTTAAATGTAGCTAGCGTGTTCGAGTATGAATTCCTCAAAAAATATTATTAGAAAAGAGAAGGTAAAACTAAATACACTAAAGAAATTATAAACTAAATGTACTAAAGAAATTATGTACTAAATGTACTAAAGAAATTATGTAGATTCAATTTAAAAGGCACAGGTCATGTAATATGCGCAGACTAAGAACGAGAAACGTACATAACAAGGTACATGAAATAATATACATGGTCATTCTGTCCCCTAGTGATGATCCCCATGGTACATGAAATAATATACATGGTCATTCTGTCCCCATGGTCATGGTCATCATAGGTCCCCTAGTGATGATTGAAACAGTTAAATGAGTTTAAAACAATTCCCGATAAGACATAAATCAATGTAGATTACTTACGTATGGTACGTACATACATAAAGTCCGTGGAAATCTGAATAAGAACACTTGGCTCGAATAATAATTTGGCGGGTAAATAGTTCTGACGCCGAGTTGAACTTTGCACTTATTTTTAACGTTGATAGTGTACGTGTGTATTGAGAACCCGTACTAGAACGCGATGTCACTCCCGTGAGGAAGAGCGGTAGACTGATGTCACTCGTAGTGAAACGCGCAGAAAACTGATATTCTAGTTTCTAAATCAACAAGTCCCGTTGCTAGGTTCTAACAGTAGACCAGGTCTCCTTGTAATGATGGGAGTCACGTTCGTGGGATTTGACTTTGGTGACTATTTGTGAATGTCACAATGTAGCGTGTCGCTACACTTGCATCTTACCAGACAGTTGCAAGTGGATCAACACAAACTTTGTAAAAAATAAAAACAAAGATATCTTATGCTCTCGTAATTTGTAATGAGTTGCTTTCCTGTATTATCCTGCTCTCGTAATTTGTAATTATCTGTATCGAGGAAATTGAAGTATGGTACCGAATATACGACTGATTTTCTCTGGATGAGAAACAGTAAATATTTTCTCATTCATCAGTTTACTAATTGTACGATCTGTGGAGGGAGCTGAGGGGGCTATAGCCCTCCCCTATTGGACCTGAGCTCTCAACAGATAAAGGCATACTTTAAACAATTAATAAGTTTGGTTACTATTTAGTATTGCAAATAGTTGATCACCTATTTAGTGAGTTTATGTATTTTATTTAAATGATAATATTTATACAATTTGTGTTGTAAAACAATGTTTTTCAAACGGAAATGCTCCCCAGTTCCCCCCTTGATTACGGTCTGGATCCGCCACTGTGTACGATTTTTTATGGTATGCCAGTGGAGGAAAAGTTCAGGGACCCCGAAAAGGTAAAAATGGATCTGACTTACAAATTTGCTTCGATTCTTTATTATCTGAATGCGTATTGTACCAGATTGTTTGCACATTGCAAAAGTATTATCTTGATTATTAATATTAAACGGAAAGAAAAAGTGCGGAAAACTCCAAAAAGGAAAGTAAAATAGCCAAAATTAACGCTTATTCGATTCATTTTGTTGTTCAAACAGTGAATGTACCGTTCAATATGTGTGTCATTTAAACTTTATACTGAACTAGCTGATTACCCGGCGTTTTCCGGGATTTTTCTTACTTTTATCTTCTTTTATTCAGGAAAAATGTAATCTTTCTGTATTGTAAGTCAAAATATTTTTACTCACTGATTTTTAAAAACATATAGACAGCATCCTCATTTTACAAACTCATGATATTACAAATTTAATTCAAAATTTGATTGAGTACCCCATTTTTAGTTTCACCTTCAGCAACAATAAGAAATCCCTAGATGAAACCACCTTGAGCAAGCAACGTCAAGATGTCAGTGAGAGAAACAAATCAGTCGAGATATAACCAATTATCCTAGCTTATCATTTCACCCTAAGTTTGGAGTATTTAACCCTAATATGTGCTGAACTTATACGGCACTATATCACTGTTTATTTGAAAGGTCCCGAAATCTATGGACTAAACCCATATTTTTTCGATTAAATATCTTTACATGACCCTCTCTTCCTACTTCACTTATGGGGGTTCTGCTGCTGACCCCCTTACCCCAATGGTAGCCCTACTTGAACGTAACATCGGAAGTGTCTCTCTTCATCACAGCATTTCAGGTAGAAAGGTCAGCGCCGCGCCTCGGTCGAATTTTCGTTTCGAGGGAAGACACAAGAACGGCTGCACTATTTCATTAAAACGCTTATAAAAGCTATTCGTCTAAAGACGTTTTAACGTACGATTGAAAGATTTTTCATCAAATTATTAAAGTTGATGATGCTTGATTTTTCTTCCTTCTTGAATTACTCTCTTAAAAATTGAAGTATTTTATCACTTCTATTTTTATTAATATTTTTTCGATAACTTAGGTTCACCTTTGTAGATATGCTATCGCAAACTCTTTTGTTGAACTCTTTGAGGTGAACAATATTCTCACTCATAAATGGCATCTATCTATGACCATTTAAGCAACGTAAGCGAAAATAGCGGATTATTTTTCCCGATTTCGTCAACATTTATTGTCAAAATCATTTTCTATCCTTCTTTTCACATATTATTAAAATAAACGTTAGCCTATGTCCTTTCTTAACTATATTCATGCCTAATTTCATCACGATAAGTTCAGTAGTTTAGTCGTGGTCAGGTAGCAAACAGACAGACACACTTTCGCATTTTTTTAATATATTAGTATGGATGGATTAAATTTTTGTATTCTCCAACCCCTCCTCCTCCAGAGGGGAAACATGTTTCACATCATCTTATATATAAAATACGAGTATATGGAGGAAAAACTGAAGATATTTGTCGGAGTTAGAGGAGTGTTAAATTCCAGTTGCATTTCAACCCTTTTAATTATTTTACTGCTTTGTAGCTCGAGCCAAAAGCTGAAAGTGTTATATTCTCGGAGTATTTATGGCAGCAGATTTATTGTGCTTTGAATCGTAGAAACATAACCTAACCTTCTATGGGCTTATAAATCTCTCGTAGGTTTAGATTTTAGATAATGTAGTGGCAGGATAACACGGGTATGTGTGAAGAGTTTTTTAATGACTAAGCGGAAAAGTATAGATTTTCTTCAACGAGCTGCTGCTAGTAGGGTGGTTTCTTCAGATAACACCATCGCCGTC
This sequence comes from Laupala kohalensis, assembly GCA_002313205.1. Lineage (NCBI taxonomy): Eukaryota > Metazoa > Arthropoda > Insecta > Orthoptera > Trigonidiidae > Laupala > Laupala kohalensis. The sequence goes on along the minus strand of NNCF01127070.1, from coordinate 1,298,076 downwards.
GAAGTGAGTCGGTCCACGTCCTGACGGTGTGATACACAGAAGGCTCTCACGTATTTCTTTTCTTTTACTTTTCGTTTCTCCTATTTACCTACTTTTTCACTTGTATCGCTTTTATTTTGTTTACTGGCCTTATCTGCGTGTTGAACGCTCCGTTTGTTGAACCCATGTGTTTGCCGTGCATGGCGACCCGTGTCGGAGGGAATGGGTGTTCTGGTGAGTTGAGGGCTCTATGCAACCCTAGGAGGTTTTGTTTCTCTGTGATATCCACACGCTTGCTTCGACCTCGGCCTCTTCTAGACGGGCGATCGGGGGCTAACCCACCCCCGACCAATCGGCTCGGGCTAGGTCTGACTGTACTCCAGGGTGAGGGGGAGGGCGCAGGGGATCATTCCCGCTGGTCGGCGACGTTTGTGCAAATCCCATGCTCAAAGAACCCTGCGTGTCCCCGCTATATCCCCGTGTCAACCCTGGCACCCCAGTGGGGTGTCCCCTTGTTGGACTCCGTGGTGGGTGGGGAACACGGGGATGAAATTAAGTCCACTCGCATGGCAATGAAACCCCGAATCCTGCAGAAATGACTTGTTGCAGTAACTGTCGACTTGGAACAGGTTTTTTGGAGGAATAGCGACCGGCCAACCAAACCTCGCTCCCTTGTTATGAGATGCGTGGAGGAAGGAAAAACGTTCAAGTCTATAAACGCGGTTCGTCTTGCCAAAGCAATCGACAAAAAAATTGGGAAACTGTAGTCTGTCGTGCGCCAGCGGAACGGAGAAATTCTGCTGGAGACACATACAGATAAGAAAATTGACTCTATTACAACCAAAAGAAATTGCCGGATTAAAGGTCAAGGTGAGCGCTCACCCCAGCTTGAACTTGTGCAAAGGAGTGGTTAACCACGATGATTTTGCACAAGAATCTGATGAAGACATAAAATAATTTTTTGATCCGGAAGGTGTCGTCAATATTTACAGAGTCAAGAGGAAGGTACAGGGGAAGTTCATCCCCTTCCACTTTGATTCTAACTTTTGATCGGTCCTGTCTTCCAGAGAGCATCTCCTGTGGGTTCTATACCCTTCATGTTCGACAATATGTGCCGTGTCCTCTGCGCTGCTTTAAGTGAAAGAGATTCGGTAACACATTGGACCGCTGCAAGTCATCTTGTGAAGTATGCGTTATTTGCGGTAAGCCGTCGCACGAGTTGTCACCTAGCTCGTCGCCTCCGTGCTGTGTGAATTCTAAGGAAAACCATCCTTCCAATTCAAACACCTGCCCTAAATATATGATGGAGAAGGTCGTCCAGAAGATCCGCGTTACCGAAAACATGTCTTTTCCCGAGGCCAGGCGTCGGGATATGATTAAAAATCAATAATGTTGCAATAACAAAATCCTTTGCGACCGCGGTCAGCGCAAAGAAACCACCTACAGCTCCAACAAAGTATAAGATTGCACCGAAACGAACGTCTGTTTATTCTCGGTGATTGTAATGCCCATAACCCGATCTGGAGTTCTTCATACAACTGCCCAAAGGGTGATATAACTGAAAACCTATTTGGATCATATGTTCATATACCCTGATGGCTCAGCCATGAATTTTTCTGTTGTTTCTGCTTTCCACTGCAATAGTGCCACCCGTTCTTTTCGCCTCCATGACTTTTGAAGCGCATACACTGCGGAAAAATATGCAATCCTAGAGGTGCTAGAGTTCATTCAGCTATCGTCAACTCGGCGTGTAGTTATGTGCAGTGACTCTATTAGTGCTCTTTGGTCAATGTCTTCACTGTACACTTCTGGCATACTTGCATTCACTATTCAGAATCCAATAAGCTATCTAGTAGTTCAAAAATTTGAAACAGTCTTTTGTTGAGTTCTTGGACACATGGGGATTGTGGGTACCGAAGAAGCTGACGAGGCAGCTAAGCGGGGAACACAGAGGGCAGTCCTTGACCTTTCAACAGTTTCTACGTCAGATTCAAAGGTTGCCATAAGATCATCTTCTCTTAAGACATGGTAAGCCGAATGGCAAAATTGCACCTTCAAGCTGAGGAAGGTAAAAGACTCCTTTAAGATCTGGTCGTCTTCATCTCGCGCGAACAAGAACATGAAGTGATCCATACACGTCTTTGTACTGGCCACTACTATCTTACCCATGGTCATGAGGACTTATTGTTTCAGGAGGGTTTTAGTTGGTATGGTCGAGTCATTCGGCGAGTCTCACACACGGCGAGAGTCATGTTGGCTCTCCTTAGTGCGTAAGTTCGTTTTCCATACCTGTACAAATATGTTCGGGTTCTAATAACCTCGATGTCGGCGACCGTAAAGCCCTAATTTTAAAAAAATCACCTTACGACCACGCCTGTCTAAGTGTAGGGAGTGAGTAATAGCAGGGCAAACATTTTGTGAGAGTTAAAGAGATTAATGTGATTTCTTATACGAAGTGTATCGACTATAAATACCTCAAAACTACTTCAAAAATGCGGTATAGATATCATAACTTTTGCAAAGGTCGTGATTCTTATCCTGTCACCCTTCTCCTGTCAACCTCCCTTTCCCTGTTAACCTTCCAGTCAACATTTTGGTACAATATATCAAAATCCTTGGTAAATAAAGAAAACCCTTCGTTTTATGTTCTACCAGCGATTTGTCGAATAATGTTTTAACATTTACGAGATTTATTTTGCAATAAAAGAAGTAAAGATATGGCGAATCTGTGTTATGCAAAGATGATGGTTTTTTATATAATTATATAAAAAGTTTCACCCCATTTTTGAATTAACATTTCTCATTCTGTCGCCTAATATTGCTTTAATAATTCTTTGAAAATAGTAATGGAGGCTCTAATTAAATTAACCAATTTGCTCAACGCTTCCAATAAATTGGTATTTTCTTTTGTTAACGTTACTGAAGTGTCAGGCAGAGTTAGAAAATTCATCTTTCTGTAGGACCACGTACGTATCTGCGCCGTGTTTTTGAGATCATATAGAAAAATTATCTTGTGTGTGTATTATTATACACTATATTACTCCAATCCATGTGAATGTATTGTTATTCTTTGCGATTCATTCCTCATGATTCATGACTAGGTTATTTAAATCCGATTATATGAATCGTTAAGGATGATCGGATTGTTTTCTTTATTATAGTTTGAGAATAGCTTGTTTTTGGATTGATGATATTCTGGTCCGAAGAAAATGAACTTTTCACCTATTATAATGAATTAGTTTTCCCAACGTGCATTTTATAAATAACCACGTTGTTGGAAATATGTTGGCTTTATTCAAAAGTTTGTGAAGTGCGAAAATGCTATTCAAAATTTTGTAATAATCTTGAAACGCGTTTTGGTATTCTTGGTGGAACAACCACGCCAATTACCCGCGTTCTATCCGATAATTATGATGAGAATGAAAATAATAATAATCTAATACTCTTATAATTAGAAATTTGCATGAAACTCTTCTAGGAAAAAAGTTACGTACAATTACTCTTTCAGAAAATTGAAAACATCCTTGTCTTGTTAACCAATACCTTCCGTACAATTCATCGGTATTTTCCATTCCTGACATTAGAGAAATAATTCAAATGTGACACCTAAAAAGGTTTTCTAATATTCCTCATCCTTTCAGAAACGTTCACTTCTCTTTTCGCGTTGTGTATTTTGAACTGTCGAAGTAAATCGGAATGTTTACTATTTTTTATCGGTTTGTTTATTTTTTATCGTCGTCACCCTTTTTATGACATATGTAGAGTTTTAAAAACAATAAACAGGAATTATCTTATATTCCTAATAATTATCTTATTGCTCCATGAGAAAATGTGAAGGTTTCCAAATAACCATAAAATCCTAGAATTTATATATGTCAAGTTTTTTTCTGAGGGATGTTTGTTTGAAAGTTTCTTTGAGGGACGCCTCTGTCATGAAAAGATCTTAACCAACAGGGAATATTTTTGTTTCATATTTCTTCTGATAAAAATTTTAGTCTTGACTTCTTTTTTCAGTGAAAAGAAATCCAGAGGATACCTTTTCAGAATTCCTCGTTTTGTTTCGAAATTAAATTTCAAATTCTATTCACAGTTTTTCTTTTGACTTACTGTGAAAATTACTCATTTGCATGAATAATATTAAAACGCTTTGCTGTAATTATCACACAGTGCTAGTGACGCGTGTCGCGTTGTCGTGGCATACAACGCATCAGCGATCCTTGTTTCCGGGGTCCCACTTCATTCCTATCGATGATTTTTTTTTTTTTTTTTTTTTTTTTT
>NNCF01127070.1:1192203-1293656 GCA_002313205.1 Laupala kohalensis | reverse complement strand
GCACAAGCAAGTGGAAGCAATGCCAGACTCAGCTCGGGGCCCCGTGTTTGCCAAACACGTACTTACTAGATGTTAGTCCCCTGGGGCGAGGCAGGAAAATGAAAGATACCCTAGCCCTAATGCCTATCGATGAAGCCGTTCGGTTTCGAGTGACGAGAACTCCTACTGGGGAAGATGAACTTGACAGCATTGGCACACACACGATCTCCTCTTTTACCTAATAATATCTTAAATAACTTCTCAGGAAGATTGTTCTGAGAAAACCGGAATATGATTAAGTGAATTTATAATTTTATATGTTTTGTCTGCACGTATAAAATTGTGTAATCTTATGTTTTGATGTATGGAAATAATAGGGCAGCTATAGTTTTGTCGGAGAGTGAATAGTCTTCTAATTTCATTATTTAGTTCGTAGATTTACTCACACAATTGTATGTGTTTCCAACAATACAAAAAATCTCTCACTTCTTCCACGTTATCACTTTGTTTTTAAACAAAGTCAGTACAATACTTTTTCTTTTTAAAACTGCCTATTTTTTGTGTTTTCTATTTCATTTCCCGTCCATCCATTTAAGTATATCTCAAATGTTTCATACTTTTCTTTGGTCTCCGTTCCATTTTCTGTCTCCTATCGAGCATATCCACTTGTCTATAGTTTTAAATGTACTTGACTCTTTCCCGTCCGTGCAATTTACATGTCATAATATTTTCAGCTAACTATAGATATGTTCCTGTCACCTCCTTCTTCCCCATTCTCGCCAAATATTTCGCAAAATTTCCATTTCGTCACAAACTCCTTCGACTCAGGATGATCCACTTAACATTATTTCCTCTTAAAGTCTACAGTTGGTATAAAGTCATGTTTTTTCTTGCATTACTTTCTCATCTGCCACCCCTTCATCAATTCTTCTCTTTGAATTAATCTCTCAGAAGAGAGCGGTTCTTCCTGAGAAAGCCGCTGAAAGGATCTGCCCTCTGATGAACGACAGAGGTCAGCCACGTTGGCATAGACCTTCGGGAGTAGCACAACGAGCACAACGCTTTGCCAAGGTCAAGCGACGGGTTGAAGCACAACGCCTGCGCGCGAACAGGAGCCACAAGCCTCGTGAACCCGCATCCCCCGATCGGCTGAAGTTTCATATTCCGTCTCCTCTATCTGGACATATGCCAAATACTCGAAGCATGCTTTGCGCGTCATCAAAATTAATAGCGATGATCCACGCCGACTTCATAAGGATTTGAGGGCTCCCCTTCCCCATGTCAACAAAGCCACCCCACCCCACCAATATTAAATAAATAACTAAATTTACTGTCAAAAAGCAGTTACAAACTGCGCATGACCACGTGGAGGACAATAAACTAATTCACTCTCTGGAAGCAAGCAAGGGACCATCGCATCATTTCCAATCAAGAGCCCGAAGGTAGAAGCCGATTTTAACAGGTCAGCTTGCTCGTAATATGAGAATAAAAACAGTTTGGTACGTGTTATAACATTTACACAACACAAACAAATTTGTATTTAATAAAACACGAAAAATTTATTTCAGGAGTATGAATCATTATCAAATTATATTCGGAAATTTCGGATTATTCGGAAAATTCGGACCTTTGTGTCAGATTGTTTTAGATATTTTTAATTTATTTTGTTCATTTCCATGCCTATTCAATTTCGCACCAGGAATTTGAGAAATATCGGTTATCTTTAATTTTGTAATGGTTTCTTTGAGATGCATAGAAAAAATATTAGTTCGAATAGAGCTATTTCCAACGCAAGTAATTTTTCACCAACACAAAAACAGTGTAATTAAATCATTTAAATTCCTATGAAATATACTTTTGTTCCCAGCTGAACTAAGACAAAACCAAAATAAAGCGAATTAAGTGGACATAATCCATCCGCTTTTATCATCATCCCAAAGGACAGAGTGTATTTTAAGAAGAAAAGAAGCATTGTTGAATATGACTGAAAGTAATTTTCGATATTATCCAATTACTACAATTAAATGAGGGTAAAAAATACATTTTTTAAAAGTGAAAATAGATTCATTTTAACAAATTAACACTTCCCCAAAATAATATCCGCTTAAAATTCTGTTAAAATCATAATGTATAGAGGGATGTATCGCGAATTGCTTTTCGAAATGTATGCCGTTTGAAAATTAATTGAAATTTGCTGGAAGAGGGTTCGATCACTTGTTGATCGAGTTGGCACTTGCATTCTGTTTTACCCATTCGTTGTCAGCCTGGGCCTCTCGGGCGCCATAAATAGCAGAGAGCAGCTGCGATGGCTGAATGGCTAACATCCAAGATCCGTAAATATCCACGCATTCTATTTTAATGCAGTGATGTCGTCAAACTCGACTGTCCATTCAGGATGTAATAATCTCTCTTCACGTATTCCATCTATTTCGTAGGACAGCCTTTTGTGGAGTTGACTCCCATGTAATAGTGAGTTACAAAAGTAACATTTTGGAAGTGTCAATTGGTATGAATTATCCAGAAATTTTTAAAGTAGAACCTTCATGATAAATATATTTCAATATGGTTGTATTTTGCATTACAGTATTAACGGAAGTACTTAACACGTTTTTCTATTAATCGAAGGTCATCACTTTTCGGTTACTGCATAAATTTCCTTTCATGACAAATCTCCCCGGAAACATGTCATTTGTACTGAAAATGTACTCTCACTTATCTGTTATACTGTTATTGCCGAGATTCTCTGCTCCCACGACATTATTTAATCGCTCTTCTCATTGGGGGGTTACCGACCTTCAATTTTGTGGCCTTCGGCCTAACAAATTATTTCTTTACATTCCAGTTTCTCTATTACAGAACTTAACAACCATCTAGTAGGAACTATACTTTCCCATTTAGAAAACATTGCATTCGCGTATTTTAATTACGATGATTGCGTGGTTCACCACATTTACTTTGTAGTATTTATCAAGTGATAAAATACACAATATTACGAGTCGATTAAAAATAGAACTTATGAATACCTACCCTTTCTGGTAGGTTGCATTCGGATGAGAGAAATGGTAAAACAATAACATAGGATCATGATGATTACATGGGTCATTACACATATCATGAAAGAGAAATATTCGGACAATTTCCAACTCACAATACGGTGACGGTCCTCAATGCCAGAAGAGAAGTTTCGAATGCATAAAGGACGAATGTATCTTGCCCTGGAATTTTTTCAAATACCCGGATGAGATTTAATATTTCAATTCTTCATATATTTCAATTTAATTCCTCCTGAAAATACTGGAAATGGGAATGTAGAGAATTGATTCATGTATGAATTAAAAGGATCCTTTTCGTATATATATATATATATATATATATATATATATATATATATATATATATATATATATATATATATATATATATATAGAGAGAGAGAGAGAGAGAACACTTTGTTTTATTTTTAAGTTTTTGTGTGCCTTTTTTCATATTCTTGTTGTACTTGTTTCCTTATTATACCTACTCCCGTTAATACAGTCGTATTATTCAGGACCTAGGAGAACAGGTGTCTCAATTGAATCTTGCCCCACAAACCATATGTCTTTGTCTCACGACTTCACAATAGGAAGTGGGAGTTAATTAGCTATGTCAATGACCCTCGAGCCACCAAAGGTGGCGTGTAGTTAGTGGACACCCTGCCCTAGTACAACAGGAGTAGAAGGATGAGTGGTTACAACGATATCTCGTTCGCCGTCGAAGACAAAGGGACTATTTTTGGTTCATGCGCTCGCTTTTCCTCATTCCGTACGCGTCTCTGAAAAGTGGAACGTTGGTCAGAGAAAGCTCACCTCCATCATTGTAGGTCACAAAATACTGCGACGTGATTGGAGGGTTAGGTCCTCTGTAGGGTGTCATGATATTGTATCTATCTAGCTATGAGGATTCACTAATTTAAAAGAAAAATCGAATAAACGGAATATTTACAAATTTCAGCTATAAAAATTAAGGGTGCTTAAAATAATGTAGTCCACCTTATTTTAGGATTCATGTGAGAGTGGGAAGCCATATCTCACCTTATTAACAAAAACTTGATGGGTGATGCATTGGGACTTTTTATCACTTGCTGGATTTATAGTGGTACCCATGAATTATAAAAATAGTACCGCCATTGATAATGCCATCATTTGAAATTTTTGCGATGCTCCAATCATGCGGCCACGCAGTTCATTATGAAATTTGCATTGTTTTTCCAGGGGTTTCGAAGAAACTTTCTTTAGAATTTGTAGTCAACTTTTTTTGTGATTTGCTCCTCACATCTCTGGGTGACACCTTAGCGCATATAGTTCTTTCAATTCCATCTATTTTATACACAAAGACCGACTGACACTAACCTCCAAAACATCAGGTGATCACAGAAACATTATGCTGTTCTTGGGGTGGCAGTTTCCCTACGAGTTTCAGGTTTATACAATTGAAGTTGACATTACGTTTTATGCCCGGGCAACCATGTTGAATATTTTTAGTATGACGTCGCTTTTTAACTTCACAGATCATCAGAGACCACAGAAAAATTACAGTTATAAGAATGAATGAATGAATGTATATGAAATGTTGCATTGAATAGAAAGAAATATTGAGTTTTGTCTCTCCATTTTTTTCACGAATATCACTGTATTCAAACTCTTATCTTGTGGAATTGCCGGTTATCGATTGCAGTCATGTATGAAGTAAAAATAGAATTTTGTTATAAAGTGTGTGAGCATCAAAGTATGTATTCACGACTACGTTTCACCTTCATTCTAAGGGGAGGTGAGTAATTATAATTAGTGCTCTTCTACGAAAACTCAACAGAAGCACTTTCTTAATTAAGTGACGAGAAAGAATGAATACCTCTCATGTGTTTGATGATACGTACATATTGACTAATTTTCTTAAACATGTCTACATATTTTTGGAGGATGTTAATTACATTTTGGGGTTAACGTAGCCTAACTTTATATCCCCCTCCCGGAGTTTGTCATTGAAGTAACAGTAAAAAAGGTATTAAGAGAAATTCTTCATTACCGAAGTAAATCATTGTATGTAAACTATAAATAAACTCTGCTTCCATCAATTTTCCAGTTTCAAATCATTCATCCAAAATTAAATGCAAAATAGGATATGCGCTTACAAAATTATGATATTTTTCTTGAAATGTGTGTGAGATGATTCCATTGAAGATCACTATAACCGAGGAAATAAAATTAGATGAATCTCTCTCATGCTTTTTTAATCTTTATTTCCGATTTACGTTAAAACATTTTTCTTGCGGTTGCATTTGGAGATTCGTGAGAAATAAACCTTCCTGGCCGAGGGTGTCGTAACATTCAACAAAAAGACTAACCTTCAAAATGGGATTCAGATCAGACGCAAAACAATATTTGATTAAATTTTTTTTTACTCTCACAAAAAGGGAAAAAGATGAACATAAATCACATTAGTATTTAAGCGTATAATCAAGAAAAAATTGTTACATTGCATTAGAACGTCAAAAAAAAGTGTAAATAAACATGAACATAATTTAAATTAATTTAATTTACTAAATATACGTAACATACATAAAAAACACATTCACTGAAAAATGTATACGTGAAATAAATATGGTAAATGAGAACAAGTTAAAAATATCAACTTCGATAACGTATTAACATACTTACAATAGAGATAATACCCACATTTCAAAAATCGATATGAACGGTTTCATTTTACTTCTGCAATTTACGTTGCATTATACTTCACTATGCTACAATTTCACTATTTATTGGCAATAAAACATTCTATAAGTATCACCTTCTCGTATATCCTGCTCATAATTTTATTTCGTTGTCTCCTTTTTTGGAAAAACTAGATTGAGTTCCAGTTCTACCTCGGGTGAATAGTTCCAATCATTTGGTCTCTAATAGAAAGTATTGGATGTTATTAAATTGAAAAAATTACTCTGCAAAGATATTCCGTGAAAATGCTCTTAACTCTCCGAGATACTAGGGGTTGATGTATTGGATAATGGTTTGACCTGACATAGCACAGTTATGGGTAAAGAGTTTTGTTAGGCTTTCGGATGGAATCTGCGCGTGCGGAATGTTCCCTTGATCGGATGGGATAATGCACTCAATTCACCAGAACTTACGTTTAGTTTAGTGTTACTATTCCCTTTTTAAACTCTGTTCTGAGAATTCCACATCTTACAATTTATTTAACGTTTTGTGAGCCATGGTAGTAAGCAGTCCCTTTATGCTTAAGAAGCACATCTTCAATTATCAAGATGATAGCGTTATTGAGAGTTTCGAGAACAAAAGCTTTGACGACGAAGCACTTCTGGGATACTTCCTCCTTACCAGAATATTATCTTGATTGAAAAAAATCCTTTATGCTACTTATGAGGAACTTGAATGAATAATCCTCTTCATCAAAGAAAATCTCTAAACGTGTTCACGACACGGTATTCAACATTTAGCATCGTATTTGTGCTAATAATTAATATTTCCAGAACGTTTAGTTTTCATAAAACTGGAACATTGCCAACCCCGAAAAAGTGGAAAAATGTGGTAAGAAGTCTTCTGTGTAGTACCCGTAAATGTTCGCGATTCTCACGAAATCTCGATGTGTTGGTAATATGAGGTTATTATATTTTTACCTGCTTTCAACCTCGATAGTTGTGCGATATACGTTCTCTCTTTGGTTTGGGAATAGTATTGTTTATGACGAAAATTAAATAATAATAATAATAATAATATCTTATATACACTGGTAATTATTAGTGCATATCATTTAAAATTCGAAAGTTTTAATTTATTTTTTATGTTTATTAATAACAAAATTCATGTTACGCCTTGTTGAAACTAATTACATTAACTTGAACGCTTTTACTCTCTATAATACAACAAAAATTATTTATGCAAACTTAGTAATGTTACGTGCTAAAAAGCATTTCGTGTTTACCATCAATAATCGCATGTGGAATAAGGTCATTTTAGCGCTTGGTTTCTATGTGCATGCAACAGGCTTGTGAGTGTGGCGGAGGCTAACTCGACATAGGGGTCGGTCTGCGAGCGGTCGACGGAGGGGAGATTGGAATCTCTGCTCGGGGATGCAACAGTTTACTTCATGCATCGAGCAAGGAGGTGAACTGTGTCTATTGCGACGAAGTAATAAATCAAATTTTCCAAATTACGACGGACATGATTTTTCTCTTATCCGATATGTTATGACTGGTACATTTTAGAGCTTTTGCGCGATGTTAGGGGATGATTAAGTTTTGGCCGATAAAACAACTATTCCAAAAAACAAATGTTCGGATGTGTGTGGATTCATATTTAGGACGAGTGATAATTCACGACATCATAATTCTTGACGGTCGCATTGTTTGCAGTCCCAAAGATAAATTCTAATATACCCGAATCGTTGTCCTGTTACAATTGTTTTTGTTTTTATGTCAATGCGAACTGTTTCTGTTAAAAAAATGGTCGAGATGTAATATCTAGTAATATAGTTGTATTGTTTAAATGTAATTTGGAAAAGTTGAGTAGTTTTCCTCCTAATTTCAAAACTTGAATTTCCCCTTGTCACGTGAGAGAGAGATTCCTTGTCGGGAGTTCGTGTCTAAGCAAGTCGTGCACGCCCGTCGAGGTGCGCGTACTCCAGCCCGCAACGGCAATGTTGGAGGTGTGACGGGTGATGTAGGCGGTGGCGCTCCGTGGTCGCGCCCGCACCTCGTCTCTCCGCCCGCTCCCGCGAACGAACGAACGAACGAACGAACGCCACCGCTCACCTCGCCCTTGTTGCTGCTGCAGCCGCCGCCGCTGCCTCATCGATCGGCGCAGGTGCGGTGCGGCGGCGCGGTTCGTACCACGCTCTCTGCATCTCTGCCATCCCCGACCTCCTCGCTGTTACGCCCGCACGTCCTTCTTTGTCCTGCCTTGATGTCACTAGTTGCTGAAGCGAGCAATAACCCCTTCCTTGTGACTGGTTCTTCTCTCCTGTCGCCGCACCGGCCTTCTGATCTCTTTCCACTTTTCCTTATCCCTGATTTAATCATGTGTGTCAAATCTAAGGTATTTACATATATGTCTTCCGTGTACCGATACGTGGAGAAGGTATGTGATAACTTTTGACGTAGTGAAAATGGCCGCGAGCCGGGAATCGAGCTCGAATCGTTGGAACAAATTGCAGAAATCCGGGGTTAGATTCCTAGTTCTTCGCCATTTCTACCAGATCAAAAGTTATCAAGACCAAGGTATTTGGGGTCTCTTCAAAAAAGATTTCGTTTTCAGACCTGATCAGCAATCACACTCTTTGGGGTTCACAGAGGGTTGATTTCCATAATTCCATGGCAATAATACAAGGAAGGAGATGTGACAAGCATCACGCTCCGGCCGATTTGTTCCCCGGGATCGATTCGACGCTTTGTTGAGAACATACTAAATAATATCTCGCCTTCACAACCTTCCCTCTTAAATGGGGGTGAGTGGAAGTGCCGACCTCATGACCTGGACTTCGCAACGAAATAAAACACGCCACGAAGTGAAATTGAAAAAATTAAAGTAATATCCTGCTTCGATCACATGGAGGGCCACGGCTGATTTGGTTGTCCTACCGTACTTAAAATCATTCCCTCTTCCACAGTTCATCCGGTTTCCCCTATATATTCGCGACCGCAAATACAAGGTATGGAATAAATACCAGTCGACGCCAGTGGGGGTAACTTGTCTTTAACTTTGACGAGTGATTTATTCAACTTTTCAGGGGCGCTGTAGACAGGTCGTATGTCATGTTTCTTGAGAATTTTACCAACCTTGTCAGTTACTCCTTCAACATATGGGAGTAAGGCGGTTTTAGAGAACTCACGGTTTTCTACATACGTTCGAACTCAACTCTTGCCCGTTTTCTAGCGAAACAACTATTACCACGGACTGATACTTTCTCGTCAACCATCAAAACTTCTGAGCACTTTGTAAGATATTGTGAGTGAGCCTGCGTTTATACATTTTATTAATTCGCAATATCTAATTGAAAATAAATAATGTGATGCTATATCTTCATTATTTTGTCAAATTACCTCCTGCAGTCCACGCCGGCTGAGGAATATATGGCAAACTTTACGAGATCTGTAATCCGTGATACGAACATGTGTCACGTTGCAACGCACGTAGTGTAGAGATCAGATAATGAATCTATGTTGGACCCTACTATGTACAAATATTCTCACCTCCCGCCCAAAAAACTAACCTTGCCTATTTTAAATAATTCGTTTCATTATTTTAAACTTGTATTAATTATAACTAGGAATAATTAATTGTTTCGGGTATGTCATTCCCTTTTGTCGCTTGACACGTGCCTTTCCCTCCTACCTCAGTAAGTACCTGTTGAAGTTGTACTTTAAAATTGTTCATTTAATACTCGATTTTCTAAGAGAATAATTCAGATAAAAATCATTTTCATAAAATCAGCTATTATTCATTTATTTCATGTTTATATACTAGTTGACAGTATTGAAATACTTTTTTCGTGAACTCATTTATTCACCTCTTCGAGCTGAATAGTGGAGCACCTTTTCTTCCGGAAACTTGCAAACCTATCTCTTCCCATGTCATTGATCGTCTTACCTACTTTCCGAATATCTAGTGTACATGTTTTCTTTATGTCTCCCACCCTTTCTGTTTTGCAGTCTAACCTTTGAACACATTGTGTTTCCGTGCTTTGCGTCATCTTATTACAGAAGAGGACGGACATCTTAAAGAGTCAGTCTCGCGCTTCTTCTGTGGTACATGAAGAACCACTCACGTATGGAACATACCGTTTTAAGCTCAAGCAGTCTTTACTCAAAGTCCCCCTCTCAGGGTTCGTCCCACTCACTCACTCACTTTTAGCTCTGACTCAAAGATTTTTTTTTCAGAATGCTATCTTTTAGTTCTAATAAAACCTCTGATTATAACAAGAATAATATTACTATTTCTGACAATTTTGTTTGATAGTATTTTAATGGTTAATAAACCACTTTTTTATTCTTCTTTAGTATTCTCTCCCTTTATTGTTGAAATATTACATAACGAGTGCCCAAAAATATAATACACGCCCGCAGTTCATAATAATTTATTGTCATATATCTCCTCTGGTTTATTTGTTCGTGTTTTATAGCTCTTTCGACTCCCTGTGATAGTGTTCACTTTTATAAAACTCGAATATACTCAAATACTCGAATACGTGGCACGTTAATTCGATGTATTTTCTGGTAGATGAGAATTGAGGAAGTCTGCCATGAAACTTTTTTACCTTTTGTGGAATCCTAATGGAGGGAAATCTATATATTTTATTACTCAGATTGTCAAAATGTCCAGAATTCTCAAGTCATGTTCTGAACGGGTTCTACGGAGAATAAAAATAACTCGCAGTCAGTAAATTATCACTTGTGTATATCTCGATTCAACCAGGAGATATTTACGTTTTGTGATTGTATTTCTTTTTGTGTTATTGTGAATTAGTTGTACATTTAATTAGTTAGTATATTTGTTATTTCTCGCGTTTATGTAAAAAAACGTTTTTTATTAGTTCCGTAATTTTTTAAAGAAACCCTATTTTTTAATTCTAGGTAAAGAATGATGTTATTGGATTATTGGATGTTAATGATGTAAAAAAATATCTTTGACCCTTCATATCCATTACTCAACAGAGTATAATCTAAATATCTAGTAGTTATATTTGCAATTTATTTGTCTTCAAACACTGACAATTCACTGAATGTCGTTGATTTGACCTGTTCGTTGACACCCACACAATACACGCTCCAATACGCTCAGCCGCAAGCCCTGATGTAACGCCTGATCGCAGCCCGCAGGCTATTCGTCAACGAAGTATACAGTGCCAAGGTGAGCTCTTGCAGGTGGAGGCGTTGCCGATTGCTTGTTTCATAAGCGAGTCTCGCAAACAAACCAGAGAAGGGAGTTCCCCCTTGACGAATCATTTGTGGTAAATTTTCCTCTGGCAGAAATGATTATAAATGAATGGACTTGTTCTAAGATGATACTTTGATCTTCCCGAAGAGAAATATTAGCTATTACAAGAATTTCATGATATTTTTACATTTGACTAATCAGGGACGGAACTTGACGCGATAGTACCTCCCCCTCCACCATAAAAATATAAACATTTTTTTATTGTTCTTAATTTTTTAAAACTGAATCATCTCATACTATAAAAATTAATATTGTACATTCCCCTTAAATGACTCTATGAGCATTGAACAGCTTCAAGATGATGGTGGTCTTTCACTTAAACGTCCTCTCCCCCTCTCCCTCCCAAATAATAATTATTTATATTTTAAAATTATTAAATATTTTTAATAACTTAGTGAGTAATAAATGTCAATGCTGGAACGTAGTTTGCGGAGGATATAACAAACTTTATAGTTATTTCAGTGTGTGTGTGTGCGTATGTAAATCAGTCTATTTGAAATTGTAACTGTGTATACTGTAAAATAGTATACATGTATCCAGTGTATTTGCAATTTGATGAAACCATATTCTCATGTCAATATCTCGTGTGCTGAATACTGGATGTGCCATTGTCAGTGTTGTGTGTCAGATTAATGTGAGCATCCAATCCTTTACATCTGAGCGAGCAATATTATGCATTCTAAAGATTTCGGAAACTGTTCTATTGATTTTAATGAAATTTACAGAATAGCTGTGTTAACGATCATAGATGAAACCTAAAACAGCCATCATTGTCGACAATCCGCTCCCACTTGCTCGATGGGCTCTAATGACCTTTGATGTTGACGAGCCCTAAAGCCCCACGAAAAAAAAAAAAAAAAAAAAAACCCACTTGCTCGAAATATGCAGAACACCTACGCTGAGAAACAAAGAAAATGTGCCGACCTTGCATATCTTTATGAACCAGTGGGAGGTAAACAAAGTGCGTATTCTGTCCTTAGTCATTTCCAACTCAGGGCTCATACACAAGAACCAACGTAAAAATCTCGTTACCCAAGGGATCAAGAAGGGAAATACATTCCTTATCCAGAAGTCAGTCGTGCTTAACATCTGCCACATTGTCAGCAACTTTCTCAGCATTGATCTTCAAATGAGCTTACTCACTATTGCTTGGAACTGATCCTGCAATTGATGAAGAACCGGAATGGACCGTGATACAAAAACAGGAAACCAATAATAATAATAATAATAATAACGAGAAATGTAGAATCTGTCACAGAAACAATAGATCACATTACCACTGGATGTACAAATTTAGCTAACACAATGTATCTGCACCGGCATAACATGACTGCGAATATTATACACCAGTCTATTGCAACGAGATTCGGAGTTTTAACAGAAGAAGCTGAAGTGATCACTCCCTATTATGAATTCCAAGCAAGAATACCTACAATAGAAAACAAAAATTGTAAACTATATTATGACCTACCAATACACATAGATAAAAGTCCCAGCTAATAGACCAGATATTATACTACATGATGTCAGGGAGCGAAAAGCATTCATCATTGATGCCAACCATTCGGCAGATCATAACATTGACAAAGGAGAAAAGGATAAGATTTCAATATACATCCCACTTTCAATAGAATATAAAGACATTTATAAACTCGAAACTGTAGAAATTCTACAAATCGTTGTTACAGCAAATAGCTTTATAAATAAAAACTGAAAAACAATTTGGAAAAACTAAATTTACTTACCAAATAACTTATTCCCAAGATCCAAAAATCTTAGAAACTTGCCGTACTGTTCGCACCGTGCTTAACTTACCAAGCCAGGAATGAGGCATTCTAGATAGCCCCTCAAACCTTAAAAAAACCGGGTGAATAACAAAACGTAAACATGCTTGTAACAGAAAAGCTTCAAACTATCGTACCAAAGCGTTTGCTTTTCCATGGGGAGTGTTTTTAATGAGATTGTAAAAATGTGATGAAAATGACTAAATGGCTTTCTTGATATCGAATGTTGTGTTGAGGAGAGTTTTATTCACCAATTACGATTTGAAACATTATTTAATAACAAACTCATTCATTAAAGGTCTCATACATAGGAACAGAAGCAGCTGTTAAGGCTACATCACACGACTGTTTTGTAATTTAAATGCTCTTTTATCAGTTATTTACATGCTTATCTATTTCAAACAATACTTTTCTCCCCTCCTTGGAAACACATTGTTTCTTTTCTGAAGATTTCGGATCTTATCAGAGATAAGAGAGTATACGTGGACATCAAGAATGAGCGTAGATAATCCTGTACTAGCATGGTTGGTATTTATGAGTTATGTTGAACGTCATTGATGACGTATGCCGAAGGTCAAGACACTCTTTAAAATGACGTAATTATCCAAAACATTATTTTATGAACACGTATTATGCATTTTTACGGTATTTTATCGACAAATAAAAGGTCGTTAAAATGTTTAATTTAATAATATAATGACAGACCTAAATAGCACTACTATGAACATTAATTTATAGAATGAATTATATTGTTTTGGCCTTCAGTTAGATTGCATTCCACAACTGCGATAAATTCTAAAGAAAACATAAATTTTCCTGTATTTACATAGAAATAATAAATGTTCAAAGTAAATCATAAAATTTCTCCATAGTAATATACTTGTGAGTAGTTCGGAAAGGGCACCGACATATTTGCAATCAAATAAGAGCAGCAATTTTTTTTAGCGAAGACCTTCTCGAACACACTCTTTATCAACCGATGCTGATTCATAGTTGTCCTACGTTATCGCCATGAAGAGATGTAGAGCACTTACGATGAAGAATTCGGCAGAACTCCAAATGTTATATCTTTATATATAAATATTAAGAATAAGTGAATCTCACTTAAAACATTTTCGTGAAACAGACGAAGTCCGAGTTGCAAACAGTTAACCGTAAAATGTTGTGATATCTTCAGACTGATTCCGACGGCGGCGGTCTTCACTAGCACGGTATCGCCGAGTGGTAAAGCGCGAGTTCTAAACCCGCTCGGCCGTACGAGGTGAGGTTTTGTGCTGGGATTTCGTTCACCTACTCCAGACAAATGTCGGTCCGGTACCATAAGTTCCCTGGCAACCTAACAATTTTCCTTCCCCAAATTCTCATCCCAGTCAAGTTCAGGTGGAAGTGGGTCAAATGATCCGAACCTCGCCAAAAGACATGTAATACAGTGGAGCCTCTTTAACTCGAAATCCTCTCTAAGACAAAGAAATTCCCTTCCGTTGAAGTACAAAAATCCCTACAACTCGAATTATTTAGACGCTATAACTCGAACTGAATACGGTTTCCCTATGATGTACTATCCACACATATCACGTATCTAACTCGAATTACAAATCTAGCGGACTCTTATAACTCGAAAAAGCAGTATGTAAACTTTACGGCCTCTGTAAATCAAAATTCTTTTCACAAGACTCTTTATTTAACTCCAATCAACACTTTCGTTGTCGTCAATAACCAATTCCAAGAAATGATTTCGTGCCTTCATTGAAAGATATAGTGATATCGAGGACAGTATATTTTTCGCCTTGTTTACAATCGAAAATACAATTCACAAATAATGTGTCAATTCCTTGACTCAAGAGAAAATTACAGATTTCTTTTAATATGTGACATTTTCAAGTTGTTCCCTTACCGTAAAATAAACTTCATACATGTAATTATGTACAACAGTAGTAAAATAAAGCTGAATAAGTCGAATTTGTATTTTCTCGTGACTCTATAACTTGAACAACATATGCCTCTATAAGTCGAAATTGATCATGTTAAAAACTCCTTATCTCGAGACTCGAAACTTATAACTATTCCCTTGAAGTTCGAGTTAGAGAGACTCCACTGTAAATAAATAGATTCGTCAAGAAACTACGACGAGTCACTAATATTTCGGAAGGAAAAGAACACAACTTATATTCAGTATTTGATTTTGTTTATTCTCTCCGTATTTTGTAATGTCATTTTTATTTGACTGCGTTGTACCAATTTTGCATCAGAACTTTTAAAATTTAAAGCATCTGAGTTTCAAGAAAAGGATATAAATACGCGAAATGTTTCTTGTAAAAGACGGGCAGGATCCCGCCGTCTCGGACTTGGTGAAAGACCGCGAGGATGGGGGTGCTTTTGAGTGCGAACTCAGTACACGATCCGTACGAGATATGAAACTTGAAATATTTGATAGCCCTGAACCTGAAATCGTGTAGCGAGTAAGCGAGCACCTACGCCTGAGCGTGTGGTTTCAAATGCCGTTCACGACTTGGATATTCGTGTACGTCGCTTTATTCATTCAATCCACGTACCATCTCTCTCCTCCTGCGTCATGTTGGCGAGAGCAAGAACAGTCAACCTTGAAAGCGATTATTATTTATTTAGCGTGTAATTCTTTTGTTTCTAATCGGGCGAAAAACACATTATAAGGCATGAGGTATTGTTGAATGCGCACAGTAGTCGTGCAGGTTGCAGTTCCTTGGTACAAGAAAAATGTATAGTTATTTATGTACGTCTTTTAATTATTTTGTGGTATTATGAACTTGTTATCCTTAAGTCCCAGGCATCCTTCTATGCTCATACTTTCTTGAAAATTATTCTTTAGAGTAATCTAAATATAAGCGTAGTGGTGGTGATGGTAGCGGCGTCCAATTGGAAATGTGTGTGGTTGGTTGGTTTTGGGCGAGGTGGGCTCTCACTTATAACGCACTGTTAGTGAAAGAACTCTTTAGAATTGTTCTCAAAAAGAAAACTGTTAAATATTTTTGTGGGATGCTAAAGTATCGTTTATCAGCATTTTAGAGTGTAATTGTTAAAGAAGCTGTAATATATCCTTCAAGTCCTTCCAGTGTTGGTCATTTGTTTGTTGACTTCTTAAAGATGTGCCATAATTTCAACCAAACAGTTTATATTTTCCAACAGTTTTTGGCGGCATTGTCCTCGGAATATTCCCGCATAAGGGATCGGGCGTGAGTATGTAAAACGGCAGTGTGGCGGCAATGCTGTCATCATTTTTTTTTTTTTTGAGACTATGACTACTCCTTTTCCTTTCATTCACAAAGGTCAGGTATAATTCTACGCACCTGGCGAGGGGACAAAGTTGGAACTCCTTGAGACTGAAGGACATCGGGCTATCAATTTCCGTGTCAACATCTTATTTGTTCCACGAATATGTATGTAGCAACTTCCTCGAGACTTTTCCTGCGAGTATTATGTAACTTACCAAACACTAACGTTGCAGTATTTCACAGTCAGTTACTTCGTAATTTTTACAAATAGTGTAAAATAATTGATCGTCTGAAAAAATCGTTTTGAATCGACTTAAATCAGAAATGCTATGTAACCTACGTATTTTCAAGGATTCTCTATCATAAAGGATGTCGTATGCGCGGGTGTGGCAGATTTTCACAAGAACTTTAAGCGAACTACACGAAACTTGAAATGCAGCGTTTTTTTTACCGTAGATCCCTCTCCAGTAGTGGTGTGCAGAAAAATAGTACCATAGAAGTTGGTACTATTTTTCTGTACACCACTACTGGTTGGTTAAAATGCGTTTTGTTTTTAATTGAAGGTAGAACCAAAAGTACCGTGCACTTTCAGTCAACTTTTGTCTAAATTGGAAACGTATTTTTTTTTCTCTCTCAATAGGATCTAGAATGCGGATATCATAATAAAGCTCCTTTATCATCTCATTAATTCTTATTGAAACTTAATTGTATGAAAGTCAGGTGGAACACTCTTGAAATACTTTCTGACACATGCTGCCCCCCTGGGGGTCTTAAAATGTCTCTCGGCACCTCCACCTTGAAATTGATTTCTACTGAAATTAACCACTTAAGGGTTTGATTTAATAAATAATTTCTGTATCTACCTATAAAGCACATTCGCTTGGCCTGTGCATGTATCCGTACACAATTGTGAGAGGGTGGATCGGTGGGGATGTGAGTTCAAACCCCGGATCGTTGGCTGCTGCTCTCAACAATGACATAAACACCGCATCAGAATAAACATTATTTAATACAAAAACTAATAATAATTGGAATCAGCTGAAACCAACACTTGGCAAGCATGCAATGCAACTCAAACAGATTTATATCATAATTGATTACGAGCTCTCAGGTAATACTCATAGAAAATATCATGCAAGACAAACATTGGTTAATAAAGAATTGATTACGAGCTCTTAGTTTATATACATAGAATATACCGTACAAGGCAAACATTGGTTAATAAAGAATTGATTACGAGCCTTACGGAGCACGCATTAAGACGCGTGCTCTGGAGCGTGCGCCTCAGCGCACACTACATAAAGAATTTACAATATAATGAGTGACGAATTTACATAGCGTGCCACCAACACATGCTCCGGAGTGTACGTCTCCACGTACACTATCTATGCGTTCGCCCGTCGGCCGCCTGGAAAGAGGGACCTCTTGGAGGGGGGAAGGGCCAATCATATATATTTTATTATAATGACGACATCGTCGCCTGTTTGTATTGGCTGTGCGAGAATCGCTGACTGTCGTTCCCACCGCAGGTGCCGGTCAACGGTTACCGGAAATCCAGCATCAGCTCGCTACGTGTACATGAAGGAAATAATCATGACTACTATATTTACTGTATTCAGGATGGACAATAAAATAATATGGGAGATGAAAAATAAATATGTAAATGTGGATCGTAACATTTCTACGTATAATTTTAGACAAATTCATGTTACATTGAAATCAAATACATTTTCCCTGAAATGATCATACTACTCTCACATATTTCTGTCAACAACTGTCTTTTTCAGACATTTTTTTTCTTTAGTTAACAAGTTTCACTGATGCTACTTTTGCGTGACGCACGCGAAGGGTACGACAAATTGTAAATTATGTGCCAATCTATTTGAAATAAGTATTCATATTTTTGTGCACTCATCATGAAATTTGTGCTGTTTAAACTGAATAAAACTGAAACAATAAAACTGAATAAATCAATAATGAAGCTATGGGATAGTGATAGAATTGATTTTAAAGAAACCCAACAATGAAAAAAGTGAAGTTCTACCACCTAATAATAATAAACTTATTTTTTTTAAAGCACTACAAACTGCGTATGACCACGTGGAGGACAATAAACTAATATACTCTCCGGAAGCAAGCAAGGGACCATCCCATCAATTCCGATCAAGGGCCCTAAGGCAGAGATGGATTCAAAAATTTCAGCAAAACTTCCTAGATAAGATAACAAGTTAGCTGCGAGTTATAATACTAATACAATGTCAATATGTTCGTAATTTAACGCAAAAAAATTTACATGTACAAATTATTATCGAACTATAGATTATTCTGAGTATAGTATTTAAAAATCATAAGAATTGAAATAACTCTAAATTCACGATTTATTGTTACAATAAACATGCTCCTAAAAACCTAGAGAACCTATATAAGAAATCCGCCTCTACTTGAAGGAAAACCGGAGCAAAACCTGGGCCAGAATGGGGCTACAGAATTTATGTACACAACCGTGCCAAAGTTGAGTACACATAAAACTAAATTAATATGAGCCATAAGAAACAATCATGCAAGAAAAAAGTTTTTGAAATTGTTGTAAGTTATTTAAAAAGTACTACAGCAATGGCATGACAAAGTACAAGACGGATTTAACTTTTATTAAAATCAATAAATTCTTGTACATTGTAGACGCACTGGTGTATGAGGTAGTTTTTAACAGCGGATTTGAAGAAATTCAATTTCATAATATCTTTTATATTTTTGGGGAGGGAATTAAATATAACGATTCCCGAATGATATGGTCCTTTTTGACAAAGAGTGGTTGTCACTCTAGGGCGATGAACATTATTCCTATTGCGAGTATTGTGTTCGTGAACGAGACTGTTTCGTATGAAGCAAGGGTGGCACTTCAGTAATTTGGTCTTAACAAACACGACCGTTTCATAAATATAAATGCAGGGAAGTGTTAAGATATTTAATTCCTTGAATAAAGGTTTACAAGAGTTTCGGGGGTGAGATTTACAAATTATCCGAACTATCCTCTTCTGAATTCTGAAAGTTTGAATACTCTGACCGGAATTACCCCAGAAGGTAATGCCGTAACGTAAATGGGAGTAAACGTTTGCAAAATATACGCAACGGGAAATACGTGGTCTAACTACGTTAACTAAGATTCGGAATGCGTAACACAATTTGCTTAATTGGGAATTAAGATTGTCAATGTGACAATTCCATTTGAGGTTGTCTTGAATATGGAGACCTAAGAATTTTGTATTTGTAACAGTTTTTAATTGTGTTCCGTTTAAAGAAAGAGAAACCTGGGGTAAAGATTTTGTGATACTATTGTGAAATGATATATACACTGTTTTGTCAGTTTTTACAATGAGACGATTTGCATGGAACCAAGTCGAAAGGTTAGACAAAACTTTTGAGCGTTGGCCTGTTTACATAGTAAATTAGTGCCATAAGCAAAAAGAACTATTTTGCAATCTGATGTGGATGATGACATGTCGTTCACATACAATAAAAGGGGTACAGGACCGAGAATTGAACCTTGGGGTACTCCGCAAGTAAGTGGTTTTGTTTCCTAAAAATTCATTTCTTATTATTTGTCGCATTATTATGTATCTTAAAATATCATTATATGTCTTAGTATTATTATTTAGTATGTTAAGGGTTTTCACATTCCATTGAAGATGAGTTTAATGATTTCGTTAAAGCGTTAACTTACTGTTCTTATAACAACATATTTATATCCGTTTGATCTTATTTATATTTCCTATATGTTTTAAAAAGTATTCACAATAAAATATTAATTTTTCAGTCAATATAAATCCGATGACAATACAAAACATTTTCATACAATAATACAAGTATTAATACGCGGGGAATTGGTGATCATGTAGGAGAAAGGTTACTTCAAAACTATTTCATTTGGTTGTTTTCGAGTCCATTGCATTTTCATCTTTGAGTAAACACTTGCAAGTTGATTCATCCATTTTTACAAAAGGTAATGCCAGTCTAACAACAAACGATACGGACGTGCTCGCGACCTTCTTGGTAGACATTTAATTGCATGGGGCACTATCTCAACTTGCTGTGAATAATTCATGGAAAACTGAAAGCTCGGCACATACGTGATGAACGTGCAAGGTGATTTCTCGTTCGTACGTTCATGAATTACATTGAAAGTAAAATGGTGCGTATTATTTATTATTTATTTTATTAGATGAATCTAGGGATCATCCAATCAATTCCAATCAAGGCAGAGGCGGATTAAACATTTCAGCACTCTCGTAAAATGGAAATGAGAATATTTCGATGCTTGTTATAATATTGACACAATGCAAACAAATTTGTATTTAATGAAACAAAAAAAAACTTCAAAAGTAGGTATTGTTATAAACTATTGATAATTCGGAAAATAGTGTTTGTAAATAGTAAGTATTAAAATAACTCTAAATCGAGATTTATTGTTTCAGGTCGCCCTAGGCAAGAGCCTAGAGAGTCTATGAAAAATCCTCTTCTACCGGAAGGAAAACCGGAGAAAAACCCAGCCCAGAATGGGACTACAGAGTTAATATATACAACTGTACCAAGGTTCACTTTAATATTTTATTATGAAACTAAACTTACATGAATAATAAGACACAATACAAGGAAAATAGTTTTGAAATTGTTATGAGTTATTTTGAAAATACTACACCAATGACGTGATGGAGGACAAGCCGAATTTAACTTCTTGTAAAACCAATTCTTTTAGATTTTAGAAAAACGTTGCGTCGTGGTATGCAAAACTAACGTTTCGGCCATCATGCTGTGGCCTTCTTCAGGGCCCTAATGTAGGTTAAGGGTTTTTCGCTCCATGTAATAGTGCTCCGGGTTCCTAGCGCTTCGGTTACAACTGAAGACACAAACTTTTTTAAGTAGCTAGATCTTAATTTAACATTCAAATAAATAAAAGTTATATTATTGTATTTAAGATAATAGAATGTAAAATCTTTCCATTTTTCCATCTTGGCATCCAACATACAAAAACCAAGGGAATATTTCCCTTTTACTGGAAATATATAAGATACTGATCGTGTTCCGATGTTCCCTTTTTTATGCTGGATGAACTCGCAATTATTGGATTTTTTAGTCAATATTTTTCGTTAACAAATTTTATTTTTTACTCGGGTTTATGTAGATATTACCCATCGTATGTCATTGAGTCGTAATCTAATCTTCAGTTGACACCTGTACAAGAGCTTTGCTGCGTGTAGGTGGTGGATACGAAGTACTGAAAATTGCGTAAATAACTTCTTTTTTTCTTGGTTTTATGTTTTCAACACTGACCCCGTGATCAGAAATGAGAATGTCATAAATGTTACTGATACGTACGTGGAAACGCCTAGTAAAAAGCAACCTGCGGAAAAATGTCGCTGTTGAACGAGAACATGAAAAATTATCTTCAGACGTGTCGTTGTGAACTTCAAGCAAATTAAAAGAGGTTTTTTTTTACCGAGTGTCTTAATGCTGAACTTATAAGCAACATGTATTATCTCAGTTTTGCTTGTATACTTGTACACCTCGTTTTCTTTTCTTCGTCTTTCTGCGATTTATTTCAACGGATATCTTTAGAAATAGATGAAATTTATTTTCTTCTCTTTCTAGGTTCGCAGGTAGATCTGGTTCAATAAAGAGAATTTGATATTTTTTTCGGCAGTTGTTGTGCTGACGAATGTCTATGGGAACACGAGAATCGTGTTCTTATTTTGACCAATGCGAGTTGTAACAGTTTTTATGTTTTGGGGAATATTGATGTTCAAGTGCAGCAAAATCCTGAATAAAAGCAATTCTCTCTGTTATTTTGGATGAGTTGAAGAATATTCGAGACCCAGAGATTTATCTTACCCATCCAAAGTATGTGATATCGAAAATAATACTCAATTTCTCTGCACAAGCTACACAAGTCTTTACACCGCATTCACAGGAACATCAATCGCAAAAATAGCTTCACTTCAGGAAATTGATAATAAGCTGAACTTTATTTGCGCATAATTATTCATATTTTGAATAATACCCCAAAAGTCCCCCCTCGGTATAGTATCCGAAAAAAAAAAGTTTCCCGTTCGAATTTCCAAAACAAATGTTTTTTTTTCTGCTTCTACCTCACATCCCATCGTTAGTTGATTAACATTGGACACTACGCAATTATTAATCAAAACACATTCTAGCGGGGAAACATATTATTCCCCACAAAAATCAAATAAAAAAGCGATTTTTTTAAAAGTCATAGCACGCTAATACACATTACATCTAAGCACCACATTACAAGGCAAAATGGAATGTAGATGAGTCAGTCAGTTATATAACTGGACTTATACCTTACTAAGATAAAAATGATAAGTAAGATTATCCCTTACACCACTTATCTTCTAATCCTTCCTTAGAAAAAATCCTGAGAGGTGGCTTTGTGTCTGTGCAGATTTGTGCATCATTCGGCAGAAGAAGAATCACTTCGTTGAAAAGTGTAATCGGTAAATCGTTCACCTTTCACTGGATCAATAATTGTACAATAATAATTGCGGCAAATGTCTAAATCTGTCGTAAGATACTTTTACGGGGTTCCATTGATTTTAATCGTAAAGCAATTATGTGTTTACTGTATCACGACTCAGTCAAATTGATGCATACTTCAGTTTACGATGAAATCTTCGGAACAAAGCGTAAAATTCTAGTAACCTCAGTTCATGTATCATTAGTAAGTAGACGTACGTTGTATTCACTTTCTCGACCTCGAAGATCTTCTCTATCTCTTTAAATACGCTCTGACTCTTATTGTCTTTTCGCATAATGTGTGCCTGCGATTCCTTGTCTCGTCACAAGTCACGTCGCGCTCTTGGATATTCCAACCGGATCGAATCGCGACGCCTTCCACCGTTCCCCTCCTCCACTCGCGAATTCTGCTTCCCCGTCTTTCTTTCGACCGCGACCTTGGGTGGCCAAGGCCCTCCAGTTTGCCGGGCGGCAGTCGCACGCGCGGCGCGCAACCTCACTGGCAGTAGCGGCAGCAGCCAGGCAGCAGCGCTGCAGTGCGGACATCGCGACGGCGTCGGCGGGGCTCGAGTGATTCTTTGTTTGGTTCTGAATTGCGGCGGGATGCGAACTGTGTGCGGCTCTGTGCCTTGCGATGTTCTCGGATTCTTCCATGTTGTGTAAGCGACTAGTGGTTAGTGCAGTTAAACGTGTCGGGAGAGAGGAGGACAGTTGATTGGATAATGGATAGTTTTACGCCTCACCGTTCATGGACACTTACTTGCCGGAACAAAAGGTGCGCTGTGCTCAAGGTTTATTGTGCTTGGGTCAGAACTGTTTTACTTTTTGAAACTCTTCAGAAGATGATTAATTAAGTACCTACTTATCGAATATTTAATGCAAAGCACTTAAACTATGAATTGGATTTTTGGATATTTAGCTTGTCATTTATTCATTATTCCTGTAGTATTATGCAAGTTACCAGGCGATGTTTTTGTTCCAAATAATGCTAACTTTGTTTCTTGAACTGGAACTTATAGTAAACGTTTTCAAAAATATTTAATTACATTTTTGAAAAAATACGTTAACTGTGTATTTATTATGTAGGAAAATGTATTGAATTATTATTTAGCATATTTATAATCCACTTTTGGAAAAATGTTATATTTTTAATTATAATTAATATTTTTGAAGTTGACTCCAGAAGTGAGAAGCAAGATTCCTTACGGAAAAATGAATGTATATAAGTACNTCCGTTCAATGAGAGTGAATACCAGGGCATTGTATGCACAGCCCACGGCTCTACTTAAGGGGAATTTTACGGGCGTACAGGCAACAAAAAGCCTCGCCACACATTTGTACATAAATAATATTTGTAAATAAAGCGCCCTATTGAAATGAAATATAAGTACTGCTGAAAAATTTGTCACGTATAGGACAAATCCATTTATCCGAATTTATTGGAGTCAAGCCAATTCGGATGTACGAAAAAGAAAAGAGAAAACTATGTTTGGACTTAATTTACCGCTGCCTGCAAAAAAATATTTTTTGCTCATCAGCGATTGTATTTACCGGGCCTTGATTAGACAAAAAGCTTTCAAGGAAAAAAATGAGAAGGGTAAAAAGAAAATTTGAGATGTTTTGTCAGTCAGAAGTAAACCAAATAAATAGAATAATTTGAAATTTATAGTTCTTTAGAATTGGGCATCCATCGCTTTCTCTTTTCTTCATAATTTATTTTGTTTTACAAATTACAAACATTGCACAATCAAAAAATACATAAAATAATAAACACAAAATTATATAAACGGAAATACATCAAAACTAGATAACATAAAAAGAAATACACAAAAAATAGTTAGTAATTTCTGCTAATGTTGTGACATATTTCTGTAAACTTTAACTCAAGACTATAACTGAATAATTTACAAGAGCTAATTACTTCTTGGAACGGATGCACATTGCAAAATTGTGATATCTGGTATTAACTGTTATGGTGGATAAGAGGGTGCGAGTTGAAGTACGTCAGAAGGCATTCGTTTTATTGTTAAGATTGTCCGTTGTGCATATTGTCTGTACCTGTCTGGTGGGTCAGAGAATAATTTGGTAAGTCTGTCGCACTACGGATACAAGTGTTATACTCAAGAGTTTTACATCTGTTTCAAGTTTGGGGTTTCTAAAAATAGGAAGAAAACATTTTTTTTTTTGCCGAATTTAATAAGTGTTTGGTCCAAAGCAGTCTTGTGTCGAAAGTGAATCCCAAATATTTAACGTTATCCGTTCATAGTATTGGTATGTTGTCCTCGGTCAAAGGTCGTTCTTTTAGTGAGGTCTTCCATATGAAAATTATGAATTGACATTTGTTTGTGTGTATTGTTATACCATTTTGGTTTGTCCAGTCTATTAAGTAATCAGTCGCCGTTTGTAATATTTTTAAAGCATTTTTCAGTCCTTTTAGTTTTAGTCATTGCTACATTGTCGGCATAAATGTACTGGGTAGTCATTGGCATTCTTGTAATACAAGGAGAACAGAATGGGTGACCAAATACTGCCCTGTGGGACCCGGATGTACGAAAATTCGGGTAATTAGATTCGTAGCTCAGGAAATCGGCGGAAAAGACGTATGACAGAAGAAAAAAACATTACTTTTGTTGATGACTTAGAATGTAAGAGAGTACTGTGCGTCAAATATGAAGGACTGCGAGTACCGGACACAATACCGTTATGTCAAATAAAATTTATTTGATTGATTGAATTAATATTTAATTGAGTTTCACACTATTTTTCGTGTGAAAAATTCTCCATTTTTTTCATTTCATGGACATATATTTCTTCTTTTAAATCGATTTGAGCAATTGAGAAATAGTGGATTGGGCTTCCAATAATACTGCATTTAAAGAGCTTTTATTAGTTTCACTAGTTAATATGTTTGTAAGATGCAGACAAATCTTACAATTCAATTTACACTCACTTCCGATGATCTTATCAAGCTGAATTTTGTTATACATACACAAACCCGACGACTGTGCAATATTTTATTACTGACATTTCTCCGCGTAAGGATATGATAACTAATTATTTTGAGGTGATGTGGTGCCATTGCAGTGTCTTGTTCAATCCCTTGATATTTTTCAATTTATTTGTTTCCAGTTGAATGAGGCTGGTCATGGATCCGTTGGGGAAGCCGGCCGAGGTGGTGGACGTGGCCGGGCTTCCGCGCTGGTCACAGTCGTCGCCCCCGCAGCCGCTGGCAGGTTTAGGAGGCGGAGGCAGCGGAGAGGCTGGTGACGTTGCTGAGGGTGGCACCGCGGGGCGGCAGAGGAGCGCCTTTCCTTACGACACTTCACTCAACTCCAAGATTGCGCTCTGGTGAGTGGCTGATGGATCGAAAGTGCAAGTTGTCTTTCGCCTTCAGGCGACAGATTCACCCGTAGCTGATTCGAGTTTCTGAAGAGGGTTGTGGCCGTAGATTTTTCTTCAAATTGTAATATCGTCTATATCGATAACGTTGGTTGACATACTTTATTTCAGAAAAATGACGAATTTGTTGATTATTTTACTCTGCATTTTATTTGAAATTATCGTGGTATGAAAGTGTCTTTGAAAAGGAATCGTACCTCCCGACACCTGCCTGCAATTTTGTCCTGTACTCTTAAAAAGTTTCATTGTACCAAGAACACAGTTCATTCAAACTAAAAACGTACCGTAAAGTATGGTATTTGTATAAAATAAGGATTTTATTTTCACTTTCGGTTTCCTGATATTTTTCTAAAAATGTTAAAATAATAATCCATTTTCACATAAAATTAAGTTAACTTGCTTACATATATCCACTTCCTGAAAGTAGTCGTGCGAGATATTTATGTGGTTAAAATTCTGCACCACGAAGTTTACTGAAAAGACTGTCATTCTTTTTTTCTTTTAAAGAAGTTTATGGATGTTGTATTTATTTAAAATTTCATGTTCATTTTAAATTGTTATTTGGATGTTTGGTTTTTAAAATATTCAAATTTAAGTCAATTTGTTTATTTTTTCGGAACTTATATCTGATTGTCTGCAAGACACCTTTTCCGTGGTCCTTTAGTAAATTTAATGGGTTTGTCATTCATGCACTTCTTTTTCATTTTACTTAGGTCAAGAAGGGAATCGTTCAATGCTTCGCGTAGTCTTATCTATGTAATGGAGTGAGTGCTTCTTATCTTTTGAGGGAATTGTAACATAGAAGGAGATGGCGCTGTCATCTCCGAGTCGTACAACAAATGCGGTATTTTTGCATTTCAGTAATGTAATGTAAAATGTTGACTGGAAATGAATGGAAACGAAATAATGAATATGTCTTTTGAAAAATGTATTTATCTTCTTGTAAGAAATGTTTTGAAGTTCGCCGAAAAAGAAGATGAACTTCGATTTGTCATTAGGGAGATAAGAGGGAGAACACTCAAGAGAAGAATATCAAGTGTTGCAATCAGCAATTTGAAAATCGCGTTTATGAGAACGGACCAAGAGATGAGATATTTCTTTTTTAATTCGGGCTTTAGATATACTTGCATCCTGTCCTGTGAGATAAACTAAAGCAATTGTTGACGAGTATATCTAAAATATTTAAGGGTAATTTCATGTAAATTGAAAACTAAATATCATTCGTTCGTTTGCATCTCGATGTATCGTACAGTTTCAGAATTGGTTTGGAAAATCTAAAGATAGAGATAATTTCAGTTATCTGTGAAAAAAAATCAATGTATAGTACAAGAAAATTATTAAATGTCTTATTCAGGCATTATCTACACCTAAAATAAATAAATTTGCGATTACATTCAATGTTTTCCAAAATTACGAGAATTGTTTTTACTATTCTATTCTGTAGAAATGGCCCAAGAAAATAACTCATTTTTTAACTTTAGATTTCAATTTCCTTTCTTTACTTTTAAACGCGTTTCTTGGGAAAAGTCGCGGACCGTGAATAAAGTCTAAGAAAAGAACTAGAACTTCCAAATGTGAACACGCGTTCCAAATTGCGGGTCCACAAGCGGGTGAGTACAAGTTCACTATGCAGCGATATTTTTATTGAACACATTTTTGTGTATGTAGCGTAGTGTCTTTAAGACTCAAAGCTTCGAAATTTGGCACATTTGTCCTCCGGAGGTTATCCATGTAGACCTGCAAACGATTATTTCGAAATTCGAAATTGATGTCTTTTTCTAATTTTAAACGGTTTTTGGAGGTAGTCGTGGAGCTATGAGCTTCGTAAATGGGCACAAGCATGGAGTCAAGAACACTACCCAGGAATTTTTTTCGTAATTCGGTTTAAATTTTTAAAAAGTATATTAGACCTAAAAATGGTGATAATTTATTTATTTTGATTGTATATGGACATAAGTAGAAGAATTGTGAAAGAACAATTATTTATTAACAATTTTTGCAATTTTAAGCAATACCGCTAATCTTTACACCTCATGAGAAACGATATATTCACTGTATCAACAATAGCCATTGTCACACTAATGCATCAATAGCACATTGTTAATTACTAATATTTGTATTAGTGATAGTTAATTTTTCTCTCTCAAATTTCAGGACATGTGTTAAATTTATGACTACTTAGCTTATCCTGTAAGACTCTTGGGGTTTTAAGCTGCCTGATTTATCAGAACTGGTCGATTGTGTCAATATAAATAGAAGAGTATCTGTGAATTTACCTTTTATTCAGATGTACAGTTTTATTATGAGCTTGATGATCTTTCACACTTTACCTCCAAATAAGAGGAAAATCACTGTCTGCATTTGAAAAAACCACCTCCATTGCCCTTTCTCAACACTTGAAACAGAATTTAATGATATTTCTAAACTTACACCACTGCTGCTGCAATGTTGTGTATAAATAAATAGTCTCAACTACCTTTAATAATAATACATTCCATTATTCCTAGGGGGAACATAGAGAATCAACAATTGACTTCCAGTGAACTCTGTTTCTTGCATCAACTTTCATTCTTTTTGTTTGTTTGTTGGTTTTTCCATATTCCTTTTCAACTGATCTTCTCTTTGTGTTGTGTGGTCTTCTACATTGTCTGGATCCTTGCTGGTTTCATTCCAAAGCATTGTGGGGGTTGGGTGGGGATTTCATCCGCCTCTGCCTTAGGGCCCTTGATCGGAATTGATGGGATGGTCCCTTGCTTGCTTCCGGAGAGTAAATTAGTTTTTTTTCCCTCCACGTGGTCATACGCAGTTTGTACTGTTTTTTGACAATAAATTTATTATTATTATTATTATTTCCATCTGGTCCTTTTCTCAGGTAAGTTCAATCCAGTTGAATTTCCTCCTTGTGATTTCAGTATTCACATCCATAGTATTTATACATGCATTTAATATATTGATTTTAGTGTTAATGCTGATGTTTGTTGCATGCCAGGCATTTTTAAGTTTGGAAAAGGCACCTTGGTCTTTTTGAACTCTAGCACAAACATCTTGAGTTGTGCCACAATCTTAGGAAATACTGCAACCCAAATAGGTGAAGTATTCACCACTTTCTATTGTTTCACCTCCCAATGATATAGTGTAGAGTTTCTAGCTCAGACCCTCAACTCTTATTTTATTTTTCTAGTATTAATCTTTAATTGTGCTTTATGGACTCCATCTTTAGAGCTTCAGCTTTCTCTAGTAAATACTCCCAGGAGTGTGAGTATGCATATGCCATTGGCATAGTGTAAGTGCTCTAATCTTTCATTTAGTTTCCACACCATACCTCTTCTGTCATGGATAGTTTTTCTCATGACCTCATCCATCACCAGTATGAGAAGGAGAGATAAGAAACATCTCTTCTTTACTCCAGACACTGACTCAAATGATAGCATGTAAGAGCACCATTGTGAAGAACTTGAGATCAAAAATGTTGGTGACATGCTTTTATGTAATTAATGATTTTAAGTGGCACTCCCCTCATCTCTAAAATTCTCCAGATTCCATCTCATTTTAACAAAGTCAAATACTTTTTCAAAATCTATAAACAAAGCATAAAATGGAGACCTCTATTCCAAGGATTGTTCAACAATAATTTGCAGAACACATATATGATCTAAATGCAATCTATTGGCTCTAAATCCTGCTTGTTCTTTGCAGATATTCTTATTTACAGCTGATGATATGTGATGGAGTATAATTCTACTAAGAAACTGACTACAAATACATAGTAGATTAATTCCTCTCCAATTATCACACATACTTAAATTTCCCTCCTTAGAGATTTTAATTATTATGCCCTCCAACATCATCAGTTAATCTCTCCCCTCTCCATTTTTCTTGAAATAATGGATCATCATATCCACTTTGGAGGGAATGTCCACCTTCAGTATTTCTGCATTGATCCCATCTTCCCCTGATGCCTTTCCTTTCTTCAGTTCTTTTTTTGCACTTGTAATTTCCCTATTACTAGGTGTATTTATATCGATGCTCATAGATTGAACATTACCTGCTTCTGTGTCATACGTATTGGTGGAACTTTACCTCAACACACTCCACCT
Source organism: Laupala kohalensis (assembly GCA_002313205.1). NCBI lineage: Eukaryota > Metazoa > Arthropoda > Insecta > Orthoptera > Trigonidiidae > Laupala > Laupala kohalensis. The sequence continues at coordinate 1,263,633 of NNCF01127070.1, read as the reverse complement.
CTGTACAGAATTCTCTCCACCTCTGCAAATGATCTTGTGTTGAGGATATTCTTTTTCTGGCCTTATCCTTCACTGGCTGATTCTGGCTTCTTGCACCTCCACTCAGCTTTCTAGCCTTGTCAAATAGTTCTTTTAGATTCCCAATATTAGTTGCTATTACTGCATTTCTTGTCATATCTTTCGTATCACTTCTGTGATTTCTTCTACTAGATTTTTTTAATCTCCTTGTGAAAAGGTATCAAAGATGTTAAATTTGCAGTAATCTTGGCCCTATCATTATTAGCATTTATCTTCTTAATCATTTTTCTGTTTTCTATTAGGTTTTTTATTTGCCTCATTGCTACATGTATTCTGATTTCTTTTTTCACTTTCCATTTCACAGTTTTGTTTCTGTTCTGCCTTTCTGGTTCTCAAACTTGTTATAAATACTCTATATCTCTGGATTTGATGAATACTGTACCCTGAACTTTCTTCATCTTTTGTCTCCTTGTTGGTTTCATTACATGTACTCGGAAGAAAGCGCATAATAAATTATGGTCCAATGCCACGTCAGCACCATTTTTATTGTGCATATCTAACTAATATTATAACTCACAACTTCTGAGTACATACTCGTGGAGGAGCGTTTGCAACATCAACAGCCAGGTGAAAATTGCAATGAACCGGGACTCAAACCCAAGAGATCCTGGGTTCAAGTCCCGGTCCATCACAATTTTCACCTGTCTGTTGAAGTTGCTAATAAATGATTAGCTAAATGTGAGCTAATACAAATATGATTTAACTGGCTAATATAGTTTTCCCATCAGGTGAAACCTATGTTATCTTATGATGATCCTTGTGTGGAAATAATGTGCCATTTTCATATTACTATTAGCACAGAGTTTTATAAGCATTTTGTCATTTTAATTTCTTTCTCTTAGTGCATGACATCTCATACATGTTCCAAATCTTCATTTTGGGTATCTACTCTGGCATTAAAATCTCCATTAATATCTTGATGTCACCTTCTCATATACTAAAAGGACTATCCAATAGACTGGAAAAATTCATCTTATCCTCCTCCATAGCCTTTTCAGTAGGAGCATAGCATTGAATTACTGATATTTTTCTTTATCTTGAGTTAAATCTGACTACAACAATCTGCTCAGAGATAGATTCCCATTCCAGCATTGTATCAGAAAATCTCTTGCTAATGACAATTTTGACACTCGCTACGTAATCATCATTCTGTAATTTTTCATCTCACTTGTGCTAATCTTCCCTTCTGAAACAGAGTTCTCACATTATGATGTTCAAAGAGGGTCAGTTGTTTCATGCATTTGTTTGTCATTAGATAATTCAGCCAGCTATTTATTTCTTGTTGAATTACTCTGAACATTTGAAGATCTCAAGAACTAAAGATTAATAGTCCATAACCCTCAAAGTCTGATATTAGGGCTGCTACTTGAAGCTATGTTATTTTGTTTGTCAGTTGTTTACCTATCTTGTCATTCAATTTTCTTTACTGTTAATTTTTCAGTTAGTGGTAATCTAGTAATCTGATGTTATCTTCTTTACAGATTATTTGTATTAAGAGAACTTACTCTCCGCCTTGAGTTTCATCATGGGAAAAACGATAAATTATGAGATAATTTTTTGGATTGTTATTATTATTTTTTGATTTTGAATTTTGTTCATGTTGTTGTATTGAATTGAATGATGATTACTTCGTGTTTCATATATGTTAACTTGTTTCCTTGGATATCTTGATTTATTTCACGAGTCAAAAATTTTCTTTCATCTTATGAGAAAGTGTAAGGTTTTTTGTAATGTCATTCAGTTGCAAGAGAAATATCCATTAATTAGTAAATACAAGTTATTTGTTTTATGTTTCAGGGTTGGTGATATTTCAAAGTTGAACACTGAAGCCATAGTAAATTCAACAAACGAATCACTCACAGAGCGATACCCTCCTTCAGATCGAATATTCTCCCGAGCAGGGCCACAGTTGAAAGAAGAAATTGAAAGAGATATTAAAGGTGTGTGATCTACACAAGTATTCAAATTTTTTGAAATACATTAAAGTTCCTTAAAGCAATAATCTGTACCCTTTGGGAATAAAATTGCAAAAATTAAAAATAATATTTTCTTTTTGGAATATTATAGGACATGGATTCACTTAATGTAATCATATCTAGATATCTTAATTGTTTTCATGAAATATTTTACTTTAACTTTACTTAATTTTATGAATTTTAAGTTTTCAAATTAAGTGAGTTCTTCTTGATATAATCATGTTTTTATTACTTCCTCACCCCAAAAAAAGTCAGCCAGATGTTTATAGTGATATTCTTCTAGAATTTCTCTGAGTTAAGTCTTTGCAATATAATACCATACAATACATTAATCACATTTTTTTCTATAGTTAACCTAATGGTTAGAAGTGTGCTTTAGGGAGACGATGTTTTGATTGTGCTTCAGTCAATCTCAATTGAGAATGGGAATAACATTGCGGAATGCCTGCTCTGAACCATAATGTAAATTGTAGTGTAGTTATGTGGAAGAAACATGATTAAATAAATTTTTACAGAGCATTTATATTTTTTTTCAGTTGTATCAAAAGTGTCATCGCTCTCAAAATGTTTAAATTATGTTTTGGGTTGATTTACAACCACCTTCTTTCAAAGAAGAGGAGATAAGAGATCAGAGAATGTTCTTGAAACTGAATTATTGAGAATTGCCAAATCCAATTTATTCAGTCCCTCAAATTAACATGAACTAAGTTCAAAAACTGTGTCTGATAATAAAATATATTTGAAATTTGGTGTGTTATATTCCTAATAACCTTTCATTTTTCATAGAATGTCGAACTGGAGATGTGCAAGTAACTCAAGGATATAACTTGGCGGCTCGATATGTGATTCATACAGTTGGTCCCAAGTACAATATTAAATACCAAACTGCTGCTGAAACTGCTTTGCACTTTTGCTATAGGTAAGTAGTCAAAATATATTGTAGTATATTGACAATCCTAAGAATCCTGTTTGATGGATTGAAAATGGAGTAACTTGTAAAATAAGTGTTGTTAACTTCTTTATCCAATACATGTCATCAACACTATGGAAAACATACCTGCTACCAAACTACTAGCTAGTAAGTACCTCTTCTCTTATTTTTGATTAAAATTAGTTTTAATTTCTGTTTTAAAAAAATGAGTTTTAATCATTTATATACTTTTATTGGTAGCAGTGAATGTATAAAAATTTGCAGCATGTCATATTCTTTAGATAACATATATTTAAAGTATCCGAAACTTGGTGTGCTATCTTCAATGCTGGAACTAGGCACCTCCTTCCCTCAAATTTAAATTCTAACTTCCTTGACTTTTAAGGAACAAAATTGGTTACATATACCCAAACTTCAGAAAAAGTTCTGAATGACATTTTAGGGAATTCTCAAACAAAGCAAATATTAGGACATAATTTTTTTTAAAGAACTACATTGTTTTATAGTTTGTTGTATTGTCGAAGAAAAATTCAACAGAATGCTTCACTCTTTATGTGTGTGTGTGTGTGTGCGCATGCGCTTATGTGTGTGTGTAATTTTCATATTAATTATACCTAGGAAAAAGAGCGCAATTTTAAAACATTTGATTTAATTATTTCATTATTTTCAGTAGGTTATAATGGAAACAATGGGGAGAAGTATCCAAATGTAATTTCTTCCTTTTATTTCTCTGCATTTTTAACAATTGAGTTCAACATAATTTTTGTGTGAAATCGTTTTATTTTAGAGGATGTAAATGACTATTACATGAAATCTCTGTATTTGAATTAATTATAATGTCAAATTGTAGAGACCCTCATCAATTTGTATTTACCATTTCATCCATTAAAAATTAATGGAATAGAACATGAATCTGGAGTGAAGCAGGTACAATTTCTTTCCCACCATTCAACTCATCTCTTTGCCTTTGTTGTCTGGGAAATTATTAAATATTCTCACTGTAATAACAAATAATTCCTCCTCTCCTCCAGATTGTGAAATCAGAAAATATGATCAAAAACAATGCCTGAAATGTGAGATAGATGTATGATTTTGTCCATATAATGTCCATATAACTTTAAATAGAAAACCAATGTATATGTTTTCTGTTTTATTTTAACCTTTCAAAGATGTTGTCCATTGGTCTTGATCCTATAGATTAAAGTTTGGTTTCATACTTTGCTATTTGTTTCAGAAATGTATTGCAGAAGTCATGTGAACTGAATATAAAATCAGTTGCATTTACTGTTGTAAACTCGGTGCGGAGGAACTTCCCACCTGATGAAGGGGCTCACATAGCTATTAGTAAGTACAATTGTTTGCATTATGATATAAAAAATTATGATGAAAGAACTCTTGATAACTGAGTAAAGTCTGTACAACAATTTTAATTCCTGATCTTAACCAGAAATGCCAAATTATTAAGGGTAAATCTCTGTAAAATCAGCCAAAGAAAACAAAACAAGAAATGCTTCTTTGATTGTTCTGAGAACAAATTTTAAGCTTTATCTTCATATAAAACCAAAGTGACATGCTTTTTTTTTAATTTTTGTTTTATCTTTTTGGGAAGTTATAAATTAATTAATTAAAATTGTCAAAACAATAGAATTTGTATGAATGGCCAATACACACTTCTGCTAATAATACTAAAAAACTGAATAAATAAAGGTATAAAAAAAGGAAGAGTGTATGAACTGATTATTCTGAGTTTGTGGGCATAATAGTTCTCATTTAACATTATTTAATAATATAAACTAACAATGTAAGTGTGTCTGTAAAAGCTTTATAAATAATGTTTTTGACTAAGTTGTAATTCTTCAAATCATTAGTATCAACACAAAATATATTTTTAAAAAGTGTTTGTCAATTTGAGACAGTTATCACAGTTTAAAGTTGAAATTATTTTCTCTATGGTGTTTTACAGTGTTAAAATTAGGTCTTTCTGGAATATTTATGGCTGTTATTAAAAAACTGAAGGATGATGTTTCCTGCTTGTTGAGAATTGAATTTTTAAAATTGTAATTTTCATGGTCAATCCTTAAATCTTAAATAGGACATTCATGTGTAAGTAAGAAAAGTTAGCTGTAAATTTGGATTTTTACATAATTTAAAGAATATTTTGAATTAGTTGCCCAGATGTTCTTTATTTTACCAATATCATCTTGCTGATGGTATTGAGAAAATACTAAAACAAAATTGCAAAAATGTGTCTCCTTGTGGTTTTGTTTCAAGATAAATCTGGAAACATTTTTAGAACAATCTAAAATGACCTTTTTCCTTTAGGTGGGGGGAAAAGGAGTCTGAATTCACATAGGCAAAGCACCCATTTATATATTTGGGATACAGAAAGAAGATTGAGAAATGAACCATACCCTATATCAACAATTCTGTGTATCTTATCCCAAAAATAATTCTCTTTATGACAATCTTGACAATGAGTTTATATTATTTTTATGGGAGTTGCTGTGGACATCATCCAATAAACATTTCAACAACAGTGTTTACATATTCCACATTTCAGTCATCGTAACACTGACTTAGACAGCACACAGACATATCCGAAATAACAGCCAGAGTGATTGAGGGGTAGCATCCTCATGTGGAAGACTACAGTACTCTGGTTTGAGTATAACGGCTGCCGAAGACTGAAAACAGACACTGAATAAGAATGTCCTAAACATTGGCTCAGCAAATTCACCGACTGAAATGTTTAAATGCTATTTGTGGATGAATAATATACCTGGAAACCCCATCATCATCATTAGAAGAAGAATCAAGAAAGATAATACAAAACAAATAATTTGTTCTCTAATCAGAGCACTGCCACAGGATCAGTCAACAAAAGTTGATGACGGGAGCAAGGCTTTTAAAATGTATCCTAGGAGAAATGGAGTATGCAGCTGACATGCAATATTTTATTCCATGTCTTTAAATATTAAAACCTGAAGAAAAAATGTATGATAGTTGTAAAATATTGTTAAACACAATACCTCTCTCAAACCTTGTATACTTTTCTTAAAATGTTTCAAGTGCCCTTTCGTCCATCATCAGCTGAGTCTGACTAAACCTCAATTCTACATACTGTCTGATGATGGATGCCCAAACTGCTGATGAAACTCCTTCCTGTCAGAACTCCAAAATTTAATATCTGGTTATCAGAGTAAACACCTCTTCTCAAATGTTTAATACATTTTTAACTGGTAAAATGAAGTATCATCATGAGGCAAATGGAACATTTTAAATTTTAAATATTCCAAAACCTTGGTAATGTAAGCACATTTTTGGCATGAAAATATGAACAATAAATAGTGACAAAATTATTTAGACTGGCCTATGAAAAACTTGAATATAATATTTAGAAAAGTAATTACTCAAAATTTTGAACCGACTTGTTATATTTTGAAATGGAAAGATGTTTGATTAGGATTCATTATGTCACCCCCAAATTGTTTGCAAAATGGAGATGAAATGCAGCTCAGCTGATGATAGGGGAAAAGTTGATCATATATGATGATCGAGGTCAATAAAAGTACGGTATTTAATGAGGGAAAAGATCCCCCAAAACAATTTCTGGTATGTATAATGTGTTATTGTGAAAAATTATATGTATAATTAAAAAAAAAAAATTGATAGTATCAAAACGTCACTATGTGGTGGAATATATAATTAAGTCCTTTTTTTGAACCATTAGACTGCTACATATTAATTTGATTTTGTAATCATGGTGTTGATTGGATCTAATGAACTCTTCTCTAGTTTATGATTTGATTCTGTTACTTAATTACTTAATTCTATTGAACGTGAGTGAATTATCAAAACCTGATTTTGAAAAAAGGGTATATTTGTAAAAACAAATTATGTGCTATAATTAAATTGTATTCTATTAAGAATTCTATACAGTGCAATGGGATGAAGAGGGTCCCTGGAATTTTTTTAAAACATTTACCTTGATAATCAGGTTTGAAGCACTTATTTGTTTAAATCCTTAAGATAAACATAAAAGTTTCCAATTTTTTACAACAGAAATATTGTATTGCATACTATTAGAAGAATTGAATAACATAATAAAATTAAAAATTGTAGAGTTTTCAAAACAATTTATTGTCTTTGTTTTTAAAAATATACTACATAGGAAAGCATACCAAATTAGGCACTAGTATATGTTTTTCTTTTTACGTACGTAAAAATTCGCTGTTCCAATTTTAAACTTTACAAAGTGTAATTTTAAGCAAATATGCTGGTGTGTTAAGAAGTCTTCAATATAAAAAACCTACAAGACAACTGCAACGGCAAAGTTTAAAACATACATATTTTTTATTAATTTTCAATACACTATCTAGTACCTTCTCAACTAATAAGACATTTAAATGACAAATGAAATTTAGTAACATTCATAGAAATAAATTGTAAGGAAATAGAGTATATGAGCTTACAAAATCATTTTAATATTTATTTTCAAAACTTAAATTTCAAAACTATGTGATGAATTGAACTTATCCCCACGAGAGATTTTCTTTCTGATTTGTATTAGACAAGCGTAAGCAGACTTAACCTTGACTGTAGGCGACTGAGCATTCAAGTAGCAACATGAACCCTGTGGCTGTGGTGCGCACACCCTTCCCATCCTATGACTTCACTCACAAAACCTATACTATCAATGCGAGTCGTGAGTCATGATGTAGTATGATGTGAAAACAAAACTATTTTAGTCTTGGGATGTTGACGAGCCCTAAAGCCCCACAAAAAAAAAAATGAGTCTTGGGTCACCTCCACTACCAATGTTGTGTCTTATAAATTTGAAATAGTTTTATTAATTTGCTAATTGTTAGAACTTTTCTTTTGTGGTGTGGGCCCCTAGGCTTATTTAGCTTAAATCCACTTCTGAATATAGTCAATATGAATTTATACAGAACATAATTAACACCAACAGACAAAGAATAATTTAACTCCTAAACTTTTCACACTTGCTATAATAGTTGGTGGAAATACTATGACATTGTATCCAAGGGTTGAGATTCTTCACTTTTCTGTCCAAAACAAGAGGATGTAATGGATGTACCAGAACAAACACCTTTGCAAGAAGTACATTGTTAAACATCAGCTGATAAAAGTTTATGAATAAGGAAAAAATAATTATTTCTTTACATGTATCATAAAAGGACATGCAGCGGCCTTCTTCAAAGAAGATTGACTTGACATGGAATGATACGTATAACATAAATGGTATTTATTTGTACAAGTGATAATAAATAACTATGCCACACTTGGCCACACTCAGCTACAGCTCTCAATAATAGTTCTGTAATTTTTTTTACTTTGTGTTATACTTTTATGTTAGTAAATTTCATATCTTTAATTAAAATTTCTCTTCAAGAATTGACAAGTTTTAAAAATATTCGCCAGTTTCTGTGCAACTCATGATATCTGTAAATTCCGTGGTTTGCTGCTTCCTTTGTAAAATGCATTAACTAAGGAAAATTGAAAGTAATAAATTTTTATTTGAAGATTTCTTTGAAGTTGCTTTTGTGTTTATCCAAGAAATCGGGACACTGAAGATTTTATTGTGTCATGTTGGTTACTCCACATTTTTTCTTAGGATACATTTTGAGAAATCTTGCTCCCATCATTTACTATTACTAACATAACTATAGAAAACATGAATGGTACTGGTTGATGGGAACAAGAGTTACTATAGGAAGAAACTCATGTAGTGTGTGTGACCCATGTCACTCAGATAATATTTTATTGGAGTGACTCCACTGGAATACCCATGTTTTTTACTTAACTGGAATAACACTTTTAAGTTAAGAATTTTTGTTAAATAAATATGTTCAATGATATTTGAAGATAAAAAATTAATATAAATTGTTTAATCAGATTTTCTTCCTTGTATTAAGAACACAGAAGCACATACAAAAAAAAAAATTGGTCTGTTCCAAAGAGTAAACCTATGTATGTTTATGTATTTTGACACACTGAATCTGAATTCAGAACTGCTCGGATCACCCCCCAGTTTTCCCTAATTCATATTTTCTGTGTAGAAGGGTGTTTTTATTTTTGCAACTAGAAAAATGGAGGGTGATGGAGCAATTTTGACCCTGGATTTGGGTTTAGCATATTAAAATACACAAGGATACATAGATCTAGTCTTTGGAACATACAATTTTTTATTTTTTGTGTGATTCTGAAATTTCAAGAGCTAAAATCATGGCTATAGTATTTTAAAGTCTTATTTCTAAATTTATGTGTTGGTACTGTTTACTAGAAATAGCTTCAAATGTTCATACCTCGATATAATTCTTTTAATGAATCTTACGATACCAATAAATGTTTTTTTATCATGTTTTATTGAGTTGTTTTAATTATGAGAAGAAAAAGAAACAGTATTAGGAAATCATTGTTTTGAACTGAACACTGCACAAAATAATCTTCTCAACCTGACAGTGTTAGTGAAAAATCTTTCACTTCTTTGAGAAAACAATGAATGATTATTTTAAATTTATATCTTTGTAACAAGCAACATTCTGTCAACCTTAGAATATTATTAGAATTTATTGGACATTTTGTTCAGATATAATCTGGATTGCGACACCATATCTCTCTAAAAAAATTCTCTAGATGGCAAAGCTGCTTGTTTGATTTCTTCTTAGGTTTAAATATAAAATGTCTGATGTTTATGGATAGTTTGCTAGTTCAGCCCTGCACTCCATGGATATAGTTTGGTCATTCATGCATATGACCATAAGTGATCAAGTGAAAGCTCCTTGTTTATTTTGTGAATATTTATTTAGTCTGTCATTCACTTAAACAGTTTTAGACATTTTTATGTATGTTATTACAGGAACTGTGAGGAGATTCCTTGAACAATACAATGGTCTTCTAGATGTAGTTGCGTTTGTTGTCGAGGAAGCTGATAGAGGAATTTACGAGTTACTTCTGCCTCTCTACTTCCCACGTACCAAACAAGAGGAAGAAAATGCCATTTGGCAGCTTCCATCTGATATAGGAGGTGGAAATGGTGAACCATTACTACCAGATCGACAAATACGAATAATTGACAATCCACAACATTCTCTTGATGGTAAGTTTAAACAATTGTGTAGTGGATTAGATTTTTTCCTGTCTATAATCATTTTATTTATATAATGACATATATAAATGATAAGTAATAAAAATATTTTCTTAATAATAAAACTACTACTCACATTTATGGTGGGTATTATGCTGTGGAACATCAAGTGAACATATGAACAGAGTCACAACCTTAGATGCATATTCAAAATAAAACATGTGCAATATTTTACATTCTTATTATGGTGTTAGTTACAAAATTGTATAAATATGTGTAGTAATGAAATATCTGAGTAAAGATATACACACTGTCCCAGTCAGAAGGATCAATTAAACAAAAGAAACCCACACAGACTGTAATATTGAAGATAAGCTGATAATGAATGTATTTTGTATTTGAACATGATTTGCAATAATATTATTAATACTTTTACATTTTATCTTATCTAATTTTCTTGTTTGGATAATTTTGGTTAAGTTATTATATTTAATTAGGCTAACAAATCTTTTAATTTATCCACAAAAAGCAGTTCAAAACTGAAAGACAAAAAGCAGGCAAAATTAATCTGAAATTTAATATCATTAACCATTACTTGGTTATTAAAACAGTTAATTTCGTTAATGTTGAATCCTTAGTTTCTTGTTGAAAAATTAATGGAAGTTTAAGTGAACCATTTATTGTTTATTTCTTTTTAAATATTAAATCAGTCAAATGTTCAGTTTTCTATAGTTAGTCAAACACAAAAATATTTCATTATAACGGGTGGAATATAGTATAGAAATGGTAGTCTGGGTGGAGAAAAAAAATAAAAACATAAATAATATTTTTTGAATTTAAAGAGAATATGTTCCTCATGTATGACCATCTTAAATAAGATGCATGTTCCCCTCCATAAACCTTAATATCTTCACTTAAGAGGGATGAACATTTACCCCGCAAACTATATTTTGCTGTGGAATCCGTCGAATGGTACTGTTATGTTGTATGTATGTAGTTAAGTTCCGTTATAGAAATAACAAAACCACATATCGCAAATACATAAAGATTGGCAACTAAAAAGAGTTATTCTTTTTTCTGTTGTCAGTTCATTTATTTGTTTTTGAATGCAATTGTAAACACACTCTGTTGATTTTGAATTCAAGGTCAGTCCCTGACTTCAAGGGTGAGAACAGAAGTGGGGAGAGGGAAGGAGTCACCAAGTGGCTGAATCATTTTAATTTTTGTATTGCATTTGTGAATTGGAATCCCTGGACCTAGTGTGAACCTAATTATGTGGGCTAGTGTGTAGCACCTTACCTGAGTAAGCCTTGTTCCCATGACATTGTATCCCTTGTTCTTCCATGTGCCCTTTAACATGGTTTATTTCCAATGTAATGACCTTGGAAATCTGCTCATCTATATGAAACAACCCTGTGTTGGTACCCTAGATGGCCTTCAGCAAAAATAAATAAATAAATAGATAAAAATAATAATAATAAGAATACTCTGACAATGATAAATGTAATGGAATCAATCAAACTATTATTCATTTCAGAAATAAACTTGACATTTTGTTTACTTTTTAAAATTTATCTTTGTTTATTAACAATTAATTAGCAATTAATGCTTTTCTGCCCATGTATGTGAAAGACCATGAGAAGGACAATAAGCTAATTTACTCTCTTCCATTAATTCTGATCAAAGTGGTCAAAGGAAAACTGGAGATAAACATGGGTTCAAATGGGGATTATTTTTTCATTCCTGGAACTGTATCCATTCAACTGTAACTGTATTTCTTGATACCTTGTATTTTTATTTGTATGTGAGACATTATTATTTGTGTTGTATATTGATTAAAATTGTGACCTCTATTAAAGTAATTATTTTTCATTAATTTAGATGAGTCTGTGGACCTATCATCTCAGTTGGAAACATCTGTGAATATTGGTGAGCATGCATTCAGTCAGATGCAAGGTGATCTAGATCAACAACGTCTCTTAGGAGAAAGACCACATTTTGACCCCCTTGATGAACTGATGCTGAAGGAAATGCAAAACAAGGAAAGGTAAACGCAACAAAGAAGCTATTTTCCAATTTTTTAAATTTCACATGACAGTATTTATCTTCCTTTTTATTTACATTTAATAGAAAATATACATTTCTTGTACTTGGAATTCCATCTTTGGTTCTTGTTCAGAACAAGCCTTTAGAAAATTGAAATATAATAGAATTGTTTCCATCTATCATTATATGAAGTTGTTAAATTTAATGTTGTGCAGTTAAAGTCAGTTTCTATGAAAGATTGTTAAATTTTATGACTTTATTAAAATGGAATGTTAATCATAGAAATGAGACAGAGTATTAAATCTGGCTTGATTCACTTTGTTTCAAAACTAAGTTTGTTTCACAATTATTTTCAAGTCTCTGACTGAGAGATTCTGATTAAAAATAGATCCTTCATGTACGAAAACTACTTTAAAATTTTGTTTCACATCAAATTTTGATCGTTCCAACTATACTTGACAATGAAAACAGCCTTAAAATATTCATGCTCCAGTTTTTAATTGTTTAACTTAGTAGGAAATATTTGAAATTCCTTGCTATATAAATATTTGCAGTCCAGATTCATTATCAACCTAGAGAATATAAATTTTTGATAATAGGAAAATAACAATATATTAAATCTTACTTTGTATTTATAATTAATTTGGATTTGGTATAATTATTGTTATAAAAATTTGGTCAAAATTTAAAAAATTGTTAATAAAGAAAAATGTACATGAAATATATCAAGATTGGCCAGAAATGTTTTTAGTGAATACAGGCACTTGATAGTTGAAGTCTAGATATCATGATGTTTGTGCATTTCATTATCTTTTGTTTGTGAAAGATAATGAAAGATAAGAAGTCTTCTGTGACCTTGCTCATGGATTGCATCTTTACCAAGCATTTGTTTATGATTCATAAATTCACTTTTTTTTATTTAATGCTGAAGTTCATTCCAAGAATTAAAGTTATTTTTTTAGTTATATTACTTATAAATAAGATTGTCAAGCATTAATTGAAAGAAAAATGCTGATTAAAACAAATATTTAGGAAAAACTTCTGAAATACATTTCAAAAATTATTTATCTAATTTTGTTGTTGTTGTTGATTTTTTCCTTGTTTTTGCTTAGGATGAGTTTATTTAATGAAAGTTAAAAAAAAAAAAAAAAAATATGGCCCAAAAAGCAGCTTAAAACTGTGTATGACAAAATTGAGGATAATATTGACTATAATTTTTTAATAAAAAGTAGTTTTGTAAATTAAAAGCAAAAAATAACTAAGATAAGTTTCTTACAAAATGTTTAGAGTTTTAAAAAAAATTTGATTTCATTTAAGCTGTGAGTTCTTCTATTGGGCTAATTAAGTATTAATTTCTTGTCTTCTCTTGACTTCTGAGCTGCACTTGACTTTTGCTTTCATAATGTTTGTCCCACCAACAGTCAGAGACAACTCCCCCCTCTACTTTGATCTCCCACTCTTGACAAGCTGTGAGCTCTCAAAGCCACCTTCTGCAGTGCCCTTGGCAAGTTATGTCAAACAGCTCACAGAAGTTCTTGTTCTGAAACTCACCATAAACTGTGGGAATTAACTGTTTTCATTTTATTTCCCATTGTTTTGGTTTTACTTCTTTTCATAATCTTATTAGAATGAATGAAGTGTTTGGAGATGGAGAGGAAGAAGAGTGAGTAGATTTTTTAAAGAACATAATGCTCATTGATCCTGTTAACATGCATTAATGTGCTCTTGATATGCCATATCAAAGTTCATGGTTGCAGTAGCATATTTCAGTGTTTACTTTCTTATGTTTCCTTAAAACTAAAAGAAATCATCAGAAGTAATCTTGCACATGGTTTTGGCATATTTTGTTTGCTCATTCGCTTATTTTTTGGAAAAAAATTTGGTATTCTAATTTTAGTACAGTTTTTGTGTTAATACAACAAATGTTTTCATAATTGTAAAAATTTAAAGAATTGGGTTATATTTTCTTTAAATAAATTTTCTATTAAGGTAATTTTTTTAAATGTCAATTGGACTTGCTTGCATCTATCACTATTTTTTATTACATCTATTGCCTGTCCAGCAGTGTGGAAGAAACTGGATAGCTGTTATGCAATGATATTGATTTTGTGTCTTGGACAATGAATTCTCTCTGAGCTAGTTGAGTAGAAGAGTGGTGTAAACTTGTATGTAATTGTCTGTGACTGTTCTTAAGTACTGGAAGAAATGTCATGTTTCTGAATCATACATGTTAGCAGAGTGAAATGTTATAGGTTAGTGCAATATGCAATTAGTACTAGTTGAGAATTCATGAGTATTATAGCTTTGTTGTGTGCTAAAAGAAAGACAAAGAAGAAATTAATGGGGTTCTGGGTTCAAATTTCTTTGAAATAAGTAGTATATTATTTATAATGTATATGAATTAGAGGTTAGAGGTTACAAAATGTTTGTAATATTGTCTTAGTGTTAGCTGGCCTTCCATTATATAATAATCATATTACCCCCCACACTCTCACTACCCCCTCCTATCATTTTCTTCTCACCCACTGAGTTTACAAACCTGTTTGAATGACCTTGTTTCTTGCTACTGCCTATCACAGAGCAGACTCAAGTGAACTTAAATCCAGGTGACAAGGCATACAATTTGAAGTAGGTCGCAAAGATCTGCAGCTGGAAGCTGTTTCTTAATCAGTACTGTGCAAGATTTCTTTTGAAATGGTTCTCGATACATTAGCTGTGCAAACAGCTGAATATCCTGGTGCCTATGTAAATCCATTGGTACCCCAACATTTCTTTGGATATTCCATGACCAGGTGACATGCTGAGTTCAAACAATCATTTCTTTGTATTTCATTGACGTCATTTATGGTTTCTTATGCCTGGAATAATAGCATAAAATATATACTATATTATATCAATATATTTCCATAAAAGTAATTAGTGAATGACTTAACTCAAAGCTTTCAGAATAATATTATGCTCATATTTCTTACGGTTCTCATGTTACAGGTATGAGCGACTCCTTCGTCGAGCAAAAACTGAGGATTTATCTGAAGTGTCTGGAATAGGTTGCTTGTATCAATGTGGTGTCGATAAATTTGGTCGACCTGTCATAGTATTTGTTGGAAAGTGGTTCCGCTTTAGAGAAATAAATTTGGACAAGGTTTGTAAACTTATTTTGCTAATTTTTTTTCTATTGGTTCTTAGCAAAACAATGTTGTGGAATTGGGCATTACAATTTCAGTTTAGTTTTGTATAAGGTACATAATTTATTCATATCAATGGATTTATAAATGATTAAATAGTGAATCAATGAGAAAAAATGGTAAATGACAACAAATAGTAATTTTTTTATCTTTGATGGAAATAATAAATTATTTTCAAGTTAAGAGTATTTAAAAGTTTGATATTTTTTTAAATTGTATTCTGAAATTTTAATTATTTTGCTTTAGTTTATTGTTATGAATTTTAGGCAATTATAAACTTCTGCCTGTAGAAAGAAGAGACTGAAAAGTTCTAACAAATTGGTTCCATAATGCAAGTGATACGGTTGTGAGAGGTTTTCTTTCTAGATGTGGTTTGTCTCTTATGGGACCTGTAATGTCTTAAAGGGGAAATTTTTTCAGCTCTGGATTTCATAGGAGATAAATAGTGCCACAAAGTTTTTCCTTAAAAATGTATTTGTTATTGTTTTTTGTTCTTTTTTTAAATTGCATTTTTATTATTTTAAAGCTAACTATGAACATTTTATAGCAATATTTCTAAAGAATTTAATGTAGTGTCATCGTGATAATATAATAAATTACATTAATCAGGTTTTTAACCTTTCAATTTCACTCAATTTACCTTATGGCCGGAAACATTTATAGGAGACTTCCAACCAAATATGCCTGGAGTTCTGCTATTTGAACAAAATGATGACTTGATGCGCCTTCCAATCATATTCTTCTCCGATTGTACTTCTAAGTGTAGCAATCAGGATTAAATTTTGCTGAATAAATTCTTTCCCAAATATAAAATTCTAACTGTTGGGGATAGGTCATGGTAATTTTGCCTTCAAATTCATATTTTCTTGACAAAAATGTGTTTTAACGCTGACTTTTCTATTTATTTCATATTCCTGAAATGTTATTATTGTTTAATGCTTTTATTTCTTGTTTGTTTGGCCAATGTATAATTTATTAAATTAACTAGGTACATTCAATTTTTTGAATCCCAGATTTTTCTTGGAGGGTTCTTTATCCCTGTAATTTGTCTTGATAAAAAATTGAACATTGTAAAGATTTTATAGTACTTATTGAATTTTGTGTTATCTAAAGATATTTAGAAATTTCATGCAAAACACTGAAGTGTATCAAAAGTTTATCAAATAACAATTGTTCCTTCTCAACTTTGAAAGTGGTTGCATCCCTTACAGATATTATCTCCTGAACCTTTTTATCTTTCTATCAGTTAACTCTTTACCGAAATGATTCAACTGTTCATTTTGCGATGCTAACTCATATTCCAGATTATATTAATTTCTAAGTATACTTAAGATAAATTTAGAAAATCTTTTTAATGGGCTATCCTGGAAAATGGTTTTGCAATAACACACATCTCTGTGTTCCTAAAGGAGTCTAGCGAATTGCATCCCTTTGAAGTAGCTTCAATTTTTCTGGCAAACATTTGAAGTTTAAAGAAAGACGTGTTGGAATTTATAAAATGTTTAGAGTGAAACCTTAAAAAGCTATCTGTGAAAAAACATAATAGATTTCAAAAGTCATTGAAAGTCAGCAATAGATTTCAAAAGTATAATAATGGTGCAACAAAAAAGCAGAAATGACTGCACAAACCAGGTATTGTAAAAGAGTTGTTCAATAGAAATTTTGTGAAAACATATTTATAATTGAAATCTATTATGTCTTTTTAACTCCGGCAAATAAGAGAAATGTGACCCTGTTGAACCTGCTGACATTTATATGTATAAATCATCAACTTCAGAGCTTCAAACTCGAATAGTACTAGATTTGTTGCTTTATTGGCTGTAGAATTAATTTAAGACTGATTGGGATGCTTGTCAAGATTAACCAATAGTATTAATCAATATTAACATAACAACTGATCATGATATAAACATAAATAAGAATGATATGAACATAATGTTTAGAAAGAAGCAGGAATTGCACAAAGATGTTGTGAGAATTACAATAGTTTTACATTATTCCCGATAAAGGCCTCAATCGAGATTCAAAACATTATATCAAGAAAAAATCGCAATAAATATTTGTGAATTGTTCAACTAAGGTCATATTTAACTATTACTTAACTATTGCTAGAAATATTACTTTCTGTTATATAATGCAAGAGAAATAAAAAAACATAAAAAGTACAAGAATCATAGATACAATCCGCAGTTCAAAAAAAGTGCATGCCATTAGAAGAATGACTTGAGTAGTTAGTTTTCCCCAGTAATGAATGGAATAGAAATATTGAGTTCTAGGTCTAAATAATTATACTTATGATTTCAACAACATTTTAGAAAGTATTTTTCTTTCCTCATAGACACTTATACATGTAACAATCATTCAATTTTTACCCCACACCCATGTTACAATTTCTGTTGCATTACACTATTCTTCATCAGTAATA
Source organism: Laupala kohalensis (assembly GCA_002313205.1). Taxonomy (NCBI): domain Eukaryota; kingdom Metazoa; phylum Arthropoda; class Insecta; order Orthoptera; family Trigonidiidae; genus Laupala; species Laupala kohalensis. Next base: position 1,245,884 of record NNCF01127070.1, on the reverse strand, counting down.
CTTAGGTGAGTAGTTAAATGTTTAAATCTTGAAAAAGGAGATATGTTTTCTAAATCATTAACAAATACATAAAGTATAATTATTTTGAATTCAAATTAATATTTTCTTCATATTAAGAAAAATTATGTTTAAAATCTGAGTTTGATGTATTTTAAATTATATTTATTTCTTAACTAGCTAATTACCAAGCATTGTTCAGGATTTTTCTTAATCTAATTTTCTTCTACTTAGGAGAAAATAAATATATCTATATTGTGAAATCAAAATACTTTTACTTCGTGATTTTTATAAACATGTGCAGCATCCTAATTTTTCAAATTCATAATAATACAAATTAAATACAAAACGTGACTATATACGGTGCAGTGTATGTATTCGTTCGGCATATCGATGAGGAGACTACTCAAGGCAGTGTTCCATCGCTGTTTACTCCGCACGCTCTGGTGCTTTGGCTTTAAGAAGCCATGGTGATGAGAGTTGATATGCAAATGAGATGAGGGATGAATGATGATGAGTGAATGTTGTAGTGGAATGATAGGCAGGGGAAACAGGAGAATCCCGCAAACACCGCTTCGTCCACCACCGTGAATTCTACTTGGATCGGACAGGGTTTGAACCCACATCACTAGAGGTAGAAGGCGAGTACGCTAGGCACAGGTCGCCCTACACTGCACCATCTCCCGGGAGACATGCCGGTTGAATTTCCGCTTCTGAGACTGCACCATTTCATTAAATTTTTTGTAAAATCTAAACTATTTATTGAAATTTTATGATTGAATGACTTTTTTATCTTTGTCAAATGCACAAAACAAATAATCAATGAAATTTGATGAAGATTGGTGTTTTCCTTCTTAAATTAATCTCTTAAATTGAATTGTTTTCACAATTCTATTTATAATAATGTTTTATAAATAATTTAGGTTAATTACTTCAGGGAAGGGGTTTGGGCAGAAGCACCTTGGATTTTGGTTGACCCAATAGGTGAGACTTTTGGTGTCAGAATGGGAGCTTTGTGTGGTGGATGTTGATGGTGGATGGGATTGGGAAAGAAGGGATTAAACTAGCGTCTAATAGAAGTTGTAAATATGTAATATGTTTATGTGATAGTTTATTTAGAGATGTAATTTTCCTTCTTCATCACATACAAAATTAAATTCTCAATGGAATGGTGTTTAATTTTGTATATGATGCTGGCAGGTATTGAAGTGTTAATACTTTTTTATTGAACTAAACACAAGAACTTTATATTTTTTAAGATAAGAATATTCTTATTGTGAATTTAAAACATTTGTGGTAATACAGCCAGATTAAAATGATGATGAGCGGGGAATTTAATCCATAATCCTCTGCACTGAGTGTGAGTCCCTGCTTGTTGCTATTTTCTTCTGGCCATAGTTATCACATATCTTCTCTGTACATGGAAGAAATATAAATAATTTAGATAATTTTTAAATAAATGTTCTTGAATCAATTAATAAATAAAATTTTTTAAATAAATAATTGTAATAATTTGTAGGTCGCACTCTCCACTTACTTTTCAAACATGAACTACTTTTGGAAACTAGTTCAAAAAGTAAGTGGAGTGTGTGGTCGACAAATTATTATGATAATTGAGTGTAGTGACTCCACTGAAAATTCCCGAAGTAATATTCACCGTAAAAATTTTGAAGTTTTTTTATGATCTTTTTCTTTTTATGAGAAGTTGCCTTTAGTAGAAAAATTTTGTTTACTTTCTTGGATGATGTTTTATTTTATTTATTGACTTAACAATAGTGTGTCATACAATTAAATTTAGTTAATTTATGTCCTTACAATCTTATTACAGATAAATGGTCTGCGCTACTTTCAGCCAGAAACTCCAACTTAAAAGTTTCCAGACGTTTATGGAATGTTACTTAGATATTTCTTAATTACTATGCTGCCACATGAAGAAAATTGTTTAGTTTTCTGTGCTCAGCGAACGGTTACAAACTGAAACTAAGCTTAATTCTTCTAGCAGTAATCAGATGTGAGAAAGCATTAGCCATATCGGGCAATCAGGTTGAAGCTAGTAATAGAAATTAAATGTCCTAACATGCCAACTGATTCTGGAAGTATGTTATTTTTTAATGGATAGTATGCAGAAGATATATGACGACCTAGATACCAATTTCAAAAGTAGTGAAAATCACTTTCAAATCTCCTGCAAAAATGCTGCCAGATCAGTTCAAGTTTGTACACATCTGTTTTTACAGAACTGTAGATGTAGTAAACTTGTTTTAATATAAAAATGAGGACTTGCAGAAAAACCATATTTGGTTTCTAAGTGTGATAACTTATTCTATCAAGTGTTGATGTACAATAAAAGTGTAATTTTAATTTATTTTATCAACTGATTCAAGCTGTATATAATTTATTAATATAACTTTTGTAAATTAATATCTTTATGGTACAGTTTACTTGAAAGTTCTGTTGTATTTGAGAATAACCATGAATCGTTAATATCATGGTTACTGTAGTGCAGCATGAAGGATATTTGCTTCCAACAAATGTAACATTTGCTGATGTGATGATATGGGACAGGGTATTCATGAACACTTATTGTTGACATTGTTAATTGACTATAGATGTACACAAATATTATCAATACTTGTAATAATGTTTCTCTTCTTCACTTATCCTGAGAAGTCTTCTACAAAATTTTAATTTTTTCATGTTGATCCCTTAAATGTTTCACAGTTTAAGAAAATTGCAACATGTTTTGTGTTAAAATGTGTTGTAAGTGGTGATATATAAATATTATTCTTTATTAACTACATAATGAAAGATTTTAAAGATGTGAATCAAATTTGTTATGAAATAATAGATATTGTAGTTGTATTAATTTATGGAGGCACAAAACTGTTTTTATAACATGTGATCAATCCTTGTGGATGTTAAAATTACTCAATATTTTTAATGAATGAGGTTTCATGACTAATTCAAGATCTCTGTGGGGCTTTGTAATTTCAGTAATGTTGAAGACATTGAATATGTCTTCATGCAGTTGTAGGAATGAATCCGATTTGTTATTTACTGGTTTCAATTCAGTCCAAAATATATTTTATGTTTTTTGAGACAAAAAATGTATTAATCATCAATTTTATTGCATGTTTCTTATGGTAGTAAATTGTACCATATAAAGCTCTAGATGGTTGGAAAAGATCTTTAATTAGTATTTTGTCTTTTTCTGACTGTATTTTCATTCTTTATTTTATTTGTACTGAGATAAGACTGTTGTAATATGTACATATACTGAAGAACATCTGGTAAGGTTAGTCCCTTCTGCTTCAATAAGTAAGACGAATCATCCTTGTCATGAATGTAAAACTCAAGGGAACATGAAAAGAAATATAATAGAGCTTAAATAGATGTTTTATTTTATACCATGTACCTGGAGATGCAGTTTTATTGAATACTAAAAACAACAATAATTATTAAAAAGCTTTTGTATCAATAATTTTTGTCACTTTTACTACACATAGCAAGTAGCTTGATGGCTACATGTTAAATGAAGAGCTGATTGTAACTGTTGCTGCCATCTAACCCATAAGGGGTTAGTAAATTGTTAACACTTAGATTGTAGGAAATTGTACGTGCAATGAACTGTATCTGATGAATAAAGCACATGTAAATTTTTGAACGATTACGCTTTTTTTCTACCAATAACATTTTGAAACTTGTATAAAGAAGTGAACATCAAAATCGACATCATGCCAACTTTTTATGTCTCTTAAATAATTTGGACTCTGAAATTCTGTGTACACTTAAATCATATGAATGAATTATGAAAAACAGATTTTTGAGACTACTTTTCCTCTTAACTGCTTCAAAATCTAAAAGCAGACAAGATACTTTTTAGGTGTGTTTGACTTACTGCACAAAATGACAACAAATTAGGAGAATTTTGAGAAATCAACATTTGTTCCAGAGAGTAGTAGATCATGTGAGCTTTATTTTTTGTGCAAATGGAAAGCAATACAATTTTTTAAAAGTGCAAGACTAATTTCTTCAAAAAAGGAGATACATAAATTTGTTTGTGAGTATAAAACTTGATTATTTACAGTTTTCAGAATTTTTTAACATGTGATTTGGAATCCTGGTCCTCAATATTAAAGTAGTCTAGCTCATGGTGGAATGTAATAATCTAAGGGAGTGGTTTGCCACACATGGTGTGCTCCCTAAGGGAGGTGAAAACATTTTGTGTAAGTATAAACATCCTCTTCAGACTTTTTCTTGAAAATTATAAAATGATGCATACTAGATTCAGAATTTCATGTGAAGTAGTTTTAAGTTATTTAGAACACGCATATTGCAATTTTAGTGAAGAAAAATTGTATTAAATTAATTATTAATAGTAAATAATTATCATTTCAAATGAACAGTGTTAAAGTAGATTAAAATACATATATACTCAAATTTATATTATTTTAATACCAATCTTATGTAACATATTTAAATGTAAGAAAAATGTGGGCGTAATTGCATATTTGGCTATGAATAGAAATTTCAAGGGAGGTATTTCATATTTTAATAATTGGGGCATAGTGGATAGGGAGCTTGTGAAAGGTTAAAAGATTTTAATTATTAAATGATGAAATAAATATAAGATTTTAATGTAACATCTAGAACATATTAGTGGATATAGAGAATTATTATAATTGGGAAAATTAGAAATTAAATTACATGGCCAATCTATATAAAATGTGTGTACTAGAAAACAGTTTATTATTTGACTATTTTATGTAACTTTCTAATTTTGTTCAATACCTTAAAATAATAAGTAGCTGTATCTGAGCAAATACTTCATGTGTATTTGTAAGAATGAGAAGTATTAAGAGAATTTAAATGTTTCAAATTGTTTTCAAAATTTTTATCAGAATTAAGTTCTAATTCAATGCTTGACAAAAATGCTTACCTAAATAAATACCCACAACAAAGAGAATATATTTATTAGCGTCCTGTATTTTAGAATCTACAACTTGACTCCTGTGGTGTAGATGATCATCATTTCATGCTTTCTTAAACTTAGTAAAACCATTGTATTCTTATTTTATTCTTCTTCTTAAGATTAATTAAATCAAAATAGTGGTTTGAAAATGGAATCAATTAATCTCCGAGACTTGCATATTGTCTCCCAAATAGTAAATTGTATTTCTAAACAAGTGATATTTTATCATTTTCAATAGTAAATTTACTTGGTAACTAGTAAGACTGCTGCTTATATCCTTGAAAATATGGCTAATAAAGAAATATAATAGGCTCCTGTAAAGAGATTCTTCATTATTGAGTCCAATAAGACCATACTCCAAGATAAAAGTAAATACCACACGAATATACTATAAGCTACTAAAGTAACAGTTTTCAATATATTTCAGTGGTGTTACATGATCTAGATATATGATCTTTTGTTTTTTATTATAGCTATTTTTACATTTTAGTGCACTTAAGGAGGCACTAACGATGACTGTCCCATTCACCCAACTCCCTCCTATACTACTGCCCCACATGACTAACAGATGAAGCTGTTAAATTTTGGAGTAAATAAAGTGGGTCATTGTGGAAAGAAGTAAGTGTTCAGTGCTCATTGGTATTACCAAATTGGAACAGGTGTTGTCATCCAAGAGGCTGCCTGCCCTCAGTTGACACTAGCCAGGAGGATTTATTAGGTATGGAAAAAGTCCTTAAGGAGGAGAATAAAAGCAATGTCTTAATTTGTCTAGACAGTAATAAGAGGCTAATACTTTGGGGGAATAGAATAACCACAAAGAGAGTTTGAGCTATTGGAAAATTTATCATATGAAATAACTTGGTAATTTTAAATGACTTTCAAAAAGGGAGGAAAAACATCCTTAATAGATTATGCATTAATTTCACTAGGGCTGCATTAATAGAGGATTGTACCAGGTGTTACTTTTGATCACAAAGCCTTCATTATCAATATAGTGAACACAGAGGGAGGACATAGACACATTTTCTATGAGGTTGAGAATACAGGATTGGAAACATGAGACTTAATAAAAACTGGACATCTTTAATGTTTGATGGAAAAGAGGAAACACTTTTGGAGGAAATGGATAGGCTGCAAATAGGAACGCTTCATGCAGGTTACAGTACTATGAGTGTAAGGGTAAAAAGTGCTAGACCAGGAAGATGGTGGTGGTCTAAGGGATTGATGATTCTAAAGTCGGGAAAGAACAAGTAACACCATGTGGTTTGTTGGATAAAAAATAGAGCAAGGAATTGCAACTATATCAGGTGGCGAAGCAGAGTTTAAAAATAAAATAAGGATTCGAAGCAAAAATATTAGACCACTTATGTGGATGAAGGTCTTGAAAAAACATACTGGGGTAGTCCCTATGCAATAGCAAAAAGAAAGATTAGGGCGGGAGAGATATGGTACGCCCTGCGACATAATGGTGGGAGTTAAACATAGTTGGGAGGGGCAAATGCTGCTACTGCAAGAGAAAATTATGCCTGATGCATCAGAGAAGGTATAATGTGGTGACATGCTGCTTGTAGCTGTCCCCCAAAAAGAAAATATAACAGAGAGGGATTTAAGTATTCTAATATTTAATTTGTCCGGGCGAAAAGTGCCTGGGTTTGATGATGACACAAAATACTTCAAATAGCACATAAGTGCAATCAAGGAACGGTGCAGCATATTTTCAAAAAATGTATTCCATTACAATGGAAAATAGGAGTTCTCCGGATATTCAAGAAAGGAGGGAAGAGAAGTATGCATTACTTGAGCTCAAACAGACCCATAACATTACTACCGACGTTGGGTAAGATACTTGATAAATGGTTGCATTAAAAGATTAGCGACCATTTGGAAGAAAATGATTTACTACACGAACATAAGTACCAATATCGTCCAAGCAGGCAATACACTACCTTGTGGATGCGGTACGTTGTCGTACAACTAAGTATGCTCTAGTCATTTCCATCGATGTCGTCGGAACTTGCAACAACGCAAGTTGGGACTTAGTAGTGCAGCGGTTATCAATTACGAACATTAAAGAATACTTAATAAATATGGGTGTCATATTTCTGTGACAGGAATATAATATTTCGGCTAGGTGCAGCGACAACACTGAAGAAGACGAGAAAAAGGTGTCCGCAGGGTTCTAGCTGCGGGTCGTTACTCTGGAACGTGTTAATAAATAGACTGCTGGTTAATCTGACTAGCACTGGATTAATAGCTGTTGCATACGCCGATGATCTTGCACTGTGTCCTTCGAAATAGCCGAAGGGTGATCGAAGAGAGAAGTGCAGCAGTTATGTGTGAATGTGGGAAGGAAACGACGAATTTGCGTTTGAAAATGTCTACTTCAAAGACGAAAGACTTATATTTTGGAAATACAAATCCAAAACTCCGAAATTCAATTTAAATTATACGGAAGAACAATTTCGATAAAGCAGAGTGTGAAATACCTTGGTATAGTGGTGGACGAGAAATTAAACTTTCAACAACACATAGATTACGTAACTGATTAAGTTAGAAAGGAATACCACAGCCTCAGGCGTGTAGGATTCAACAAATATAACTTACCGCATGAGAAGTTAATAACTCTTTACAAAGGGGGCCTGATTATTAATTATTGTGCAAGTGTGTGGGTGCACAGACTTAGTAATTTGCACATCCAGCGCAAATGTGTCTCTTGCATTTCAATGGATATTACGCAAGTGTGGCGACACAGGCTTTGGAGGTATCATGGGAATACTGCTAGACACACATCTCCAAAAGAAGTTTCTACGGTTTTGGTTGAAGAGCAAAGGTGAGGTAAAGATTTACAATGAAAGAATATTGAAAGATGACAAGAAAGCAAGGTGAAAAATAACGCGTTTATTAGATGCATGGCAAATACGTTGGCAAACGACAGACAAAGGGAGAAAATTACATCAGTTCATTACAGAAGTCAGATACCATGAGAAATCGCAAAAATTGTTCAAACCAACACCAGTGGTTCTAGAGATGTTAACAGGACATGACAACTTCCAGGAATATTTATATGGGATGAAGAGAGTGGATGATGAATTATATCTGTGTAGAGCTGGTAAGGAAGACAGAGAAAATCAATAATGAGAAAGTCGATATTATAATGAGAAACGCAGGGAGTATATTAGGACAGTAATAAAGAAAGGTTTCTTCGATATACGTAGTTGCCTGGGGATAGTTCGATCAGAGCAAGCGTATGAAGCATTTGCGGAATACGTGAAAAATAGTGTCAAATGCTTAACATTTTGAAAGGAGTTGCATTACGTATCCCAAGAGGAATAATAGAGGATCGCACCCACCTCCACCTCCTCGTGGTGGGGACGCACACACTCTTGTAATGTGGCGACGCGGTGCTTTTTACGAAAACGATTAGCAGAACAATCTCTTCATTGACTTTGTATTAAGAAGAGATTAATAAAGAAAAGTTCACACCAACCATATGTTTTGATCATGATGCCAATCACAAAAAATATAGTGAATATAAGATACTGATAATTTAATTTACGAGTTATTAAGTTGTACATGGATAGTAATATTTTAACTATTATATGTAATAAGATCTGTGTATAATATATGAGCAGACATTTAACTTTTTAATTAAAAATATTAGAAATATTAATAGTAATGATTTGGTTTAATGTGTGGAAACACGATGCATTCCTACTGATATAAATGCGAAAGGTGTCTGTTTGCTACTTGATCACAACTAAACCACTGAACAGATCCTGATGATCCAGGATGAACATAGGCTAACTTTGATTTTTTAATGTGAGGAAAGAATGGTTGAAAATGATTTTGACGATGAAATCTCTGGTAAAAATGGCCATTGGACGGCCATCCATTAACACCAAACGACCATTAATGGACATTCAATCCAAGTGGTCACAATGACCGTTTGGCGTTAACAGATGGCCATCCAATGGCCACTTTTACCGGATATCGGGAAAAAGTCCGCCATATTCGTATACGTTACCTAAATGATTAGAGATAGGTGACAACTCTGAATGGCAATATTGTTCGCCTCAAAGAGTTCTGTAAAAAGTCTGCGACAGCATGTGTGTAACCCAGGTTAACCCGAATTATCGAAAACATTAAGAATTGAGGCTTTAAAATACGTAAATTTAAGGGAGTAATTTGAGAAGGAAAATAACAATCTTCATCAAATTTAATGGGTTCTTTGTTTTGTGCATGAAACAAAGATTTTTTAAAGATGTTTAAATCGTAAAATTTGGACGAATAGTTTAGATTTTACAAGCGTTTTAATGAAATAGTTCAACCGCGCTGCCGTCTTTGTCTTGCATCGAAAGCAAAAACAACCTTGGCGTAACTTCACCTGTGGCTGAGGTCGTAGTGTTGTCGCTCATCACCAAGTCATCCCGAGTTAGATTTCCGATGGGGCCAGAAAATTTGTAACTTTTCACATTAATGTCCCAGTTCATATATCGCTGTGACTACTGAAAAGCAAACCTTCTTCCTCTATCCAGCTCCTCTTAGTATAAATAAATAACTATTACTAACATCTTCTACTAATCCCTCCACGTGGACCAAGTTGTAGGCAAATCCAGCTAAGCGGCCCACCTACTAACAATAGCCTACCACCCAACTCCTAACTCCTATCGCTCCATGTACGCTACATTTCCGATTTAAAATTCCCCACAATATAAAAAACCTTGGCGCGGCTCCCGGCGAATGGGTTTATTCTACCTGAGATGCTGAGATAAATAGAGTCACTTCTGATGTTATGTCAGAGTTGGGCCATCAACGGGGTTAGGGGGGGGGGACAGTTCCAAAAACCTCATGGGTGGAGCGGGGAGAGTCATGTAAAAATATTCAATCAAAAAAGACGGGCTTAATCCATAGATTTCGGGACCTTTCAGATAATCAGTGACATGATGCCGTATAAGTACAAGTTAAGCACATATAGGGGTTAAATGCATCTTTCTCTCCCAAGGGTGAAGTAGAATACCAGACTAATTGATTGGCGTTTCCAATGATTTGTTTCTCTTACGGGCAACTTTACGTTGCTCTCTCAAGGGTGGTTTCGTCCAAGGATTTATTTATTCTTGCTGCTGGATGTGAAACTCATAATATTGTATTCAATCAAGTTTTTTTAATAATATTTGTGTTATTATGAATTTATAAAATTAATATATTGTAGGTATGTTTCAAAAACCATTAAATAGAAGTATTTTGATCTTACAATATAGACAGATCATATTTTTTCCTTAGCAAACGAATATTGGTCTAAGAAAAATCCGGGTAATCAGTAAATATTATTATATTATTTTATTATTTTTACGTTAATAATTATTTAAATAATATTACATTAATTAACGTGATCAATTACTGAGAGCAGTAAATTTTTACGTAATTTACATATAACCTATTGTAATTAATTTAAATGCAATATAAATTAATTTCTTCACTGTCTTTTTAAAGAGAATTGTTGTCCCTCTTGACACGATTGAAAAACCAACAATTTACTAAATTGGAAATTAATATTTAGGCCCTATTCGCACGGGGATACTACAATCCGGTCTCCAGTTGCCAGACGACTGACTCCAGTTGCCCGTCGTACTCGCATAGCCGCGTCTTGAGTTGCCCATAATTTGTTTCTATCGTTTGCAGGTGAGGTCTTGATCAGTCCTACCGAAATGCAGTAATAGTGATTGAAATAATAAAATCATTTAGCAAAATTTCATTGAATACGACAATGGTCAACCACGACGCAAGAGTTTCGAATCTTCCTCCATAGCCATTCATCCAAAAAGTGACATTGCACTGTACATCCTCAGTCTTCTGCTTCCGAGGAAAGTAATTATCTAGTAAAATCTCACCCCCGAAACTCTTGTAAACCTTTATTCAAGGAATTAAATATCTTAACACTTCCCTGCATTTATATTTATGAAACAGTCGTGTTTGTTAAGACCGAATTACTGAAGTGCCACCCTTTCTTTATACGAAACAGTCTCGTTCACGAACACTATACACGCAATAGTAGTAATATTCATCGCCCTAGAGTGTCAACCACTCTTTGCCAAAAAGGACCTTATCATTCGGGAATCGTTCTATATAATTCCCTGCCCAAGAATATAAAAGATATTATGAAATTGAATCTGTTCAAATCCGCGGTTAAAAACTACCTCCTGCACCAGTGCTTCTACACTGTAAAAGAATTTATTGATTTTAACAAAAGTTAAATTCGTCTTGTGCTTTATCACGCCATTGCTGTAGTACTTTTTAAACAACTTATAACAATTTCAAAAACTATTTTCTTGCATGATTGTGTTGTCTTATGGCTCATATTAATTTAGTTTTATGTGTACTCAACATTGGCACGTTTGTGTACATAAATTCTGTAGCCCCATCCTGGCCCGGGTTTTTCTCCGGTTTTCCTTCGGGTAGAGGCGGATTTATCATACAGGTTCTCTAGGCTTTGTCTAGGGGCGGGTCTATTGTAACAATAAATCGTGAATTTAGTGTTATTTCAATTTTTAAGCACTATACTCAGAATAATCTATAGTTCGATAATAACTTACATGTAATTTTTTGCTTAAAATTACAAACATATTGACATTCTATTAGTATTATAACTCGCAGCTAACTTTTTATCTTATCTAGGAATTTTTGCTGAATTTTTTTTTGAATCCGCCTCTGCCTTAGGGCCCTTGATCGGAATTGATTGGATGGTCCCTTGCTTGCTTCCGGAGAGTAAATTAGTTTATGGTCCTCCACGTGGTCATACGCAGTTTGTACTGTTTTTTGACAATAAATTTATTATTATTAGTAAACGATAATATGTACATTTTAATTTAGCTGATGTGACGCAAATAGATGTGAACCTGAAGCCAATCTTATCTCATCATTCCAACAATTTACTTGTACAGCCAGTGATTGAACTTTTTAAAATAAGTCAAAATTTTACGTTTGTTAAAGAATATCTAAAATTTGCTTAAAAATAATGAAAAATTATACGAAAATTGACTATATTACGTTTTACATCGAACCTGAACTACGTTGACTGCCTATGCAAAATTTCATCGATATACCGTACTTGACCAATAAGTTGGATGGGTTTTGAAATATAGATTTTCGATGCATTCTTTTCCAAATATGGTAACTTTAAAGTACATCAGCCAAAATGTTTTTCCAGATTCACAAATAAGGAATATACGTGAAAAATTTTAAAATTGCGAATTTTTGGTTTAGCTTCTACTACTTCTTGAATAACAGGTTTCGGAATGAAGGAACATCTCAATTTAGAAACTTTAATTCTCATCAAGATATGATTAGTTAGAACACATACTATTCAAAATTATAGTTGCAAAATAGTGAATTTTAGTTGCAAAATAGTGAAAACTATTCTCTTTACAGGTGTTCCAAAAAGCTAGCTTGAGCTTCAGACATTAAGTTCGGAATTAAGCTAGCCGCCTTGCGTCCAAGAGTTAGAGACCTGGGGGCCGTTTCACAAAAGTACAAGTGTTGTTCGTAACAATTTGTTACGAAGAAGTTCTTACGAACAATACTTGTAATAATAAGTATTTAGTTAGACTTACTATCGATCACGAAGATTTTGTGAACTTGGCAGCAACAAGTACTTGTCGGTAACGAGTATCTTCACACCTGTCAGTAACAAGTATTTGCCGACAGTCCAGTCTTTCTCGTTTAATTCTGCATTATGTAATTGCAAATTTTGTGTTTTAAAAACATTTATTGTATAGTTTATGGGAGATATATCACAAAAAATGATTGATTTTTAAGCATTGTTAAAAATATTTCAAGCTTATGAACCATGAATTTCCAAGCTGCATAATAATAAATAAGGTAAAATAATGACAAATAACTAAATTAAAATGTATAGAAAAATTAATATGGTTTTCTCTTAAAAAGTTTTTTGTAATATGTCCTTCTTTCTCTTCCAGCTTTACTGATCTCTTTCTAGGGCGATCGTCAAATTCGTACTGGCACTCTTTCCTTGAAAATTTTCAAGTTCATTCTTTCCTTGAAAATTTTCCTATGTCGTTGTACACGAATGAATCATTTTCTTTTCAATATCACCTAATCCGAAAAACAAAATAATGTCTTTGTAACTTCTTGCAGTCGGAGACAATTTGTTTCTTTGTCGTGGAAATGAATGTTTTCCAGAAGATGAAATTTTCGAATAATAAAAATTATGAGCTTAATTTATACATTTTGAACATTGTTCATTGTACTGTTTCCTCATTCATTCTAAGTGCATAATCCTAATACTGGTGCATTCAACAACGGACTCTCTCCCTTCAGTTCTAATTTAACATTACTAACTAGTTCAAACATCACTATCATTAAACACAAACACCAACATTTAAATAATGCCTTTCTTTTGAAGACCCATTTTAACTCTTTAGAGCGTGTACTGGAAAAAGGAAAATTAACTTACATAATTCTATAAATAATACATGATAAATAATCCACTGTGAAAACTAAGCTAATATGGCTCGAATTAATACAACACGCAGCTGTGAGACTGAGGATTATGGGTTTGGTATGTGTGTCAAGGATGGGGTGGGGGACCAACACCACCAAGGAGTTAGGTATTAGCGTACAAGGAACCGGGACACTCATAGTAAAAAATATATTGACGTTTGTGTTTTAATTACTTTTATTGATAAACAAGATTTTAGTTTCCATTACACAAAGTTACGAGGGTTTCAGATTATACAAAAAACGAAACTTCGGCGATTTTTTTGTCTCCGATTCGACATTTTTGTCACAGTGTCACGAAAATTGGTTCGGTATTTTAGTCACAGTGTCCGATTGAAGCATTGGATCAGATCACACTAACGGCTGAGATAGGAAAACGACAAAACTTTGGGGGGTCTGTGTTGAGCACTGCGGCCACTGACGACAAACTGTCGTAAGACATCTTGAAAACAGTCGTGTCGCAGTTATGTCCCGGGTGTTTTAAAGGGTTCCGGATGGGACTGGAAAGGACCTGGAATAACCGCAAGTAGTCAGGATCCTCGCCAAGGGAAGGAGTTTCTCTAATAAAAGTTGTGGAAACTTATCGAAGTTGGCAAAGGCACACATCTGCTAGGCAGAAAAGGTACGAAAAATATAATTGATTTTAACTTCCTTTTCAATTGATTGATATTAATAATGTGGAATTTTATTAAAATGATTATTTATGTTGCTATTTAAAGGTCAATAAATTCCTTCAGAGTTAAATATATATTCAAGTGACATGTGACATTGTACAGACCTCTTTCTCTCCATTGTACAGTCCCTCATTCATTTCATCGTTATAGAGAGATTATCGTAATAGGGAGAATCGTTATGGAGAGAGACTACTGTGAATTAATATTGTATCTGTAAGAAAACTTATTGATAAGTAAAGCTAGACAAATAATACTACATAATTTGTATCAAGATATTTTAGTACGTTGAGACTATCTACTTGAGAAATTTATTGACTCCTCTTCCTCCATAGAAATTCCTTTGCGATGAACTTCTTCCACACGATTTTCTTTTCAGTCCCCGGATTGCTCATCTTCTATCGCACACAATCTGGATTTTCCTTTTCTTGTCCAAATTTTTCTTACAGCTTTTTCTGTCTAAATTGAGACTTACTCAATTGACATCATTTTGAGTTTTCGTTCAACTTTTATGCAATTCGTTAGGTAACTTCATTACTACACGGTTTTCTGAAAATCTTATTTTGAATTCTTACTCAACATTTGGGCTTACGAACTTCTCCCTCGTTCCGCGAGTTTGTGGTCCCCAGGTCGCCGTGACCCAATATCTGAACCGTGACCTTGTAAATCCGCCTCTCATGTCTGATAGTCTTCAATGTCATCAATCGTATTAGGTAGTTGGAGAGACGGGATTTCAACATTTATTCCGAGAGAGGCGACACGTGTTGGGGGAAGGCGTGGTGACATAGCATTAAAAATCAGGTATCGTCATTCTTCGTACGCATACAGTTGTTTTACCAAAACGTCATACACTCCATCTTACACTTTCACACTATTACAAAAATATTTAAAAAGTTTTCTTACATTTTTAATAACTAACAAACACACATTAAGTCCTTATATCATTTTTTCTAAAAATCAAATTTTGAAAATCATCTCTTCCGTTTAAATATCAAACGTTTATTGGCCCTCTTATCAAACCCATAATAACTTCTATGATGTCTTCTTTTGCATCTCTCTCTCTCTCTCTCTATAGCTCGCAAAGCAAGGAAAAAGGTTATCTTAAAACATAGAACTTCTGTGGTAAGATTTTTAAAGTTACAAATTTGAAAATTAAGGCTTACCAGCAGTATGTTCATCATGGTCTCATCTACAGATACAAGAGTACATTTACAAGGTCAAATAATATATATTGGACAATTAATATTTAGCATATTATTAGACAAAGTCTCCGTCAATGTTTTTGTTCATAGCTCGCCATGGTAATTTGGTAGTTCAGAATCGTTCTGTGTTTTTGGTTGTTCGTAATACATTATAATTTGATACAGAGGTTAGTTGAGATTATTACTAAATAAATCTCAATTTTTCATGTCTTAAAAAAATCCCTGGTACGATCGATACGCGCTTGTCAAGTCACGCGTGTTGCTTGAAGATAGGGCCTCATTAGATGGTTATACTTTCAGTCTTTAAATGAATATAAAGAACGGACAAAGAAATATAAAGATCCGCCACACGAAAAGTAAAAATACACCTGAGGTATTATTTGAAAAAAATCATCACAATTAATATGCACGTTGACTCATGTGGAGGAATTCGACTGCCTACAAAGCGACTGTGAGCGTATATGCGCGAGCCCACATCCTACACAATTTATTTACTTTGCGTCACAGACTATATACTTTGCGTTGTAGTTTAGGAGACATAGCACATTTCTATATATTTAAGAAATATTATAGTTAACTGTTTTAGAATTTTTTCCCCACTATCATTCATTAAATAATGGATGAGATTAAACCCAATTGGGTTCAGTGATTAAGGAGCCCGAATGAAATTTCGTTCGAAAATTTCGCGCGTGGAATGTCATGTCGGAATTCATGAGCAATGAACTGTCGTGAAAATATGAGATTGATAATGAAAGTAAAAATCACGTCAACCATTTTATTAATGCTTTCACACGACAATTTAAATCGCTAACGAATAATATGTACGTTTAAGAACGTATTTGACTTGAGTAGAAAAACTTGTACTCCGCAATACAAATGGAGTATTTGTGAATTAACGCAAAATAAATAAATGCAAGTAAACAATTTCATCTGGCATGCTTATTTATGTAATCATTTTCTTATAGTATTGAGGTATTAAAAGCGATCAAATGTTTTAGATTCATATCATGAGCTATTAACTAAAATCCCTTCATGATACGAATCTACAACACTTGATCGTTTTTAATACCTCAATACTATTAGAAAATGTTCACTTAAATAATTGTGTCAGATGAATATTTTTATTTATTGTTTGAAATTGTGTATTAATTCATAATTACTCCATTTGTATTGTGTAGTACAAATTTTCCCGCCATTTTGTGGGTTCCGAAATATCAGTATTTATAAAACTGATTATGTAGGTTATGAAGACTGATGAAGACACTCATTGTTACTTGTAAGTGACTATTTCACAGCGTAATAAACCATTCCTGGACAATTACACGTGATATTTAAAGTTTTGTTTCTTGTTAGCGAACGTGAGTCACTGTAATAAGTGTGAGAGTGGTAATCACGTATCTCTTTGTGGGTGTCAAAGTATTTTTCCTTATTGGAAAACTTCACATTGAAACAGTTACTTGTTTAGTGAGATTCATGTGAGTAATTAATCATTTAGGAACGTTTTGTGAAAATTAGTATTTGAAAATAGGTGGAAAATGGATGTTGCGAAGAAATCGACGGATTACTACATTAGCAACGCCAATGAAGTTTTAGAATTAAAGCTCGGTATGTATTGAATTTCAGCCAAGATACTCGAGAGAATTGTAGAATATGTCACGTTTATCTGCTGATGCTGAACTATTTAAGTAAACATGTTATTCTATTTACGGCGTTCATGAGTTTTCTCGATTTTTCTTCTGTATTGAAACCTAGAGTTCTCGAGAACGCGAAACTCATTCTTATGTTTATTTTTAGTGCGGCATCCTGATGATATTGAAAATGACAACCTAGCATTTAATCCAGAAATGACCCACCAAGTGTTTGGAGACAGGTAATACAAACAAGATTTTCTTACATTCTGGAAACTATGACTAGTATAGGAAATCTTTTGAGTGAATTATTCCTGGGGTGAATTTCATGTTGTGAATGAGATAACTTAACTTTTTTTGAGATAAGATCTGAATTTGTCTAATAGCCTACTTCATATGTGTGTTTCAGTGGAATCTAGCTGTTTCTCTATTTATACTTGTATGTGAGAAAATTAGTGTGGGTTGTATAATGTGTAATTTGTAGGTTTATTTTCTAGGTATTAAGTAATTTTTTGTAATGCTAATAAAGCATTTGTTTAATTTCAGGATGACTTAAGTGTTCTTTTAGTTTGGCTCATTTGCACTGAATTAATTTAAGTGCTATATTTTGAGTATCTACCTACAATAATTTTAAGTGTTGAAGATTTTGAAAATACTGTAATTTGTGGGTGTCAATTTTTTGTGTTTCAGTGAATTAATATTTGGTTACCAAGATTTAAAAATTAAATTATATTATTCAGCTGCCTCTTTGATAACATATTTGGGTGTTTCATATACCTCTAAGGCTGATACTGAGAAGTTTGATGGAGTTGGGGTAAGCTTATTAAATATTGGTTTTCTTATTTAAAACTGAAAATTGGTTAAAAGTGTTTGAATTATTATTATTATTTTAGGCTGACGATGTTGAATGTCAAATATCCAAGGTTTTACAGTCTGGTTATTTGACAAATTTAGATGATTTTCGTAATAAAATATCTAAAGATGAGAAGTTTAAACCTTTTGGAGAATTATTACGTTCATTTACGACAGAACCACGTAAGTTTTAGTAATTGATCTTATTAATATGGCATATAGTATTGTTTCTTTTGTTATTCTCATAATTATGAATTGTTAGAAGAAAATCAACCATCAAAGGAATTTGAGGCTTACCAGTGTGATGTTAAGGTACCTGGATTTTGTAAATATCATGAACGTCTTCAAACCTTTATATTATGGTACATTGATGCAGCCAGTTTCATTGACGTTGATGATGATAAGTGGAGATATTTTGTGTTGTATGTATAAATACATATGAAAATGTATACTTTTATTATAATTCTAGTTTCTCACAAATAAGAATGAACATTTATTAATGTTAATTTTACAGGTATGAAAAATATAAGGAGAATGGTAATACCTTGTATGCTGTAGCAGGTTATGCAACAGTTTATGAATACTATGCATACCCTTGTAATATTCGTCCACGGATTGGTCAAGTTTTAGTTCTTCCTCCTTTCCAGCGGCAGGGACTGTGTGTTCAGCTGTTAAGAGCTATTTACCAGTATTACACTCCTCAACCAGAAGTATTAGATATTACAGGTTTGAACTTTATGAAATTTCTTATTTTAAGTTACTACTAAATTATATTTCTCTTTAATCTTTACCTTATGTCAATTTTTTTTTTTTTGTTTGGTGGGGTTTTATGACTTGTCGACATTTAGGTCATTAGAGCCCTAAAATTCTGTACAGGTAGGGAAAATGCAGTTACACACTAAGGAGAGCCAACATAACTCTCCCCGCATGTGGGACTCAATGAATGACTCAACCATATCCACCAAAAATCCTCCTGAATTACAATATATCAAAACATTTCTCAAAACATACATCCAAACATTGAGGATAAAAAATGAGGAAAATGAAATATACCCTAGCCCTAATAGCGTCGGGATCGAAAAGAACAAGAGGTGACCAAGGAAGGTCAAGAAAGAGAAAGAAAGGAGCCTAGCACAAGTAAATGGAAGTAATGCCAGACTCAGCTCGGGGCCACTCTTACTTACTAGATGCAAGTCGCATGGGGGGTCAATATTTATTGACTTTATAGAAAACAATGACTAGTCTGAATTTCACCAAAGACTTGGCCTACAATGTATAACTATGAACAATGTAAAATGTGTTTTTTATTATATTAAATATGACTGATAGATTTCTGAATATTAAGTATTAGAATTATTGTATATTTGTGGTTAAGTTTTTGAATATTCAAAAACTATTCCATTCTAAAAATTTGATTTTTTTACCCTCTTCAAATAATTAAAACCGCAGAACTGATTTTTGCTATCTTAAATATTTACAGTGGGGAGATAAAGACAACTGACTTGTGGTTGAAATCTCTCTTGGAGAGCTTTGTGTTAGCACATTTGTTTACTTATTAAATTATAGCAAGTTTAATGTTTGAGAAAGGAAATTTTTGATTAGTATTTGTGAAGAAAATACGGTTCAGAATTTGAACAGATATTCTAAGACTCCACAAATAAGTCTCCATAATTTTATGTTGAGTTGAATTTTTGATGCTGCATTATGAAACACATAGTTTTGAAGGTCTCCATTCGTATTATGTCATAAAGTGCATTATAACGATACTTACAATTTGATTTATTAATTTATTTACAGTTCTTTCTGTGTCTATCCTGTACTCGATTCAGGTTTTCTGTTGGATTTCTCATAATTCCTTTATTTTATCTCTATTCTGTAAATCGGAATCCCTGTCTTAGTATTTAAGCTAGGGAGGAAAATGAGTAGCCAAAATATTGTTTACTGCAATTTTGCTCCTGTGAGATTTTTGCTCAACTGCAATTGTTTCTAAATTACAATTGATGTATGTTTTAATACATAATGCAGAATACTTGTTATCCAGCTCAATAATTGTATACACCATAGTGCACACTTACTGTATAGCAGTTCACATGTTTGGAAAAGAGGTCACACTATTCTTGATTTTGTGTACATAGTTCATGTGGCCTTTTTTGTAAATTTATAACTACAGTCTATTTATGTTATTTTTATGTCCTTGTGCTAATAAAATTTTAATAGCAAGCTGCATCAATATGACTCCATAAATGAATTTCCTTCCAAAACAAGAAGTCTGTAGATTATTTAGTCATATTATTTAACCTTCATACCTTATTAGTATTTATACTATTATTAAGCCACAGAACTATTTCTTATGACTCTTGAGAAGGGAGACATGCGGTGATAAAACTCTGTCAAGAAGTTATTAATGTTCAGCTTCTTTTTTTCTAATGTTAATAAAAATTAAATTCAGAAACAACATTAATAACATAAAATGTTAAATTCATAAATTATTGTAATGATTTGTTGACCACACACTGGACGAACCGTGGTATAGTGCCTAACGTGCTCACCTAACTCTGGGGACGCAAGTTCAAACTCGGCCCAATCCAAGTAGAATCTAAGGTGGTGGATGGAGTGGTGTTCGCAGCAGGTTTTCTAGGGGTTCTCCTGTTTCCCCTGCCTATCGTTCCACCACAACATTCACTCATAATCATTCACCCCCATTTCATTCATAAACACCACTTCAGGGGAGGTGCGGCAGGAAGGGCATGCAGCACCCTAGTATTCTCCAGCATGAAGTGGGAAAAGGCTAGGTAGGTTTTATTTGTTGACCACACACTCTACTCACTTTTTTTTACAAGAACTAGTCTCAAAAGCTGTTACCTCCATCCTCAGCTTCTGCCGACTGCTGATCCAATAGGTGGACAAATTTTGGAATCAAATTATTTTCAAATAGAACTTTAAAATTTAACTATCTGTTCTTGATGAATACTAAGATGAATGAACTGTTGGTTTGGGAACATGGTTAAATTTTGAAGTTCCGTTTGAAAATAATTTCAAAATTCATCTATCTGTTGGATCAGCATTTGGCAGAAGCTGAGAATGGAAGCAACTGCTTCCAAAACTAGCTCTCATTAAAAAAAGTTCTTGGAGTGTGGGGCTGGTAAAGTATAACAATAATTCATTGTATTGACTCCTGTGTATTCTGTAGTAATTTTTGTGTTAAATTCATGTCTACATAAAGCTACATCATGTTTACAGCTACATCTGCCTAAACTTCATTAGTTAAGTAATTTAGATGTGATGGTTTGCTAAACTAATTGGTTGAGAGTATCTAATCCTATCTTGTGTCATGTGTTTGGTATTATTTTACCTTTTTTCTTCTTGTATATGAAATTTTCTCATTCACTTGTTGGTTACAAACTTTTCCTTGTTGATATCTCGTGCAATTTTATTTTGATGCTGAAATAATAATTACTGTTTATTTTTATTTTAGTTGAGGGTCCATCAGAAGAGTTTCAACGTGTAAGGGATTATGTTGATGTTAAAAATTGTGAGGAATTGGTTAAGAACAACCCAGAAATTTTACTGGATGGATATACTAAGAAACTAGAAAAACTCTTTGCTCCTCTAAAACTCTGCAAGGTATGGGAGAATTGTAAAGTTTATTTGTTCTTTCTGTAATTTTTATGCATCATTTTTGATCAGGGCTAAGACATTTTTCATTTTTTAGAAGCAAATGCGTCGTGTATATGAAATTCTTAGATTGCAGTTTACAGATGTTAAAAATGAAGTCGATTATAAACAATACAGGTTGGATGTTAAGAAAAGACTGAACATCCCTTATCAGGTATGCCATTAATTTTATTTATTTGTGGGAATTTGATTTTGTTAATCAATTTAAGTGAATGATTTTGTAACGTGCTATTACTTAATGTTTTATTGAAAGGTGAAGAGAAATGAATATTTTTAGGGAAATGTTACGTTACAGTGTTGATACATTTCTGAATTTCATTTTACCATTCCTGTTAGTTAGTGATGTGCCATATCTGTACTTTTCAATTCTGATCTCGATTTCATGTTTTTACTTCTATTGTAGTTTCAGATTCCTTAAAAGTAAATTTCATACTTCTAACTCACATTTCATTCAAACTTTGCAACTACTAACTCGTGTCAAATTCATAATATGTATAAGAAAATGAAACTGCAATGCTCTTGAAAGGAATCAAACCCAAAATGAAATTATCCAAAGAGTTTTCATATTATTACTCTTCCTATCCTCTTTATTGGTCTTTTACTGATTTTTTTTGTGGTTTCTGTGTGCACATGTGGGGGTGAGGTAGGGGTGTTCATTTGGTTTCAGCAATAGTAAAGAACAAATATGCCTGACTCTTCTTCAAAGAACATGAGTTTATTTTAAGAACATTTGTGTATTTCATTTAAAAATGTAACAACAAAAAATGGAAAAGGTACCAAAAGATCTAGCACAACAAGAAAATTGTTATATGCTTAGACTTGGAATCAAGTTAGAGTAGGGGCTGAAAAATATCAAGAATCATAGATTTTTCAATTCTGTTGTATTGAGAGTTTGAGAATTGAAACTTACTTCCGCATTCTTAGAGCAGGAAAGTACAGTGAATTTAGGGTACAAGTGAATTTAGGGTGACCTATTTAGTATCACATTTTGGGCTTTTATGTACAGGGGGAAGACAAGATTGAATTCCTCCTGTACAAATTTCACTATACATCAGACAATATTTTTACAATTGTTTTCCAAATTTATCACCTTATTCATTTATTAAGTATATCTTTAAAAAAGTATTATTCAGCACTGAAATGCACTTACATGAATGTTTGACTAAAAACTTTATTTCAAATGTAGTTCAGCTTTTACTTCCTACATTTAAAGTAGTTCCACTTTCAAATATTTAGTAGTGTGATGTAATGATATTGTACCAAAAGTATTTCATGACTGTACTGGTATTATACAAGTTGTTGACTATTGCACGGTAATGGTGATACTAGGCTGTAAGAACTACACACTTTTCAGTGTGTGTATGTGTGTATGATTTACAATCTAATTTATTCATAAAGCATGCTATTTATACATTCATGTAAGAGTTTTTTTTTGCAAAGATTGTGTGATGAGATAAAATTATTTGCCTTTTTCAATTTTAGAAAGAAAAGAAAGGCATTCAGAGATTAGAGCGAGCTCTAAAAGGGCCAGAGTTCTCTGCTGTGATGACCTTGAGCAATACTGAAGTACGTATGGATACTCTTGAACGAGAGTATAGGGACCTGGAAGCTCAATATCGGCATATTTTGGATCGATTATCTCTTGACTAGAAAGTCAATTGCTGCTTTTTAAATAATTGAGTGTGTGTAAGTGGATTACTTCAGGTTCTCATTATAGGACAATATATTAATATTGAGACAGAACGGCTACAGGAAGAAAAGAATGAACCAATTCAAATTACTCAGGAAAATGGTTCAATGTTGTGAATGTTTTAACTTTGTTGCAGTTGATCTTGTTTCTTCTGTTAAGTTGATCAAAAACCTTAAATCTCATCCTTGAAAAGTATAAATACATGTAGACCTGAACCACATACCTTTTACAATAAGGCTCGACATAAAATTGTTACTATTATTTGAGTTATCTTTGAAGTTCAGTGCATGAATTGCAAAATATTTTTTTATTTCAAAAATTGTTTTATTGTGAATTATTGAGTTGTGAACATTGTATTCTGTAAGAGTGCTAGGTATTGTGTTGCATGAATGTAATAAAAATTTGAACTTCCGTTAGTAATTACATTTATTGATAATTACGTCACTGTTTTGATGTTAATGAATAAAAACAATTGAAAAATACATTGAGTAACATTGATTGTAAGATAATGCAAGAAAACCTTCTACTGATTCTGAGAAGTATGAAATACTGTGAAGTTTGAGACTAAATATTGTTCCTGTCTTCAGTTCAATGTAAACATAATTGTAATGATAGATTTATCTTCATTCTGAAAAAAAGAAACACCACTATTAGCAGTATAAATGATTAAACTCTCAAAATTTTTTAATTCTATTTATTTTCATTAAAATATTTGAAAAGATGTATAGTTTTTCAGTTATAGAGGAGATTTGAACTAATTCAAGCAAATAGTATGGATTACGGTGGGTCATAAATTAATTAAGGTGGAAAAAATGTTTATAGTAAATTGGTTCTTAAACAATAAATTTAGTTTTTGGATAACACAATATTAAGTAGCAGAGAAATACTTCCAACATCTGCCACTCAGTTCTTTGTATTGATGTAAGTGAAAACTCAATTTCCAGCTAAATGAAAATTGCAATAATGTACTTGCAACCTATGTTGCTACCAGCTGGAATCGCCATTTTTGTGAAAGCATGTGGGAAATAGTTCTATTTTGTTATCCAAAGCTGAAATATGTCCATGACTTCCCTCCTACACACTCTCCTGATTGAAATGAGAAATAAGCCAATGAGGCAAGACTAGACTGTTCTAATAGGAGTAATCTTCATATGTTTGTATTGTCATTAAAACCAGGAAACTTGATCAAATCAGTGTCAAACTTTTCTATAGCTTCTACCAATTATACAAATAACTGATATGGATTCAGCACTGCTCAGAGACTTGAAAAATAATTAAGGTTATTTGTTTCTGAATCTGAAATGTACTATTAAGTTCTGAAATAGTAATTTATTTATAATGAATGAAAAATATGTGATTATCTTACAAAATGTAGCATTAAAAATGGGCCAATACAGAACCATGTATTGAGTCTTGACAAATTTATACCATTAGCAAGGTTTGAAAGAAAATATCTTTAAATCTTTTAACACACACTTTCATTGTGATAAATACAAAAACAATCAATTTTATATAATTTGTGATGAAATAATTGATTGAACTTGGATGTTCAAGTTCTAATGTAAAGAGGATCAAATAAGAGATCTGATATTTCTTCTCTACAACAGTTCAAGTGCAGGCTTCCATTGCAAATTTTGGTTTGAGACCTGAGAAAAAATTATGGTTTTGAATCTTGTCTGGTCAAGTTAGGGTCAATGAGAAATTTGTATTATTTTGCAAAGAAATGTACTTTTAATATTATATATTCACCTACCATGTATTGAATTAACAAAGAGAATGACATTGTATGGGATGGAGAGCTCCTTGTTCAACACAACGCCTGATGCAACTTGGACTCCTCTTTGATGCAATCATTTTGGGTTGAAAGAAACCTGAAACTGTTTAACAAGGTGTTATATATTTAGTTCTCTTACAATGAAGTGCAAAATCTACAAGAGGATATAGAGGGATTACATTTTAAAACAAAGTCATAGTTTTGAAAATTACTCAAAGTACTGTCAAAACTGAGACTTGACATTTTTTTAATAATATGTGTTTGTGTATAAAAATGTGTGAATGCAATGACTAGAACATTTTTGGTTGAATTGTCTTGGGCGTTGATCCTTTTGACTCCGTGATAGGGAGTCTCTCTCTCAGATCAGCCCCAGGGAGTACTGCTGCAACAAAAGAAGAGTTTAATTATTATCTATACAGATTAAAAAGGTTGTCAAAGATTTTCTGCCTCATTTCTTTCCCAGGCCAATGAGAAATATATTACCAGGTTCCTATGGTAATAGGTAAGGAAAAGTGACTTGTGGTATGTACCCTGTTTTGTGTGGTATGAGAGGGGAAACCGGAGAGCCTGGGAGAGAATTTACCACAAACGCTTGGTCCGTGGCTTCATCTAAGTTACTTTTTTCAGTGGCAGCTACAGGGAGGAAGGAACATATTTGGGACATTCTGTATATAATACAAAGTGAAGTGTTTCTTGTTAGTAACAAGTTCAGAAATACTTGAGAAGTTAAATTTATGCTGTGACTGTTCATAAGTGAATTTCTTCATACAAGGATGAAAACTGCCAGCATTAGCTGTCCGAGCGTTTTGTGACTCCTTCCTTTTATCAAAATAGTCAGTTAATTCCTAAAATGTATTAAAAATATACTACCTTTTTGGCAGATTAAAACTCTTGTATTCAAAACTAAGTAAAGTTGCATAATAAATTCCTTAAAATTTTGAAGTAAAAATTTTCTCCCGAGAGAAGTGAGAAATTTGTACATTAAAAATTTGTACATAACACGTTCTTTTATTAAATTTCTTCTTTTAAAGAGTTAAGGAGGATCCGCTGTGTCGTCGCAGCCTCGCGCCTCCCTAAATCCGTGTGCGGATCAAAATGTTAATATGGCTGCCCGTGATACGATCAACGGGTGACGGGGGTTGCTNGGGGGGGGGGGAGGCTAATGCGGAAATATATATTGGTTGTACGAAGCAGCTGTGTAATAGTCCCATTGTATTTCCATAGTACGCAGTGGCGGATCCAGGAATTTATTTTGTGACGGTCTTAGATCTTCGGGGTTTCTGGCGAAATTATGAAAGTGTGAAAATATATTATTTTACGGTAATTAACGATTTTTTTAGTTTTAAATTTTACTACACAATGCGAATAATAGGACTACTTACCTCAAATTTTTTTTCGAAATACAAGAAAAAAATATTTTTCAGTCATTTGAGAGGGGACGAGGACGAGTCCTAAATCCGTCACGTTAATACGATATGTTTCGACCATTGGTTTATCTAGGGTATAACCACTGAGCACAGAATAGTTTACATGCAGATTTTTACAGTCGCAGAACTCCACGTAAGAACTTGTGTGGAGATTATAGAGCATAATAATGGGAACAAAAAGATCATAAAAGTTACGCATGTCCGGAAATGTCTCGCGAAGGCGATAAATGACACCAAGACAGTAAGAATACAAGAAAAAAGGCGTGAAAAGCGTTTTATTACGGGAATTGAGAAAGTAATATGTGTGTTTTGAGTTCAGCAAATTACATTGTATGTCCAAATTTTGGCCCATTAGAACCGCCGTCGCGAGTATTCGCGGGATTCGAGATAGAACATACTCGGCAATCCGTGCGACGTACATGTTAATGGAATTTATGTGTAATTTCTGTCTAAGCCATTGACGCAATTTTACCAATTACGCCACCGCGCGTTCCAAAACAATGGCGATTATACTGAAATAGTTTGTAAGAATATTTTGTAATTTAGTAAGGTGAGTAAGAATACTATGAATCCTTTTTTATGACATCTTCAATCACTTTTTATGACATTAGAAATGCCTTTTTACAAGAATCAGTGTGAAGGCAATATGACAAACAAAACGGACAGACTAACTTCTCAGCAGCGTGTCTCCTTAAGTGAAAAGAATATAAAATTTACACATCCATTTGATGAATTCTTGGTTCAGTGAATAACGGAATATCCTACGTTATGTGGCAACAATGTTTCTAATAAATTTTTTCTGAATGTGTTTATTTCTTGGTATGAAAAGCTGAATGAAGAAGCATTTTAAGAGATTTTGATAATGCTACCCGTTAACTTCACATTCATAACAATTCAGATCATTCACTTTCAGTAGTGAATTTAAGGGAGGTGCTTCCGCGCTCAAGCTTCCCTCCTCCGAAACGCGTAAAAAATAAAAAAATGTATTTTGTCAAAAAATAAAATTTGTTTGGTAGGTCTATTATTCGTATTGGGTATTATAGTAGGCCTATTGTAAATTGCACAATTTTGCACCACGTTTTCCAGACTCCCAAGAGATAAGTCTTCCGAAAGTAAAATAGTTTTCTTGTGGTCAAGGGTCAGAAGCCAAGCACGCTATCCGTCATAGCTGTCAAAAACAGTTACGTTGCAGGGTTAGGCCTAGTTTCTGAACATAAAATTTAGTAATCGATATTTTGAACAATAACATTTCATGTATTTCACGCAAAACAATGAAAACTACAATTTATTCATTATCGAATATATGCCAGCCTGCTAAGTTGTGAACCGCCTATAAAATACATTAATTACTTTTTTATCGGACGGTATAACGAATGGTCATGAGTTAGAGCTAACTGAAGATGTTGACAATTAGAGTAATAAACTTAAAATTATGAATTTAAAATTTTAATTTCTAAATTTATCCCACGTATTTACTAAAATCTTGTTGTAAAACACCTATGCAGAAATCGTCGACTTAACGATCGTCACGACGTATTTCGACGTCGGGATCGAGTCGAAGATCGACGTCGAATAAATGATGCCACCCCGACGTCGTATCGCTCGAAACGACTCCGTTATGCGACGTCGAGACGACGGAAATTAGCTACGAAGATTGAAGATCGACGTCGTATGAACGACGTTGGAAAAATGAAGTCGAGACGACCCAGCTATAATTGTGACAATACAATAATAATATTATAAATAATAATAGCGTATGGGTCTCGGCTCCTGTTAATTATTACCCTTTTTTCTTTGGTTGCGACCCTTTGGGCGGAATCACTTTCGCATTTCGACGTTCCAAGGATGTATCTATGGCAAGGCGACGTTCCGTCTTCCGTAGCCATCTGGTAGTAGAAGACGGAACTCTACAACATTTTTTGTCGAGAACATCTTATCTTTTACTTTTTTACTTGTTTACGGAGAATACTATTTTACGTATGGTATCTACACTAAGACAGCGCAACACAACAGGATAAAAAATTAGCTGATAATGCCGTGTTGCAGTAGCTCACTGGTAGCGTCCTCGTCTTAAGGATGACGGGAACCCGAGATCACGCTGTCGCACGATGTCGGATACCTGAAGACAGAGGTTGAAAAAGAACGTCCTAATAGAAATGTGTCCTACACGCTTGTTGGATATGATTAACCTTGGCAAAGCAATGGATAATGTCCATAAAAGTTATATTTAAAATGATACATTGATCTCGTCAAGATAGTTGTCAGAAATGAGTTAAAGAAGCCAATAAACAGTTTTCTTGCAAACGTCCCCTAGGTGTCCCACGTCGAATGTGAGATTTTTTTATTGCTTTTCGACGTCGGCACGACTTTGGCGACGACGCAACAACGTCGTTACGACTGAAAATATGTACGTGAACAACTGTTTTCGCATTGTTTTGAACAGTACACGTTATTCAAATGCTCAAATTTAAATAAGAGATGTATGGGCGTTTGTGGAGATGGACCTAATATTAAACGTAAACTCTTGTATTAACTCTAGCTTAAGGTGTCTAGTTATACAACCTATAATTACTATATTAATTCTCCGATATATAAAAACTTGTACATAAGTAAAATTAAAACTATTTTGAGAAATTGTTTTGTTTCATTATAATATTTGTTACTATTTTTTTAAAATAAAGGGCCTAGGTCTATCGATGCACCAGAAATAATTTATTGACAGCTGTGGCGAACAGCGGGTTTTGTATCTGACCCATGGCTGCAACCGAGCTCTTCAATCTTTACGCAAATAGTTCAAATTTGAACTCGCTGTTTCTAAAACTTTTAAATACCCATTCCGTTGTATCACGTCGTCTCGAAATTGAAAAAGAACATGACTTTTTATGATATGCTCGTTGATTATGTATGATATACGATGCCTGAGGGCGAAGCTCTTAAAACGGCGTGTATCGAGATCTGCCTTCTACTCGGATTATACTTCTTGGTAATTCTGGTTAGGCATCAATGGACAATGGTAATTATTTAACACATCTCATAATTCTTTTATCTTGAAATTATCTAATGATTTCGGCCACGATACATAGAATTACATTACTTTGTCAACGTTTCTGTATATTCTGTCATCAAGGTTTGTTCAAAACCATAATTCTGCCTATTCATCTCCAACATTATCTTGCAATGTACAGGACTAATAATATACACTTATCAATCTTCTTCCAACTGAACTCCGTTCATTATATAGTTATTTTGTTTTTGTCTATCATTTTTGATTAATTTAAATATGTATTCTGCCCTTTTCTGTAATACTCTTTTATTTTATATTTTGCACATAATTTCATAACGCTTTGACCTCTTGTTTTTTAAAATATGATGACTACCAAAACTAGGGATCAATAAATGTTGTGACTTTTATGTGCAAAACAATAAACGAAAAGAATTTGTCAATAGAAATGTCGTAAAGATATTGAAAGTAATTACTGTTCATTAAATGATCAGTTTTGTGTTGGAATATTGTTGATGTGGTGTGGACGAGGAGTATTTATTTTGATTCCTGCACTTTGCGAGGAAATATTGGTGAGATTTATCTATCATCACCAAGATACTCAAAACTGCATGGTAATCTATTAGGTCAAGAATTTGATTTTTTAATTTTTAATGGCGCAGAGCGAGAGGTCTATTAAAGTACGTTGTATGAGCGTGCCAAGTTGTAGACAAACAATAACCATTTGTCAAACTTTGAATAATGTTATCTATTCTGTTCATATTAGAATAGTCGTTATATCAGTTGGACTAATTCGTGAATCATTGTGCATTAAAAGTTGCGTATAATTAATTATAGCATTTAAATTAACAATATATTTGAAGGTCTCTAGTTCAATTGGAGTTCTCAAGTTTTGTGATAGTTTTCATGGAATAACTTTCTTGATTGTCCCGAAAGTCAAGTCAAATTTCATTCTGTTCTTTATTTTAAAATTTATTGACACGTGTAATAGTTTTTTTAAACATCGATTCTCTAAGAATTTACACGAGAATTTATTAAAAAACTGTGCCACTGGAGGCTTTATCCATGTGAAAAAGTACAACATCAAGATAGTTTTATTCAAATATTGTCCCCGCAAGGTCCAAATTTTATTAGACGAGTTGATAGATAATAATTTATACTTTCATAAAAAAAATCAGGACACCTGCCGTCAGGTTTCTCATTCTTTCTTAATTGGACACCTGNTACATAAAAAAATGCCGACAATATAAAAAATGTAATACAACTATTCCTATTATTTTATGTCGCTGCGTATATAGTGGCGGGTATGAACATGCAAGTATGACGTTTTAATACATGAGAAATTTACAATTTCCAACTTGATGTGCACGTGCTCTTTGTAATATCCCCCTTGGTTGAGAACCGCTGGGCTAACTCTATTGGGTGCGGTAATTCTATCTATCAGGTGACTATAAGCTTGCGGATGACGGGTATTCCGTTGCAACGGCTTCCGCCCACCAGGAAAAGAAGTCGAGAAATTAACTACATAACTTGAATTACTTCTACAATTCCTGAAATATTTGACTGAACCGCTGGAGCTAGAGCGAGCGCCTTATACTTGCGGATGTTGACGTGCATGCAGGTGAGAGCAACATGACGGAAGCCACGGTCACCATGGTCCCGTCGACCACCTGCGAGCATGAAGACACCGACTCGACTATCGACAGCGGAGGCCCTAACCCTCGGTTTATATTCAGACAGCCACTCCTTCTAATTGCCAGGCGTCTCTTGGGTGTTACGAATCGTCATCGCCGCGGTCCATCGCCAGATTGCGCGCGCATCGGACAGGCTTCGTGATGTGTTGAGGAGGGACGAAGGGCAGTGGATAAAGCAATGTCTCCCTTCATCCCGTACATCCTCCTAGTCGCCTCCTATTGGTCTCTCGTCCTTCTCCTTTGCCGCCCTCTTCTTTCCTTGATATCGGTTTCTGATTGATTGTCCAATGAGGTTCTATGTTGTCAAGGTATATTCCCCTAATCGATCAAACGATTGTGTTTGACATGAGTCCTTCGCGAAATATGATTTGCGATGTTATCTTTTAAGAAATTACACATTTTCTCTAAAAAATATTAGATGCGAAGAATTTTCAGTTAAAAGGAGGTTTATCAAATCTGTAAAAACATTCACGTATAATATTGAATAGAACGACCTTATTACACAGATCATGTATAAAATCATACAGGATCATATACAAAATCATGGAATAAGACACAGAAACGTCAACAATACATACAATGTTTACAAGACGCAACGGAATGTCAAAAATACAAAAATGTATTTAAAAATCATCTCCTTAATAGTTAATAAATCAGTCTGTGTAATAAGGTCGTTTTATTCAATAATTATAATTCTACAGACATAATTAAAATAAAGAGAAAAGTTAACCACGGAGAGATGGCGGAACGAAAGAGATCCTAAAGGGAATTATGATTTTTTTATATTCAAAATATGGGATAATATACTTAGGTTCGTATCTCTCTCTCAATATTTACCCCAGCGTTCGTCATATGAAACCGTGAATCCATAAGAAATTTATCATCGATGGAGATACATAGCTTATTTTCGATTGATACCCATAAAATAGTTCTTAATATTTTTAAAGCTAACTCCTAACCTTATTCTCAAATGAATTTTTTGAAGAATAATTATTAAATACAAAGTCACCGAGTCGGTTAGCGTTGTTTCGGTAACGATTTCGCTATCAGAAGATTGAGAAGATACAACGAAGAGATTTCCTCTAATTTAGAGAGATTTTGATATTATAACTATTTTTCCGTAAAATTTCATTTCCAATTAAATAAACCATTAAATGACGCTCCAAAAGCGTTTAGATTATGTTTTGGAGTTAAGTTACCCAGAGTAATTTAAAATTTTGTTTGACGTTCCGTAAGCTTCATTTATCTACTTCCTCTGATGTTGGAGATTTATAGACTCTACAGGTGTGCGTGACGGTTCAATTGCATCGCCTGTTCAGTGAGGGTTGTTTGCGGAACTTCCATACGGCTGTGAAGGACGACCCAAACACGTGGGGATGATGGTGGAGTTGATATATGGCGGACTTTATGAAAACCATGGTATCGCGGCGACGATTCATCTCTTCATTATGGTTTCATAATCTTTATGACTATTGGGTCATCCAGATATAAGCACATGTAGTTGACTCCCTAATACAGACATTTCGATAATCAGCGATGGCATCTGACACAAAAATTTAATACATTAGAACTTCCAGATTCTTTCTAAAAAGCATTAATCAATTTATTGAATACAGTTGCAGTAGCGTTATATAGTATTTTCAGTGTCAAGTGTATTAACGTTGTTTAAGTTAGTTTGGGCTTTATTGGACTGAACAAGAAATCGATATTTCAGCAATAATATTTGTTTACTTCGTGTCACTTATTCCTGAAATGAACAGCATAGTCAAACACTTCTTCTTTTTAAGGAAAACTTTGTATTTTCGAGCGGGTGAATGACGTAGCTTGTGTGTAGGCGATTATGTATGACAGCCAAGCCGACAAGTATCGCTGTAAATCGAGAGACTACAATACAACTTTTACATCTATTCTGTTTCGACGAATGTTAACTTCAAAATGCTTATGTCAACATTGCTGATGATAATCGTTTTCCGTGAAATGACAGGATTGAGATACAGATTTGCTGCACCACATTTTAGCAATTTTTTCAAACTATTAAGAATCTTATAATCCATCAGCGGTAATTCTGGGAGAGTACTTTTATGATGGTAGGATTTTTACACTGAATTGCCGAATAATCACATTTTAATGTTCACTCTACTTTATACGTTCCCGTTTCTCGTGGCTTTTCCTATCGTCTGTTTTCCCGAAATATATAATATACGTATTTATGTTAGATCTATTTTCATTGTGATGCGAGGTTAAGTAGATAATATTGAAGGTAGATGACAAATGACAAAAATGTGTTCTGTAAAATTTCTTCGCGGTAATTTTTCGATTTATTTGCATACTAACTGCCGATTTGACTCTTATGAAAATTAAGACTTCAACTTTCATCTTCAGGTTCGGGTAACTCCGGTACTCGAACTGGTTGGTTAAAAATACCAACCAAACCGAAACCAAGTGGTTAAAAGCGCTTTAGTACTGTTGAAATATTCGAACAGGATACTTCAGTAACGATAATAAGAACATCATCCAAAAAGTTCGGAGATGCTTTAAATGAATCTGTAAAATTATTAAGAAAGCATAATTCATAAAATATTAAAAGCCATACTTTCTTAGTACAAGCATATTATTTACTTACTTACAAGAGTGCTCATTTACTAGATAAAATGATTCATAAATTTATATACAATAAGAAATAAATAAAGCAATTAAAAATATTCAAATAAGTTACACAATTTCGATGATCAGAGATTTAACATTTCAGAATTAAGTAGAAACCAGGAATACATATGGCAATTAACATTGCTTTCCCGTAATAGATGAATATTCCAAATTATTATTTTTGACCTCATGGATTCGATCAGCTTCTTACTCAAACAAGCAATATTTGTAGTGATACTTTTTCTAAAAGGAGAGAGAGGAAAATAAACCAAAAAGTTTGAAGATTATTATTAAACAGTCTTCGTAGTGTGGGAAATGTAGCGTGCATGAACATGGGTCGATAGGAGGTAGGAGGTGAGAGCTATTGTTAGTAGGTGGACCGGTTAGCTTGGTTTTCCTACAATTTGATCCACGTGGAGGGGTTAGTAGAAGTAGTTAGTAATAGTTAAGAGTTAGTGATACTAGAAGTAGTGGGAGGTGGACAGAGGATGGAGGTTTCGCTTTTCAATTGTCACGGCTATATGAACTGGGTCATAGAAGTGAAAGGATACAAATTTTACCTACCTGTGCATTTCAAGGTTTCTATATCCGTTTCGAGAATCAATATAGTTCCGAGAGTCAATTTTCCAGCGGTGAAACATATTAATGACAGCTAATGGTACGGACGATATTGTCAATGCAAAGTCATCACGATGTGTGAAGCAGTTGCGTACGCAACTTTCACACGAGTGAAGCTCGATTGCTCAGATATTGTGTGATTTATGGGTATTACAAAATCGAACACACTCGCATGAACATCACCTAAAAATAACAATACTGTACTTTTATTTATTTTTATAATATTTATAATTAATGCATTGGTTTTTAATATTTGTAATAATTTTATTTATTAATTCCATTGATTGCTTCATATTTTTAATACTAAATAATATTTACTCATGGAGGATCATCAGTATTTTTAATGTGATAGTTTGAAAATACTTCTGTTATTTTTACTGCCATTGCATCATGATGTGAAAGTATCCACACCCACTCTTGCATCATGATTTAAAGATATATTATCACGGTTGGAAACATCTCTCAAGAGACTCAAAATGTTTGGGACGAATTCAATGTTCTCCACGTTTCGAATTTATAATCGAAAAAAACAACTTGTTCCTTTGATGTGAATCGAAGGAAAAGATTTTCCTTCCTTTGAGTCGGGTCTTTATTTGCCTACTTACGTTTCACCTTTCCCCTTTTCTCCTTTGTGGTTTGTACAGGATTAATCTCAGTTTCATCAGCGTTTTCACAAGAAAGCTTTGTGCCCGGTCTTCTCCAATTCTCCCGCGATTTCTTTCACAAGGTACGACATTTTAGCCTGTAACGTCGTTTGTATCTGGATGTTAGCCGTCCGTGGAACCTTTCTATTGTTCTCATGTAATTATGAAATATATAATGTAGTGTGATTTCTCTATGGTTTTCTAAATAGTAATGAAAGCAACAATCTTGCATCCGTTTTATGAAATTGGTATATTTGTTGCTCTAATTGATTAGGATTAAATTTGACATCCAAGTAAATGACATCCAAGTAATTAAAATTATCTAATATGATGTATTTTTCTTCTTGAACTGGATGGAAGATTTATTTAGTAAAGCAGCCAAATGCTGCTACATTTCAATGGATAATACAACGAGGATTTATTCCTCTGCTTCATCGTGACTTATAATTGGTAGTAATCATTTCCGCTTGAACGACACAAACGAAGTTGAACAGTTGTAGAAGTGACCTACTCGACTCCCCAAAGTTTATTTCTAGCCTTCTTTAAAGTATCTCAACATGTTTGTTTGTTTCAGAGTCAAGTTAAAATTTGCTCCCTCCCTCCTTCACTCATTCATTCATTCTTAATTCATTATCAATTCATTCATTCAATAACAACTCTGCATTAAGCGAACCCGAATAACGGCTAACGACTTTTTCTAGCGTTCTTGTAGCTTAAATTTAATGTGTAGATGATGCGACGTCAGTATTTTTGGACATGTTTAGAAAACGGATATTCTTTTAATAACTGAAAAAGAACTCAATTTATTTAGAAAAGTTTTATAATAAGAGCTTTTATTTGGACTCACGAAGCACAATGTAAAGCAGTTTTGTCTATCAAGTACACATCTTATTGTAAGTAACGTAGTAGAGTGACAAGTAACGCAGTAATTTACTCCATAACGCAGTGTAATATCCATGCAATGTGAGACAGGTCTGTCTATCAAGTACAACTGTCTGGATAAAGGATATGACTGCTCTACTTCTCTAATGTTGGAGACAAGATGAGAAAGACACGACGGGTCAGCGTGACACTGACAGATCGAACTCAGGGCATCCTCGAGTAAAATGACCATCAAGGAACTTGTATACCATGACACGGTTAATGTAACATTAGTTGAGATCACCATGAAATAGCATGGGGTTCTTTAACTTAACCTTGGGACACTGACGTTGTTCGTTCTCAATCACGCATGCGATTTAAAAAACTTTCATAACGTGATTGTTTATCTTTCTCTTAACATTTCACCAGATGACATAATCATTAAAAACAAACAATGGGACTCACTCCACTTATAATTTCGCGCACCACGCTGCGATAAGTATATTCTCCGGCACGTTAAACTCAGAATACTCCTCTTCATGTCCACATCTCCTACAAAAAGTTATTTACAACATTTTATTACCATTTACATGCTGGTACATTTTCTCAAAAATCTTAAATTAGTATGTAAATCTATATTTTCATTATGTGAATTATCCTAGTTATTATTAATTTATTTGCTACCAATTGTCAGAAATGTTCATTTTTAAATGATATTTTTAGTGATATACTTAGGTTAGTGGTCGATCAACAGCGATTTTGTGATCACTTGACCGAGGTATACGGTAGGCTGGAAAGGGCGATCTTAATTGTCAAATAATTAAAGTCTCAGGGTTTTAATTATTTTGCCCGAGTAAAAATAAGAAAACTGAGAGCTTTCACTGGAGTCCAGGCTCATTCGAATCGGTTGCGAAAAAGAAACCCCTCCCGGCTTATTTAATATTTGGATACAATAATAAATGCTGCTTAATCTTTCCGCGGAATTACAACAAACGCGTTATAAAACAGTACACATTCTGGATTACAGGAGACCTTGTATTAACTTCGAGACTGCCTGTCATTATATTGTGCATTGGTGTTGTAAGAAAAACCTAATAGCGATTTACAGGTCACACTACGTAAGTATGGAAAAATATTCATTAACGTTTACTTAGTTTTCGTAAAAATATAAAAAAAACTGCTACTCACATAGTAACCTGTCCTAATCTGTAGTGGAGGATACTCTGCAATTGTTTTGCGCTAAGCTGGTTGCACCTGTATCTCCTTCTCTGAACACCTGTTACGATTTCACTTGACTGAATTTCCCAGAAACCTTTGCCTTACATACTTTTCCAGTAAACAGATGCGTTGGAATAAATTACGATAAATTTAACCGTTAATCCTACATTACTACGTGACAGTTCATAATTCTCGTCTAATGTACGCAAACGAGAGAAAATTTAAATCATACTTCTACGAAATTGTGTTATAGGGATTATTGAGTAGCAGCTCACCTAAGTACGTGATTTAAATTTTAATAATAATGAATGTCTTGACGAGCCCTAAAGCCCCACCAAAAAAATAAAATAAAAATGAATGTCAATAAGGCAGGATCTTTCCTTTTCGTTGGCATGTACCTTGATAACGGGACGTTGATCTTTTGTAATAAGAAATTTGTTTTACTCGTCTACTTGAGATAGTGTAAAATAAGCCGTCTGTTAGTAGTGAAAGATGAGCAGTTTATATTATCGTACGATGAACTAAGAAATAGGAATTCTCTTAATTTCAGTCGAGCAGTTACAGCTAGCATCCGGATGAGCTCCGAATAGGGAAATATCAGTAAGAGCATATTAGGAGAGGTCGACTACCTGAGAGTCAGTTCACTGTGCGGCGAAGAATACAGCCTTCGTCTTCTAACATATACTTGGTGATTTTCTTGTTGAGTTTAGTCATTTCACTCGTCATTCCGAGGTTCACAAATCATACATTACGAGATCTTCGTTTGGCTATGGACATTCAACACAAATATTTCATAATTTTTCATGGCGATTCGAAGAAAGAAATATTGCGTTCCTAGGAGAAAATTCTCATATCTGAAGGGTACACTGAAAGACCTATCGAAGTCTTTGAAAAAAAAACAAACGTGCTTTTGCTGCTGCGTTTCCTTTACTGTTATCATCCCACCAACAGCCAAAAACCCTTAAGGAGAAAAATATACATATTACAATTTTGCGTTTACATTCTCGTCTGACTATAAAGTTATTACTTAACAAAGTTGAAAATGAGTTTACTCAAACGTTTCAAAGCTTACTTTTATTGTTTTTTTCTGTGTACCCTTCAATTTATTAATTAATTTCATTGCCACGGAGATCTAAAGAATACAATAAACAATCAAATAATTTTCAAACTTTGACATGAAGTTTGTGAGACACGTTTGACGGTACGTTGAATATGTATACTACTCACAAAAAATTTGAACATGATAAAATATTTATGTCAAACAGACTCGTTAAATTAAAATTTAACGGGTAAGTTTCAACGCATATGGATGCCTTATTGCTGTGGCACCAATATAAAGAAATTTAGCGATATTTTGTGAAATAATTTTTACTCACGGTGTCAATATTGCGTGGCATTAATGTATTTTGTAGCCCCAGAGGTAAAATAATTTTAAGAACTCCGAGCTCTTACTCAACTTGATAGTAGTAAGGGTTAAACTAAAACAAAATTGTCAAGGTAATGCGATACATATAATTTTATGTGTCTTTATTTTTTTTGTTGGCAATTTAATGAAAATGAAGGAGGGGTAATGCTTCACCCACGACTTGCATTTACTGCGTCCAGATTTACGAAAGTAATTCAAGGGTTCATGGATATTCTGATTTAATGTAGATGTCAACTGAACAGCGACTTTTTCAGTTTTTCAGTTTTTTGTACAGTTTTCTTAAAAAACGTGATGGAGCTAAACAAACACCGGATTCGTTTCCAACCCTTAAAATTACATAGGGACAAATTACCAATTCTTTTTGTGTCTTCTTATTAGCTTTTCAAGTTATAAAGTTCTAGAATATAAATATTTCTGTTTATGTTAGGAGAATCATAATCACGCGATCATACCATGCAATACATGGTTGGCGAAAATTGAGTGATCTCTTGGTGATTAAGTGCCAAAATTTTTATTTCTATTGTTTTATTCTATATGGTATTTTATTTTTAAGATAGTAGTTTACTTAATTTATTTTAGTATTTTGTTGGATGATTGGAGAGAATTCTTTATCGATTATACATTCCTTCTCACAAAAAGAATGAATATATCAATGATTTTTCGTAGAAAAAGAAACTAGGAGTAAAAGAGAAACACGGCTCATTGGTTCTCTCTTTCGACACAAGAGTGCAGTATGTGCGAAATGGATCTAGTCGTGCTTCGATTGCTCGCGATATCGAGACTATTTCGGAAGAGCAGCAATGCACCAGTTGCCATTGTCACGTGCCACGTTGCGTTCCGCTGTGACAGCACTGCACAGTGGTCTTAGTGGAATATTTCGAAAAGGATTTCTAGCTTACGATGTTTATTTTGTGATTTGAATAAGGTTTTGTTGGAAAATCAATTTACGTTTCCATCACAACACGTGTACATCATCACAGCATCATCCGACAATATTTATGTATAGGTGACTGACCTCGACATGGTGCGCGAAACTTGATTTTTCAACTTGTGTAGTACTTGGGATAAAGAGTAAAGAAATGAAATTATCAAATTATGAACTTTCAATGAAAAAAATAAATAATACATGAGATAATGAATACAATTAAATACGTAGGTTGTGTTTTAGTGACCTATGAGTTTATTTTCTCGTCACAATTCTTGTCTTATGATTAGTGTCGAAAGTACACGTTTCAGCTTCATTTAAACATTGACACTATAAAAAGTATACTCCTATATATGAAACGAATCTTCATGTACTAACTTCAATTATTTTTTTCATATTACTACTGAGGTTATATAGTCACGTACTTGAATATTAATTATTTGATAATTTGACTGAATGTTTTTTTTGATAAAATTATCTATAATTTTGTAATTGACTACTCATAATTTATGATATTTTCAAATTTGTTTAAAAATTAACTTATCATATCATGTAAAAATAAATATAGTTTACTTGTAAACATTTATTTACTAAATATAAAATGTTTTTGTTCATTTAGCGGTACTCTGGTTTGGTACCGTATAAAAAATAAACAAAAAAGAAATAATAAAATAAATTAAATTAACTTTACTTTATTTTAAGAATTATTTTAATAATATGAGTTTCCCGGATTAGTGCGTTAATATAATATTAGTACATTGACAATCAAGATAAATATAATACCTTCACGTAACTTCAAAGTTATAAGAAGTCTCTGCCAAGTCCTTCATTAGGTTGTGGTTAGATAAATACATTATGACTTACGACGTTTCTTTGGACATCACAATACATTTTATTGTGTTTTATTTTTATAGTTAAATTGTCTACCCTTCATAACTTTCACACATAAAAAATCTTTGACATCAAGAGATTCACTCTATTTTCGTCTCCCATGTATTGCGTGGTAGAGTCGCGCGGATTCTATTTACATAACTAGAACAATTTACATTCAATAGTGTAACATTTCGTATTAGCCAGATTTTTGTACTTAATAATTTACATTTCCAGCAGAACTTATACCGCTCTTGTGTTAAATGATATTAGATGTTAACAATGAACCTCTAATGAATAAGTATATAATGATAAGCTTGAATATTTATTAAAAATTAATTTATTTCTTCCCTTAAATGTCACTGTAATCTTCGTTCATGATTCTCGCTACAAAATTCAAATTGTTATGAATATGAGTACGGTTGGAACCATTTAGTATTTGTTTTAGTATTTATATTTTCCTGTACAGCATCGCAGATGTTCTCTATGTGAACTTTGACGCTTTAAAAATTTGACAGATTAGACTATATTCTTTTGACAGTTGTAAAGTTTTATTATTTTCAAAATAATGAGGTTACCAGATAAAAATATTTACATCGTATTTAATACTCCGTAAGCTTTCTAATATGTTAAGATTAGTTTTATGAATTTCAGTTGATGCTCTATCTGTAAACTGACTGATAGTGACATTATGTGTCTTGGCGAGCCTAACGCTCCAATAATAATAATAATAATAATAATAATAATAATAATAATAATAATAATAATAATAATAATAATATTTTAATGGGATGGCCCCTTGCTTGCTTCCGGAGAGTAAATTAGTTTTTTTACCTCCACGTGGTCATACGCAGTTTGTAACTGCTTATTTATCAATAAATTTATTTATTTAGTTAATAATAATGTTCTTGAGTGTCAAATACAAAGAAAAGCTTTTTATACATTTTGACCTAGAAAATTGGCGATTGAACCCACAGCGCAGCGGATTGAAGCACTGTTTAGGGAGGGGACTGGGGTGGGGCTAGCGCGACCGTGACGCTTCGCTGGCCACCGCAGAAGCAGCAGCAACAGCGGTTTGGCTTTGACAGTACGAGTGTCGCCCAAGGCGCTGTGACGGTGAAGAAGCACAGAACTTGCAGCGTGATTACGCCGTCCGTGAGCTGACCTCTCGTGATGGCAGGCGTGCTATACGTTGCTGCCGCGCTCTGCGTCTTGCTGACGCTGGATCTGAGCGGCTGGCGGATCTCGGCCGTAAAAATACTGATCCTGGACGGCAATGAATGGAAAGTGGGCAATGGCAATGGCAGTGAGTAATGTTCGCATGACTCCAATGACCTTACTGTTTCGCTTGTCGGGTTTCATTTGTTTCCATCAATTTTCTTTTATTAAGTTAAGATCATATTGTTATGTGTTCTATAGTTAAGATTTGTCGATGTTATTTTGTTGAGGAATGAATGATCATCAGCATTAATGGCGTGAGAATGCTTGTTTCTAGCACGTTCCGGTCCAATTCAGTCACTGAATCAACGTTTGTCAGTCACTGAGTCAACTCAATGTTAGCTCTATTTATTCTGGAATTTATTTAACAATGTTGTGTGAGAAGAGCTAGTGTAAAGAAGTATTCTAAATTTGTTTTAATTTTCCAAACGTCCTTCTGACTGGACTCTAAATCGACCGTCACAATGTAGACCATTATTAAGCGCTGCTTTCACACAGAGAATGGATTCACATCTTCATTCAAATGCGGCGGGGATAGAATCGCGACATCGCGGTATGACACGTTCAGTTATTTGTGAAGGACACTGTAAAATTATTGATAAATCACTTTTTATTAGTTATCTCGCTAACAAAGTCAAGTTTTCGAAATTATGACAACACAAAATTGGTATGACAAACGATACCAGTAATTTTTAAAATCAGAACTATAAAAAAAAGTTAGTTATACGCTATTACATCATGCTGTTTACTGCTGTTGTCATGTAGCTGTTATTTTACAGCGGTAATTATACTTAACTCTTCTCTTTTCCCCCAAAGTATCATTATGAAAGTTTGTCATTCATAAATTTCTCAAAGTACGGCCGCTGTCTCTCGGTCATAAAGTGGCATTGTGAGGCCTACATTGAATTATTCGTGCTCTTCTATGAAAAAATAGCTTTTAAATTGTATGTAAGTATTCAGACCTTTGCAACATGTCAAATGAAGATGATCTCTTCTGGGGTCATTTTTCGTGTTAGATGAATCAAACCATTTCAATCCAAATATCGTGTTTTTAATAATAATAATAATGATAATAATAATGATAATTTTAATGATTGATTAAATCCTCTTTCACAGGACGATATGTTTTTGGGTAAGAATGGGAACAGAATTAGTGTTAAGAACAACATTTGTTTCTCCTGGACAAAAGCAAGTCGTGTTCAGAGGGCAAAGCAAACAAAACGAACGGCTATGTTTTCACTGGAGGTTTAATAGTTTGACATTTATCAGACACCGTGTGAAATGAAAGCTTATCTACCAATTACTAATTTTTTCTATTTTTATTTGTATTCAATAATATTGTTATCTTAGGTACAACGTTTACGCAAGTTGTCACGCCTGTCGTGAATCAACTATTTTATCTCTTCGTAAAATAGCTCTAATACTGAAATATCTATTATGAATGATCAGAAATTGTTTTGCATATGTTATTTTAAGTATGACTTCTGGACATTACAATTTTGAATCATGAGAGGTATTGCTCCAACTTCATGCATCGCGTTACTGTGTAACACAGATAAATGCAAATGACAAATATCTTTTTACATCCTCATTACACACAGAGAAAAAACTTCAGCAGAAGTATTTCGATGATACACAATAATCACATCTAAGAAAAATTATTCAAAGAGTCGTGATGCCACTAGAGGTATTTTGGAAGATGAATTAATTTTTCTTTATCATACCAGCGCCAAATTCATTATTTTGTACGAAGACAGAGTTGTCATTTTGAATTTAGAAAGCTTGTTTCCATTTTATTTCACGTTGTTGAAAACAAGCAAGATCCGAAAGAACATAAATGATTTTTTTCAAATAAATAAAGTAAAAAAAGAGGAATCATCAAAACATTATTAATTAATTGATGTTTCAAGTGTGTGGTTATCAAATAATGATTGCAAAGAGATAAAAAGTACTTTCTTTCCGAGGAGTTTGAAGTCTCATTACATCACTGTTTCCGAGTAAACCCTCTGTTGCTTCTGACCATCTTATTTGAGAAAAAATGAATACCGAGTATTATTTTGTGAATACAACTTTTTTATGTACTATTTAGATTTTTTTTTGTGGGGCTTGACGGCTCGTCGACATCGAGGTCATTGGAGCCCTAAAAACTTGTACAGGTAGGGAAAATGCAGTTACACACTAGGGAGAGCCAACATGACTCTCCCCGCGTGTGGGACTCGTTGAATGACTCAACCATACCCACTAAAAACCCTCTTGAATTACAATATATAAAAACATATCTCAAAACATACATCCAAACATTAAGGACAAAAAATGAGTGGGGGACAAAAAAATGAGGAAAATGAAAGATACCCTAGCCCTAATAGCGTCAGGAACGAAAAGAACAAGAGGTGACCAAGGAAGGTCAGGAAAGAGAAAGGAAGGAGCCTTGCACAAGTAAGTGGAAGTAATGCCAGACTCAGCTCGGGACCCCGTGTTTGCCAAACACGTACTTACGAGATGTAAGTCTCCTGGGGGGTACTATTTGGAGAAAGGCTCCATCGATAACAATGAAATAAATGTTATATAGGTTATAGATCTGCAAAAAGTCATTTCATTTCAGTCTTATTTCTCTAAAAGAAAATAGTTTTGTGCTTTGTCAAAGAAGAAACTCGTGTAGGAGCAAGATAACAATCCAGTCTCATATCTCTAATTAAATCATTA
Source organism: Laupala kohalensis (assembly GCA_002313205.1). Lineage (NCBI taxonomy): Eukaryota > Metazoa > Arthropoda > Insecta > Orthoptera > Trigonidiidae > Laupala > Laupala kohalensis. Next base: position 1,201,658 of record NNCF01127070.1, on the reverse strand, counting down.
GTACACACTTACAGATTTCGATATCGGAAAAAATTCACAAAGATGTTGAAGAAAGATTTCGATTATCAATAATAATATGTTTCATTGACTGCTCTGTTCGTACGCTTCAATGCCACCACGCAGAGAACATTCTCGTAAAAATAGCGGAGAATGAAAACACACAATGACGAGTATACGTGGAAAGATTTCTTGCTTCACGAAAAATACGATTGAGTGGGTGATGTTTAATAATCACAATGCTAGGCCACCAATGAGCATAGCTCTATGACTTATGATTGTATTGGATATTGGAGAAAGAACACCATGAAAAATTTTATGTTGCTGACTTAAGAAACTTTTAGATATTCAGCTTTCTTCTATAATCAGTTTCATTTATTCTATTTTTTTTGTTTGTTTCGACCAAAAAAATTATTCTTCACTCTTATAATTTGTCGATTTGTGGGTAAGTACACAGATCATACATTTCCTTGATCAAGTGTGACTTTTTCAGTCTGATTTTCTGAAAACTATCCGAGCTATTAATTTGGGTTTAGTAATTATATGTTTTACTTCTCTGAGCAGCTACATAAAAAAATTAACTATAAAAAATCTTATGCTACATACATTCAGACATAATATGGTTTATTTATTTAATGTGCTTTGACGAGGTACAAATCTTGGGGGGTTTGCACTTAGATGAAGGAATGAGGAAGTATGGATATTGGTTTACTGGAATCAAACCGTCATTGATCTGTAGTTGTTCCTTTCATTTCCTTTCCTATGCTGTAAACACACTGTCTCTGCCCTAATAGTGACACTGTATCGACTCGGTTAATTATTGAAGTCACCACCGATATTGACATCTAACGCGCAGACACCGTCGAAAGCACCGTCGAAAGATTCTATCACCGTCGAAAGCAAAATATGTAAGAAATTATTCAATCGACGGCTAATTGAAGTGCCCAGGAGAGAGATGATGCTATTCGCTAAATTGTCACGTGTTCCTCTTAGAGCTACTGCACTTTCGAAGAGACATGCAGTCATCCGTGGCGACTACTACAGCTTCGTTACAAAAATGCGATTCAAAGTCTTTATTGATTACTTATTAGTTTTCCTGTAAGCATTTTGGTTTTATAACTTTCTCTCATATGTCCTCTCATTTAACGACGAAGAGAGCTATATTATTTTTTGGTGGAATATTTCTTGTTTTGAATAGTAACTGTGATGGAGTAATTATGCAGCAATTATCAATAGAGTAATTAAGCAATAAATAAAAGTACAAATATCTGTGCAAACATAAGATGGTACAAACTAATTTGAATACTTAATATGATTCGTCCCATGTCAAGACTTGCATTAGTGAAACCCGAAGTTCCGTATCTTAATTCACCTAGGAGAGATTTGAGGTGATCGCTTTTAATTACTCATTCTGTGTAACTAGCAGGGAAGGGACCAGAACTTGAGATTCGAATGAGAATATTTTATATTCTTTTTGATTTTAAATCAAGAAACTTATTCGATCAACATATTTTTTCGATATCTATCCGACACAATTAAAAAGCATCTGACACAATAAATTGCGAAATTCCAAATTAAATTTTGGAAAAATACCTAGAGAAACAACTTTTATTAGCAGTTGGTGATATTACTAAAATATATACTCGTATATTTCCGTGTTCATTTTATTTTTTTTATTCAATCAACTCTCTTTGCTCGCGGGGGGTTTTATCCTTAGAAGCTCTTTGAGGCTGTGTATCAACCAGGCTCTAATAGTTAATATTTCCAAGGCATCAACAATGTTGTCGTAGTTAGCAAATTATTGCTTTCTTTACGGGACAAACTCTGGGTGGTTTTTTGTTCTTAATGTGATATAGTATGCCGGGAATAAATAAAATTGTAATGATTTCCACATTTCAGAGTGAGTTTTTTAATACTGTGGGCTACAGAGTGAGATTTTTTGCTATAATTTGATGGTATTAAACGCTACAATGTTAATATTTTTTTATTAATTTTATTTCGCTTTCCTCGCTAAGGGTTATTATATTATAATAATACTGGATCCCAAACAAGGCAATGGAAATAACCATATTAACTAGAAAGAACTATGTACAACTACCACGGTATCTAGATTTATGTTTTAGTTACCGCGGAAAAAACATATTATCGAATGGGTGTGTTGTTTCAAGCTATCTACAGTGGGCGATATTAGGATTTTTTCTTTCCTTATCTTCGACCTTATTAAGTTCCAATGTGACAAGACATCATTCTTAGTATCTTTTATTTACACTAAGCAATTGAAAATGTTTACAATTCTGGTGTTTATTCAGATTGGACAGATATGAAAGATAACCAATGAAATCTAAGGTGCGTCTCACTCGATATTCAATATTTATTTACTGATTACATTGAAAAATGAATGAGAAGTGACTTGTCACTTCAGAATGGCGACAAGAACATATTAGTACGTTGTATTTGTGGAACTTTTTCACATTGTATTTCCAACTCTAATATTACCTTTAAAGAGGTTTTGTAAATTATTTCCTCCTGTACAATCCTGTCAAACGGAAATATTGATTTCTTTAAAATTTCGCATCACATAATTTGAAAAACAAAACAGAAAATTAAGAGTACGGAAAGACGGAACATTTGTGTCCTTGACTATTCTGAATGAGTTTAGTCCAGAATTAGCGAAAATGAGGTGCCAATATTGTCAAACCTTGCTATTGAGTGATTAGTGAGACCTATTATTGAGACCTCGTTTTTAAGAGATTTCGCAAAACGCTGTTTAGAATGGAATATTAAAAAAAGAATTTTTTTCAAAGTGTCTCGCTTGCCTTTAAGCATGCTTAGAGTTTGCAGAGAATAAAAAGGCACTGCGATTTCTTGGCGTCGACACCAGATGATAATGAACAGCATCAGGCTCGTGACTATTTGGCTCCAAAAGTAGAACCAGTATCATTTTATAGCACGGGCTGGGGATAATTCTGGACATTTTTGTACAAGTATAACCTCGTCGAAATACAACCTTCTTTCATATAGTCATTACTCTGACCCCTGACTCACGCGGACTCTGCATATTACAATGTACTCTTAGAAATTGAGTTGTAGATGTTGCAACCTGTGACAGATCCATAATTGTTCTCAAGTGTTGGGGAATGTGCTATAGCAAATAACCGAGTGGGCGTTCCGCGCTATCGAAGCGAAATTCACGTCCTCTGCTAACCTACAATTTAAACCTACTTTCAAAAGGAATCACGTTCAATATTGAGAAAGTATATTAAACTAGCTGATTACTTGGCGTTGCCTGGGATTTTTTTTACATTTATCCTTTTACTCGGGAAAACTCAAAATATATATCTCTCTAATTATCTATCTTAGGACTTAAAAGTAAGCAGTCAATTGATGAAACTGTTAAAAAGCACTTGGCAAAATATGATAATTTAAATAAAGTTGTTTTGAATCTAGCACTGAATTTCAAAAACCAAGTAGAAGAAATAGTACATAAGTGTTCAATTAAAACTCTAGAAATCATAACAGACAAAGGAGTTTGCAATTCTTTCTATCTACCTATGGTTAGTTTAGAAGGCATTTCAAAATGAGTAAAAGACATGAATGTTAATAAAGGACCAGGATTAGACTAAATTAAAGTGAAAGATCTAAAGATTAATTTAGAATTGTTCAGGCCATGGATAGCAAAATTAATAAATGACTGAATTGAGGAAGGAATAATACCAAATGGGTTAAAAGAAGCAATGGTAAGACCTATTCACATGTAAATTATACGAAAATTACAGACCTGTTTCAGTTTTGAATACTTAAGGCAAAATATTAGAAAAACATATTGCGGACAACTTGGCAACATTCTTGGAGAAGTACATGGTTATAGACAAAAATCAATATGCCTATCAGAAGAACAAAAGTTCAACTTCTTTGATTGAAAATCTTGCAGAATTATTAAATGAAAATTTAAATAAGGGAAATCATGTTTTGGCATTATCAGTTGCCTTATCCAAGGCATACGATACATTAGGAAATAAATTAAGAAGCAGCATCTGGAAAATCTTAAAAATAAAAGTCATTGTACCATACACTATGTTAATTTTTTTTTCATTCGTTGAATCCCTAATTAGATGGGAATAGGATCCTGGGGTGCTGCTTCAGACACTAACTTAGAAATTATACAGAACATGCAAAATGAAATTATCAAATGTCTGTCTGAAAAAGGTAAAAATAAGGATTTAGAGTTGGGAGAAAAATTTAAAACCAATGAAATAATGATAGTGAGAAACCTTTTTACGTTCAAAAGATCACTAAAAGCTACCATACGCCAGAATTTAGAATATTAAATGACAAAAAATATGAAAAAAAATATAGAAATTTCTTCATAATTCCTAAGGTTTATAATAAATATGGAGACAGAACATTAAAATTCTTAACTCCAATTTTTTTAAAACAAAATGCTATTGTCGTCGACAGCTATAAAACAAACATGAGTAATCAAAAAAGAAGTCAAGAATTGGTTCATTAAAAATGAATTATGAGAAAGGGAAATCTTAAATGATAAGTGCAAGAAAATTAAATGTTAAATAAGTTATAGGAGTATATAGATACAAACTCTCAGGGGGGGAGTCCAATTTGAAAATCTAAAAAAAAGAAGTAAAAAAGTACTTGTTATATAAAATGACAATGTATTTGTTTAGTATAACAAGAGTTTTAATACAATACTTGACTTTTTACAATATACCATCTCGTGGGAGCCGCTTCGGTCAAATATTCGCTTCCGAGGCAAGACGCGGCTGGACCATTTCATTAAAATTCTTGTAAAATCTAATTCGTCGAAATTTTACGATTTTAAGAGGTTTTTATCTTCCATTAAATCTATTAAAACAAATAATCTATTAAATTTGATGAAGATTGATTTGTCCCTTCTTAAATTACTCTCTATTGCTGAAATATATAACACTTCTATTTTTGATATCTTTTTATCTATAATTTAGGTTAATTTTTGTTGATAGACATGCTGTCACGGACGTTTTTGTAGAACTCTTTGAGACAAACAATTTTTCCATTCATAGTTGTTATCTTCAAACCATTTAGGCAGTGTAAGTAAATATAACTCTTTTTTTTCAGATTTCATAGTTATTTACAGTCAAAAACTATTTCTATCTTTCTTATCACATTTTAAAAATAAATGTCAGTCTATGTTCATTCTGGACATCTAAACTATCGCCTTGCCAAATTTCATCACGATCGGTTGAGTGGTTTATTCTGATCAGGTAGCAAACAGACGGCCACACATTTTCGCGTTACGCTTTTATATATTAGTATGAATGTGAAATATTATACATTAAATATTTCAAGCTTGGGGGTTGGGCAAACCTCCCCTTCCTTTGCGCTAGTCCTTTGTTCCTCAAGGTGACTACAATTAGAGGAAAAATGTGATCAAAGTGTACGCGTAGTCCAACATGAATATATCCCCCACATTTGCTTTCTTTAATTTAAAAACTGCAATGTCTTAGATCTATTTTAATTACATTTTGTATTATGATTCTATGCCATTTTTGTTTCCCTGTACATAACTTTTATATTTTTAACCACTTATTCTATAATTTAAAAAAAATACTTTTTTATACTCTAGATATTCCGTGCCTCTGTACTCATATTGCATATGTATTATTGTTGTCTCTGCCTTATACTTTGATTTTGTATATGATCCATGTATTTCATATTTTGTGATTCGTGTAAAATCTTTCTCATTTCCGGCTTGTTAAACCGTTACTGTCAGTAGTGTCCTGTTGACTACCCCTAGTGGGGGTCGAAACGTTGTAAAGTTTCTTTAATAGATAATAAATCGAGTCTGTGAAAATAAGGTCGTTTCATTCAATAGTTATGTTCGAGTTCTTGGGACGTAATAACAATAAGTATATAATCCGTGTTAAGTGTCCATTGATTTCTTTTACTAGTCACTGAGTTCCCGTGACTTCACTCGCGTTAGTTTTTGAATGTTAGCGATAATAGTCCTTCATAAAAGAAAGCTGAATACCTAAAAAAGAGGTGGCGAGCGATCTGCACTTTGACGAATGCTGCATGCAACTGTGCAACTACTGTGCAGGGTTGAAGGAAGTGAAGGGGGGTGTAGAAACTAAAGCGACATCATTTTCTTCTCCTTTGAGTTAACGCAGCAGTTCGAACTCAGAAACACTATGCAGAGCGAACGGGAACAGCAATATTTAAAAAATCTATTGAATATCCTCGTATATAAATAATACTCAGATTTCAATAATAATTAAAACAATAATAAAGAACATTTTCGTTCTCAAACAAACAAAAAACAACAAAAAACAAAAAAAAAATTACGATCACAAAATAATGTAAACGACTCATATTCCGATAAGAAAGTGTGCAAAAAGAAGCGATAAGCAGCGCTGGCAGTACCCCACTACTGCTCGACCATCTCCTCCACAAAAAGTCGATTGATAGAAATTGAACCTAGCATACACATGTGCGTGCAAATCGTCCTTCATATATGCAGCCGACCTTCTTCAAACGTCCCACCCAAAAAGCTCCTTAGCCAAGCAAACGCGCCTGTTTTATCCTATTCGCGAACTACTTTTTTCCTCTGTGGCTCCAGAATTCACCCGCGTGTCTGTACGTGCGCAACAGTGCGTAGCATACAGCTATAACAAACTCACATTTTCCGCTACAATAAATGTTGGAAAATAATAGATGAAGCATTGAAGATATTTGGAATTATTCCTTAATCAATTCATGCAAATCGAGTTATTTGTAGCACATCGCATTACTCAACTAATTCAAAGGCGTACAATGACTTGATACATTATATTGACACACGGATCAGTGCACTGGAAGAGGTCAATAAGAACACGATCGACGGTTGGACTACAGTAAGGAATTCTCGCCGTCCTTCCAACTGCTATCACCCGGTTAGACCAACGACACATGCACCACCCCAACTCTTCACTCAGAATAGGTTTAGTGTGTTAGATGACATGTCCCTGTTTCCTCCCTTACCTACTCATTCATCCCGTCCCGTCCAGTACCCATATCTGTTCACAAACCACGCACTGGTTAGCACAGTCGCCCACAACCACGTAAAGTAGTGCTACCCAGAGATGAAACCAATACTTCCACGCAGAAATCGAACTTGATCATATTAGCTGATTCGCATGGTCGTCAGATGTCCTGCATTTTGCGTGGATTGCTTCCTAGCCAGTTCTCAGTCTCCGGTTTCTTTAAGCCAAACGCTCGTTTGGTTGAAGTTATTCGAGAACTGAACACCTATACTAAAAAACTCACAGAGCGGGACACAGTAATCATCATAGGTGGGCAGAACGATATTAACTTGTGTGGTCATTTCAACGCTTCTGAAAATCTACAAAAACTGAAAATGGCTTCTCAGCAGCTAACATAGTACTCTCTAGCCTGCCTCCACGCTTCAACGTTCCACAAATAAACCACGAAATTAACCTGGCAAACATCGCCTTAAAACATCACCTGGCAGACACAAAAATCACATTTCTTGATTTGCAACCACACCTGACTGACAAGGACTTTACCCAGCACGGTTTACATCTGAGACCGTCTGGGAAACATCACTTCGGTTCTCTCCTAGCTTCACATCTGACCTCGCATCATTCACCTGCCCCTTTACCCACTCCTACACCTCCTCCTGCTCCTACCTCATCTCCTTCTCCACCTCCCTCTGCTCCTACCTCATCACCATCTCCTCTTCCTATCTCCACACCCATTTCTTCTCCTGTCCCCGTTCTTTCACCTACTGCTTCCTCATCTCCTACGTCCTCATATATTCCTCCATCCACATCTCCTGCCGCCCGCATACACAGTTACAACTTGCGCTCAGGAGTACGATGTGGTACTCGAGGGTGACAATCGCGTTCGGGTGCAGTGTGCGGACTTGATCCGGAAATAGAAGCTGCACCAAAGTCAAATTCCTCTCCTCAATTTAACGTCGATTCCATTTCTCGTGAATCACAAACTCTTTGCGAAAATAAAATAATTATATTTCATCATAATGTCCAATCCCTTTCAAACAAATTGACAGACATTGAAATTCTGGTACACAAAAGTCCATTCGATTTGCTACGCCTCAGAGAACATTGGCATTCAACTAAGAACATCAACGATACTGTTATTTCTAATTATTATTTAGCAAGTTCTTACTGTCGAAAAAATTTTAAAGGAAAAAAATCCGCGCGGAGGTACGTTTATCTACGTTCGTAATGATATATTATCTTCTCCATTGCAAGGTGTAACATCAGGACCAATGCCGTATATAGATTTTGAAATATTAACACTTTCAAGTACTTTGCTAGTCAGAAATTCCTAAGGCGACTAAGGGCCGGGTCCGTCGCCGCCAAATAAGGAAAAATATCGCAACTAAGACTTCCCGTCTATTGTGAAGAGGCTGAACAGTTCCCATCTACTTCTGGAAACGGAGATGAACGCCCTCAAAGAAAAGCGAGTGTTGAGGGAATATTCCAGGAGTTGTCAAAATTAATGGTCAGCCGAAAGGACGCCGTATTCTCAGTACAGTGGCGAGGGTGTAGTCACGTGAACTCCGCTCCTGTATAAATTGGGAGGATTGAAGATCCAAAAGGGACTTTCAGACTTGAGACTTCTGCAGAAGTGTATGAAAGTACGCAGGTTATTTGACATGTAACTTGGTCAGTTTTGGTCGTCAGACCACTGAGAATTTCTGCGGTAATTCTATTACATTGCTATTAGGCGCGAATAACTTAGCTTGGAACAGTTAGTTATTTCGGGATAGCAACTTGGAAACTTTTGAGATTCGGATAATCTGAGTAGATTTCCGAGTTAATTCATAACACCAGTATTTATATCTGTGTGTAATTGTTGCTTTTAAATAGCAATATCTTTGTAATAACAAATTCAAACTTGTATTTATGATTTGCGAGTTTGTCTACATTTGTAAATATTCAGATCTCTATTTAATTTGAATTAAATATTTACTTGTTATTACACGAGTGTTTGATTGCTTGGGGAAACCAAGCTGGTGGCAGCGAACTCTACCATAAAGGTTGTGGTTTATGGTTGAATCCCTCTTCTACCCAAAAACTACGAACATCGCATCTGGGCTTGCGGTGTGTTGTAACAGTCTGCATATTCAAGACAACCTCAAATGGAATTGTCACGTTGACAATCTTAATTCCCAATTAAGCAAATTGTTTTACGCATTCCGAATCTTAGTTAACGCAGTTAGTCTACATATTTCCCGTAGCGTATATTTTGCAAACGTTTACTCCCATTTACGTTACGGCATTACCTTCTGGGGTAATTCCGGTCAGAGCATTCAAACTTTCAGAATTCAGAAGAGGATAGTTCGGATAATTTGTAAATCTCACCCCCGAAACTCTTGTAAACCTTTATTCAAGGAATTAAATATCTTAACACTTCCCTGCATTTATATTTATGAA